>CM044894.1:5932851-6477789 GCA_024500025.1 Syzygium aromaticum
TAGTCCAAACTTACCGAAAAAGACATTATCCAATCTTCTATGCACATACATGTATGTATCACCTTATTTGCAATATAGATAGATTCAGAGAGAGAGAGATCAAACCTGCTAGAGAGTCAAGTAGGGTGGATTTACCCGACCCAGAAGGGCCCATGATGGCCATGATGCGACCTGGTTCAGCATAGCCGTTGAGGCCTTGAAGCAACATCTTGGTGTGTCCATGACCAAAGTGTGGCAAGACCACACTTAGATTCTCCCAAACCAGAAACGTTCCCTTCGAAAATACTTCACTCTCGTATGCGCCGCTGCCGCTCCCGCTCGCCGCCTCTATCTCCATGGATTCCCAGATGAGAACGCTGAGCCAAAACCGGAGGAACCAAGCAGAAAGCAGAAGAAGAGAGAAGAGAGGAAGAAGAGAGTGCGCCCCTTTCAAATTTTCTTATCGAAAGAGAACAGAAAACTCATCAAGTAGCCCATGAGAAGGCCGAAAGAAACAGCAGGCAAGCAAGCAAGAAAAGGAAAGAAACAGAGGAGGTAGTAATATAGTGAATGATGGCGAATCAATGAGTGAAGACGCTAGGCTAGTAGTCACCAAACAGCTACGCGTCCGTGTCGTTAATGAATGTGTGGGAAGTGCAACACAATCGAATTCAACTACAAACGAGTCTCTCTCTCTGTTCATCTTCCTTCGTTTCTGCTTTGGTTTTGCTTTGCTTTTTGGGAAATTAAGGTGGTGGGTGTGCGGACAGATCATGTCATGCTGGTGGCTAGCGAGGGAATTGAATGCGTGGGGGAGGGCGTGCGGGGCGAGAACTGAAAAGCGACCCCCGGGTGTACCGCCGCGCAGTGACGGCCCCCCCTAATAAATAAATTGGGTGGCTCTCTCCCCATATCCCAAACGCCATTGAACAAGACAGGCTCGCTAGTGATAAAAGCCCCCGCCTCCCTAACTAATACCCGTCAGCCTAACTTTAATGCCATCAATGTTTTTTTAGTGCTTTTTCTTCTTTTTGAATACCCAAATCAAGGAAATTTGCCATTTCCAAAGCACTCTCTCCCTTACTAATTAGTGCTTGCGCATCGGTGCATTGGCAATGAAAAATTTTCTTACTAAATATGATTAGCAAGTGCTTTGGAGACACTTCTGAACAAGATTCGCTACTTTAACCCGAAAGAGGGTCTCTAAAGATCTCGGTCCGCGACTTGGGTGAAATTGAAGTGTGTCTTGATGTTACAAAGATTTGAAAGCATTCGCCAATCAAGCCTTTTTTTCCTTTTTTTCTGGGTCTTGTGTCGGCATGAGACCTTCCTCTTTTCTTCTTCATGGGATTTGAACAGAAGGGCCCTTTTGTACTCAGGCCTTCCTCAGGAATTCAATGCCCCCCTGGACCATGACTTTAACACCGACTTCCCTCTGTACTCTTCGTTTTTTCTATCTTTTCCTCCCCTCCTTCACTTTTCTTGGTCCCGAGCGACTCAGTTTATTCTGGGAACCGCCATAATGACCTTTCTTTCTTCTTCCTACTGGGATTGCTTCCATTGCACTAGGGTGAATTCTAAATACCATTAAGGAATGTTTGTTGTTATCCTCGTTGTGAGATATGGAACTCGAATTTCACATCTTACATGAGAGTTCGATATGCTTTACATCAGCTGCTGTTATGATACTACGTTCAGCGCACGGAACTTAATCTAAGGTCCCATCTACGTACGAAACGTACACAGCCATTCACTCTTTCTCCTAATAGTTAGCTTTTGAGGTAAGGTTCTCCAAAAAGTTCTCATCACCCGTTATTAGTTTGTTTGGTTCCCTTTCACAAAAGAGCAAAGTCGATACGGTTTGGTCTTTGGAACGGGTATTTACACGGCCATTTCCACGAATGAAAATTTTAAACTCTAGACATTGGCTATGTAAAGGTTTTTGTTTTGTCTTGTTTGACACAAATGGTCTCGAGATGAACAATATCTATCTAACGAATTCATTTCCTTAAATGAATGCTACCTGTGTCTTTTTTTAATTCCCGCTTGTAGATATACATAATAAAAGTCCATCATTATATGATTATTTCATAACAAACCCTGTCCTTTAGATCTATAAACGTATGTTTCAGTTGAAATAATCAATACTCTTAGGTTTGGACTTATGACTGTCAATCTCTTTCGATTGATTCTTGACATTTCCTTTCAAGATTTTGTCGTTCAAGAAACTATGTTTCTCTTGCATTGCCGCTTATGGTCGATAGTTGTTTCTTAAATTATTTCCGGAAATTAAAGATGATAAGTTAACACCAATCGAACCTATGACACATCAGTTTAGGTTACGCATTTCATTTGCTTGCTTCGATTTGAAAAACAAACCATCCACTTCATCCGAACACCTAATGCTTAGTTTGATTCACTATCTGATTGTCTAGTTGAACATTGCCAGTGATCGTGCAGTGTACCCACGCAATCCTTCCATTAGAGGACCTCTAAGACACCTTCTCATCAAGAGAGTGATGAGGCCTCAATAGCTGCCTCATCGTCTAGTCTAGCGAATTCCCCAGATCATACATAAGCTGGCAAACATCACGAGCAGATCAGGGCCCGAAAGAACATCACATCATATGCGGATGAGTCGCCAATGGGGCAATTTCAAGCAGACAAAGCCTTTTGTTCTTCTGCATAACATAGCCCGCCAAATCGACCAACAAACAATTAGAATAGCGAATGCAACATCATTTGCTGGAAGCCTATTCACAGGTTCCTCGTAGGAACTCGGTCAGCAATCAAAATTTTCCAGAAAACAGAATGGAGAGACATGCTCAGTGCATGTGCTTTGCCGAAGGAACTAAGTAACATGTGAAGAAATGGTGATAGGGCTACAGACGTTCACCTGAGTCGTGGTCATTCCCGACCGAGGAAGGTAATTTAGTTATAAAGTCTTTAATCACAAAATGGGGGTTATTGTCTTAGACAAGATGCTTGAGCTAGAATTGTAATGGGAAACTTCATGGCACCAAAATAAAGAAAGTCAGTCATTCGCAAGGAGACATATCCTTCCAGTAGTTAGTACAACCATCACATAACACCACGAGACTAGAATATCAAGGAAGCCCTCAGCCAACACAAACATTGCTAATTCCAGATCACGAAAAACATATATCTCTCAATTCATAATAAAAACGAAGATGATGTTCTTGCGGAAGATCCAAACATCCTCATGGTATTAAAGACCCAGGCCGCCCTTAGTATCTTCTGTTGGGGCTCCTCGAGCGATGTCCTCGTGGTTCCCTGCAAAGTTTGAAGGCATATACAGCATAAATAACATTCAAGCTTCAGACTCAACTCAAACTATGGAAAGTGACTGCCACATCTGGGGATCTACTAAAACCTCTCCGATTAAGATTATCAGATGAAAGCAAACAGGGATTTTTAGTTACAATAATGTCATGGTGCGAATGGAAGATATGGGACCCTATTTTTCTTTCACGTTGATCTCCTTTTAATTTTCAAGCAATTTTGCTGAATGCAGGAAGAAATCGCAATAGTGTGATGATTTATAAACTAATGTATTTGTCCAGAATCAAACCTCCTTTTCCTCATGTTCCTCCTCCTGACAGAAGGTCCATTACTAAAGGCCCAGTCAACGCTGATCATCTGGGTGAGAAGTTCTGTCCCATTCATCTGAGCTATCGCAGTCTGTGCATTATCGAAGCTCTCATATTCAATGAGCGCATAACCCTGAGAAGGAATCCACAATAAGCTATTAGAACAATTCGTGTCCAAAGTACCAACAAGAACAACTGCATCCACAGTTAAGAGGCTTATGTTCCTCGTCACGTCTCTCTTTGTTTCCACTGAGTAGTGGAGGTGATTATATCTACAGAGAGTATGAAGCATGGCTTGTCCAATTTCTTTTATGATTATTATATCAAACTTATCTGGAAGGTACATACAAGTCGAGGTTGTTTTGTTCTAAGGAATTATCCAGTTTCCTAATTGGGGTTCGCATGGGAAATTATGTTGAAAAGCATTAACAACTTTCTGTTGTACAGTTTTTCTCATATGTGTTAATACGTTCCGGTGAAAAATCTAAAAATGCTGCAAGAGATTTGGGAGCCCAAAAGAAACGCTACTAATGGACAGTTTAACCATCCTATTGCATGAAGATACGTCCTAACTCCTAAAGACGAGAGTGCTTTTTGCCTTCCAGTGAGGTTTAGAATAAAAAGAACACGAGGACAACAATGGGCCTTGGGGATTTTGCCCAGATTGATTTTCGCCTTTTTTTGCCATAGATGAACCACTCCATGTCAGTTAGATATCATCACGTAGCAAAAAAATGGTTTACGCTAAAAACTGAAACCCACTTAAAATTCTGGTGAATGATGATTTCCAAAAGTCCACTCACATTAAGCACTATAAGCAAGTTTAAACATCAAGTCCAAAACCCCGTTTTCCTTATTTTTCCATCGCACTATTTTCCACTAATTTGCAACTATTAAATAGATAACATCACCGCAGAGTTTGCCGAGCAGAAAGACTTAAATGAGATAAGCTAAAAACTAAGCCAAGGACAAAGAAATTGTTTACCTTAACAAATCCAGTTCGCCGGTCAAGATTTAAATGCAAATTCTTGATATCTCCAAACTCTCCAAATGCAGTTTGCAGATCATCTTCTTGGGCCTCTTCATGCACTCCAGTCACAAGAATGATCCATCCCTCAATGGCTGTAATCGTCAAACATTCCGATAAATACATAAAAGTAGAGAAAGAAAACCAGATATGAACAGGATTCAGCAGTTTCCTCCTTCATCATATATATAGCAGTCCATTAGAACCAAAGTAAGAGTACAAGGGCAAATTTCAAGAATCAAGTTCGAGTATCGTACGTGGGCAATGACAATTTTCTCTGTAAAGAATGAACGGCATCTGTACATTTTTCTTTTGATTTCAGCTGAAAGCCCCATCGGGATCGTTGTGAATTTTTAATTTCAACGGAAATCAGAATAGTAGACCGATTTATGAAGGTGGTCAACTTCACTGGATTTGTAGGCTTCACTATCACAGAGAATGATTGGCATGCTAGGCAACATCCAGAGGATTTTACATTCTCCTGCAAATTCATTCACCTAGTCGTCCATCGAAATAGCATCCAAGCCGCTGCACATTACTAGAGAATGGCCAAAAAAATTCGTCCCTGGTCCTTGCGCTAAGGCAGACATGTTCTATTTCCTCACAAAGATTCACTGTTTTTCTTTAAAAGGTTGTTAGATTCACTCAACTTTGCCCGAGATAATTAGATTCATCTCGATTCTGCCATAAACCAACCCCGATTTCTTTCCTCCCTGCGTAAAATCACTCTTACACAGAGGCCAAGCAAACGATACCATTTCACGCCTCAACTAGCACGTACTAATGACATAAATCTACACTGTCCACCACCCACCGGTGCCGTTTTCCCATTACATTTTTGCATCTCCCCTAAAACTTAGCTCGCGAATCAGCACATCGTAGCGCGCTGATGACATTGATTTTGTGCTATCATGTGCAGTTATCTTCCCATTGGTCCCCTACATCATCCCGCTCAGCTTAAAAAGCATAAGAAGAAAAAATCCTACACCGGTATCGATCCGAACAAAGCGGACAAGGCAATACAGTCAAAAAGGAACTTAAGCATCGAAAATCACATGGAACCACCCAAACCCTAGCGTTGGGAAATAAAGTTCGAATCTGACGTAAAAAGCGACGGCACATTGAACGCATCAATCTACGAGCACGAGCATGAATTCCTAGGCACAGCGACCGCAAAGGAAGATTAAAATTAGGGGCTACTGACATCGCAGAGGGCCGGGGCCGCCGTCCGTGTCGAGGGAGTCAAAGTCGCGGCCGGCGAGGCGGTTGTTGCGCTCGACGTCGGCCTCCTCCCGGAACCCGCGGCCCTTGGTCTTCCTCGTGGCGAGCGAGGAGGAGGCGGCGGCCGCGCCGCCGGTGATGGCGGACTTGAGCTTGGGGAGCGGGGCCCGCGGGGAGGCGTCGGCGTCGGGGGCGCCGTCCTCGTCCATGAGGTCGTCGTCCTCGGGCTCGAAGTCCAGCGCCTCCGCTTCCGCCGTCGTCATCGTCGCCGGATCCCTCTCTCTCTCTCTCGTACGTTCTTGGAGGACCGAGGGTTAGGAACCTTTCGTGCTGTGTGGCTTCAGTCCTTGCGAGCTGCGAGGTTTCCTCAAGTTTGTGGTTTCAGCCACGTCGACTTGATTGGGTTAATTCTCGCTCGACCCGAAAGTTCCAGGATATTGAACTTTTGCCCGGCGCAAATTTGTTCTCGTCAGCAATTTGACCCCTGAGTTTCCTTTCGGACTTTTTTGTTGTTCGAAATAAGCGTTTAGCTATTAAAAAGAAAAATGACGCGAATGATCCTTTAATTTTAACCCAATATCAAATGTCATATTTACACGTTTTATTTGTTCGATGTAGTCCTCAAATTATCGATAAATGCTCAATATGATCTTTCCGCTTGCTCGAATTACAAATCGGACGTTATGAGATAATATGTATTGTTGTGTGGATTTTTCAAAAATGACGAGTCAACATATTCACTGTTTATCCGTCTACTTTAGAAAATGAAAAATAAATTAAAGCATCGACACGTCCATCATTATTTTACACATACTATAGTAAAATAACATAAGCATCGATCTAGTGAATGCTATGGCTTTTTAGCCTGCTTAACAAGTAAGTGATCTCAAAACAAGGCTGTTCTAAGTCCTTGAGTTTTTGACTGATGTGCGATCCCATTACTAAATTTTCAACTGATTTTCAATTAGGTCTCTAAATTTCCATTCGGTGTGTAATGTAATTCTTCAACTTTCAATTAGTTCAATTAGATCCTAAACTATTTAAACATGTTATTGCTTTTTAGCATGCTTCCCAAGTGTTCTTCTAACACCATTAAAAAGTGATAATTACATTCTAAGTCCCTAAACTATTGACCGGTGTGTAATCTCACTACTAAACTTTCAATTCATTCAATTAGGCCTCTAAATTTTCATTAACTTGTAATGTCAGTCTCAAACTTTCATTTAATTCAATCAAATCCTAAACTATTTTAGCATGTTCAATGTCATCATGTTATTAGCATTAATAACATATGCTATATAGACACCGATCTAATAAAATTTACATCAAACGAACAATATTATGCACACGAACTCTGTATATATAAATATTCACTTGAAATGACAAAAAGTAAATACAATGTTCCTTTTTCTATGCACACACTATTTACTTTGCATTGACATTATCTCTTTCGATGGACATTCCCATCCAAACAGAAAGATTACATTAAACATTTACCGACATAATTAATCACGGGTCGATTGAATTTTGATCTATTCAGACCACTCGATCCTTGACCTGAAACTCTCGTATCAAACAAGAAGTGTGTTATGCCTTGTTGCCAATTTACTTAGAGTTTCGTTTTGTATCTCACGGTTGAACTACAAACGCGTTATGCCGTAATTGTGCCGTGGGCTGTAATTCGCATGACTCGATAATACACGCTTTAAATTCGTAACATTTCAAACCAAAATGAAACCGGTTGTTCAAAAATTCTTGTAAGTTGCCGAAACCGTGAAGAGCCGCAACCGTTGAAGTGCTCGCTAAACTTCGGTGCCACAACACTCGCTTTCACATAATTGTTGCGGGGAAAGCGGTACCTTACAACAAGTGCAGCTTGAGTATGCCTAGAAATTATTGAGAATTTTGGTGAAAAAAAAACCCCCAAAAAAACAAAAAGAACAAGAAAAAAAAAATGAAACGACGAGCTAAGCCCTAAACAATGGAACGGTACCAGCCCGTAAACGGGCCCTAGGCCCAAAACAGGATAGACCAAACCGGGCTCAGGCCCGGTTCAATTTAGTCTCCGGCCTTTGTTTTCTTTTTCCTTTTACGTTCATTTATTTATTTATTTAATTTTTCCCGTGAGCTTCTTCTCCATCATCTTCTTCGCCTTCGCAGCTTCGTCTTCTCTCATGGGCGACGCACCGGCAGATTCCACACGGTGAGGAACCGGCGAAGGCTCTCGGCCTCGAGCCCGCCATGTACGTCTCTTCGCATTCCGGCTTGCGGACTGCACGGCCAATCTCTACCGCATCTGCTCTCGTCTCTCTTTGGCCGCGATCCCCCGTCGATTGATTGGCGAATGAATCGTTCGTCGCGATGAGCTCTTCTGCTTCGGCTTCGGCTTCGGCTTCGTCTCGATCGAGCGATTCCAGAGCGAGGACGCTGTGGGGATCGTTCTTCGTCGCGGTCGGTTGCGTTTGCTTCGTCGCCTTTGCGTACGCGGCCGTCGTGTCCAAGCTTCTTCCGCCGTCGGACAACGCCATCATCTCTGCGGTACAGAACGACAGGTCAGTTCTCGTCGGCGCGTTGCTTTCGCGGCTTGTGTTGTCGTGTGTGCGTGCGGCGAGCGTATCGATCCGAGTTTATCTCCCTGGCCAAGGATTGGAGCAGGAAATCATAGAGAAATGCTCCGTCTGTTCGGCAATCGTAATGTTAGGACTAGCGAGTTTGAGTAGGAGAGGCTCGTGAGGCTGTCTTGAGGCGTTTGGAAGTGATCTTTGCTTCAATTTCGTCAGGAAGTACCGCAACACTCCTTCGCGATACTGAGAAGATGGGTCGTGGTCGTGGAGTCGTTTGAGTGAAATCAGAGTGCCATTTGTCGAATGTAATTTGAGTTTGGAAGGATGTCATCCCTACGAGTTTGTTCATTTCATGAAAATGAATCACCTGGGGATCCTTGTTTTGGTTAAGGAACAGCTCGTCCGTCCCGTACAAGTATCCTGAGACCTCTGAATAAACGTGAGTACTGCGTGATTTAACACAAGAAATTGCGTGTATTAGCTTATGATTATTCCAGTGGTCGAAAAAAATCTCTTAACTGATCGAAAGATCGGATTGGGTTACTTATCATTTGAAGCACCATACAAATAAGGTAGGAGTTCTCTTTAGCTAATCACGACAACAACAAAGGATCTACTGCTTTGGTTGTGGATGAGAGCGACTATCTGATCCACTTCAATTGGCCTAATGGTGATCTAATGCTTTGCCAAAGGGTGGAAATTTTTTTTCGAAGGAGGAGAACTGTTTTAGTTGTTAAGTGCGGTGTGGACTTTGAGACCCTCCTATGTTAGCCTTCTGCCACTTTTTCATGGCACCGTCACGTAAGAAGCTCTATTGTATTGTTTGGCTCTATGGCATATGCTTCCTGTGCACAACACATGGTCACCCAGGGCAAGTGTTTGGCAATGTCGCAGACTGCCATTATTATGAATCCTAATAAGTAAAGTTGATATCTCTCATGGATTAATGCCCAATGTTTGGACAGATTTAGAGCTTTATTGCGTAATTTGTGGCAAAGATTTCTTCATGTTCTGCTCTGGGACATCATGCCTTCTCTGGATGAGCATTCTCTTTCACTCTCTGCTATGTTTGTCATGAATCACCAGATGAATGGCTGTAAGGATGCCAAACATGACATGTTATACTTCTGCTAATATTACGCATTTCCTGGACATAATTAATGCACATTTGCTGGCTTCTCTTTGCCGCGTATTTTATCGCTTGCTGCATAAGGTGTTTTCTTTGCGTATCATCTAAAAGGCTTTCCATTAACTCACCAAACCTCACTTCCTATCATGAATTAAACCTTTTCTAAAAAAATGTGTTGGGTCCTTCATATAACTATTTGTTTGTGAGTGAAGGATGTTTTCTTTCTTCCTATTGTTTACTTTGTTTGAGTAGCTTGTATACCTTGGTCCCAAAGCAAATTTTCACTGAAAATCAGCATTCTTGCTGTATGGTGCCTCAAACTCCAGAAGAATTTGTAGATTTCGTTTTGTTCAAAGTTTTGTTCCTTCCTTTCCTATCATTTATCATCTAGACTCTTGGCTTGATCTCGTTATGTCTTGTTGCTCAATGTTTTTTTCTTTGCCTAATTTGTTTCCTTTCCTATGGCAGGTACTATTGTTTTTTGGTTCCCCTTACACTCCCCATCCTCGTTGTCGCTGTATATTTTCACTGGCTCAGCATGAAGCTTTTCAAGCACGCATGATGTTTGTCTCATCAGACCGTGGTCGATCAAACAAACTGGCTGCTCTCCTTGCTGGTTTGCCAGATCCAATAGTGATAGTGGAATTTATGCAACTTCTGGTGGAAAACCATTTTTCTTTGCTGTAGTATGACAATATGATATATGCTAAAGCAATGAAGTTCCTTGGATTTGATACTTGTGTGGAATTAGGTATATCTGTGCAAAAAACAGCCACTGGTTTCCTATCTGTGTTCATGGCAGGTTGTCAATATTGCAAGAGTCCCCATTGCATTTACTTTTGCCATCTTCCAGCTTGTCTATGGTTTAGTAATTGTTTTAATCATTATGGTTTCCTAACTTCCTGTATAGGAACTATTTTATGGCATACTTGCATGTTAGAAACTATTATATGCCAGCTTGGACTTAATTTCATAACATTGGTTATTTCACCGTAATTCTGACTTTGAGTGACAATGGAATGTATGTCAAATGATGGCAATTTTTCGAATTTGAAGAGTTTTTCATTTTTCATGCTACGAAGTGCAATTACTGTGACTCTAGTACGGTCACATTCACCGCCCTAAGCTTTTGTCATAGTGATTGTATGCTTTACAAAGCCGTAGTCGCGTGGCTGAGAAAATTACTGGCCTGCTATCTGTGACGCACGCCAATTATGAATATCAGTATGCTATATTTGCCACTTATGATTGAAACATGTGGAAAAATTTGACCTAAGCTTGAGGCTTGCATTATCTGAGGGCTAAGCGATCTGCCATTTGAATGGAAGATCGTCTTTTTAGAAGGAAGCACCGAAGGTATTTGTCTGTTGAGAGACTTCATTCTTAACATTGCCTGCTGATCTCTTGGAAAACCAAATTCTTACAACTTAATTCATGTGCCAATTTCGATGAAAAAAAATAAAAATTCATGTGCCAATAAAATGTTCGTCAAAATGCATTGTACTTCACTCTGAGAGAGATATAAATCATCTTCAACTACATAACTTATTGGTGTTTCAAAGGAAGGAGGATGATTATACCCGAGATTTATTTTGCATCGTTCAGTATATGTATTTGTACTTTGAGACATCAGTAGTCTATTTTGTTTTTGGTAGGTTGGGACTCACCAAATTGTGATGATAGTTGAGCGTATGCTCTTGGGGAGCTCAGGTCCGTTTGGATGATTCTCTAGTGGCTGGTGTGCAAGTTTGTAAGAGCCTTCCTACACATCTTTGAAGTAAGAAAAGATTCATAACAAAAATCTAGTGCTATGGATACTGCTCAGGAAGAATTTGGGCCATCTGTTGCTACTTAATGCGTCATAGACGAAAAGCAGCGTCCACCAATGCTATACCTTTGTTAGGATGCCAGTCCAGGTAGTCATCAGCTGCCTCGATTCTTCTTTCCCTAGGTCTAGAATCTTTGGTTCTCATCAACATCATGCAAGCTATCATCTGTTCATAGGAATATAAAAACAAACCCCGGTTACAGGAGCATCTGCAATCTTGTTGTATGTATCGAAATCTTGGATGTGTAGTTTTCCAAATGCAAGGGACCATGAACAAGGAGAAGGAATAAGCTTTACAAGTTGATTCTCATATGCTAGTTGTGATCTGCGAGCAAAGCGATAAAAAAATGCGCCTTGTCCTCTACAGTTGGCTTCTCCCAGGGAAGAGAAATTGTGAGAACGAAAGTGGGACAGAAAGGGGAAGTGAGATCCTTGGTATTTCTTGGATTCTGTTTTGGGTACAGTCCCTACCCCGCATGCATCAGAATCAATTCAAACAGAACAAAAGGGAAAGACTTTTCCTTCTCCTTTCCGATATGGAATGCTAATCTTCTTTTCATGAATTTTATTGTGGATGTCTTTTTTGAACTCGGCAGTGCAGCTGTGTGCACGTTGAGATGGTGGCCAATCTTGTCAACATCGGTGCGGATTTACGCAACCAAGCAGGATCCCCGTTTTTCGATTTCGGCCGTCGCTGTGACAGTGACCGTAGTGGATGCACAACATCGAATCTGGACCATCGAAGATGACGGGTTCTGCACGGGCCTTGCATGGGTCGCGCCAGATCCGACGGTCCAGATTGAGCCTAGTACAGGCACCAAGGCTATGTAGTACTCGCTCGTTTACGGCCTTTCTAAGCCCCGAACAACGTGGGCTCTCGCGTTGTGATCATAAACGGTCTCTTAAGCTAATCAGTATGGTGTGAGGACATCCATTGATTCAAACACGACATTATAAAATAATTCTGGCATGTCGTGATCGGGCTTCGCAACGCTGCGGGGAAGGGGCAAATTTATAATAAAAACTCTACGACAGAAACTGTCGGAAAGCACAAAAGACCAAAAAGAAATGATGAAACGAAACGCGACAGGACAGAAGACGACAGACACGGACCCGCTGCACGGAAGGAAGGGAAGGGGGTGCTAATAAGTTTTTGAATTTCCTGTGTCCGCGGCCTTAAATCGCGCGAGTTCAGTTCTTGTGGTTTATTCTCTACCATTGCTGGTGTGCAGGCGCGCTCCAGCCTCGTCTTCCTCTTCTGTTTTTTTATTTCTTGTATCTCAATTTTCCCAAGAGAATAAAAAAAATTTGAATATGGGGTCTTGATGAAAGAACGAATTGAACATCGAATCTCCAAGTTGTTTCCAAACAGTTCATGTCATTGCACTCTTTTGTCCATTGATGATTCGCTAGTGTTTATGTCCCGGATGAAGTTTCCACGCCCTTTGGACACGAGAATATCGCAGTTTCGTACTTAATTCTCTCTCTCTCTCTCTCTCTCTCTCAAAGAGATCATTGATCGTCCTGTTCTTAGTTTTAGGATTTACTAGCGTGTCTCAAATAAGAGTGCTTACTATCTTTTATACTAGTGTCATAGGTCGATAGTTCCTTAGCCGTGAAGTAGCCCGTGCGATGCCTAGCGAACTGAGAACACCACATCAACCTTCCTTCTATAATTGTTCATAAGAATAGTATGACGAATAGCATGACCAGAACACTGAGCTAGCTTAGCTCAGACATTCAGTTTCTTGGGCGAAACACACATAACACTTTAAGTACAATAACTGATTTCGCCCTACTATAACTTTATCGGATAGTGGCATCAACTCCTAATAAGTTTGTGCACAGGAGGTCAATCCCTCTTTCAAAACTTCTAAGAGTATATTTATTTTGATATAAAATTCCTAACACAAACCACTTTGACGCCACTCTCACGAACTAGTAGCATTATCTCTTCCGCATCACTCACTCTTCACCTCGACGGCACTAAACTTCACTTACAAGGGTACGAGAGTACCAGAAAATCGGGATCTGTGACATTCTCCTCCATTCAATTCCGTAACGCCCTCGTTGCAAGCTGTTCTATTGCTTCCCTGCATTTCCTAACCGCCAATGCTGCTCCCTAGGACCTACACAAATGGCAATGTTCGCCCAACACAACAGGCCACTCCACTCCACTAATAGCTTCCCTTTATCAAAGTTGTTCATGAATCTCCAGTCACTTGTGTTTCTTGATAAGTGTGGTATCTCTAGCCAACTGCACTCCCTTGGCAGCACCTTTTTTTGCCTACTAGACTTCTCTTGATCTCGGTAGGCCACTAGAGGGTTCTCCCCTTGCTAGAAACGCGATAACAGACCTCCTTTTGAGATTCACCAATTGATCTAAGAACGTTATTCATATTCAATGCATAATTTGGTTCCTCCTTGTGCCCCCATTGTCATCTTATAAGCTAGACGAGAGCTGCACTTTGTCCAAACCCTCTTAGTCTCAACAATTCACTCTCTGCCCTCATGAGATCGAGAATATCATGAACTTTTCCAGAATCACCCACCTACTGGAGGGATCCTTGCTCTGATACTATTTGTCATGGGCCGACAGTTCATTGACTATGGAATAGCCCATGCGGTGTTTGGCGAACTGAGAACATTAAGTTAGCCTTCTTTCTATTGTTCCTAAGAACAGTACAGCGAATAACATATTAAGAACAATAGGCCAACTTAGCTCAAGCATCTAGTTTCTCGAGCAAGATACACAAAACGCTTTAGGCATAATGATTGATTTCACCTTGCAATGGCCTTATGTGGAGAGCGGCATGAGTTTCCAACCAGTTTGTTCACGGAGGGCCAATCTCGCCTTTAAAGCTTCTAGAGGCATATTCATTCTGACTAATAACTTCTAGCATAAATCACTCTGACGCCATTCCCACGAACTGATTATATTATCTCTTGTGCATTATTCGATCTTCATCCTAACGGCACTAAGCTCCACTTACAGGGGTATGAAAGTATAGGAGAATCATAGTCGGCAACACTAGCATGCAAGTTCAATCCTTTTAAAAGGGAAAGATGGATCATATTAACCTTGCTAATTCGAAAATTAACATTGGCTTAATTCTTGTTTTAGTTTGTGTGCGAAAGAAATATTGGGATCATTCCTTTGGATGCAACACACGCGTGGTAGAGAGTTTTTTTTTAATCAAACTTTGAGAATCATGGCTCCGAGGGATCACGACCTAGAACTTCTCTAGAAATAATAATAAAGGCACACGAGCTAAAATTTGAGAATATTCGAAACTTTAAAAGAATAACACGGGAAAAAGAACGACCTGGTGTAACCGTAAGACGAGAGAAATTTAAATTATATTAAAAACCCATGAGAGATTTATCGGACATCTCGGCATTTTTAAATTTATGGCGAAAATTCGAGACTGAAGCAACGTTCAGTTTGATGCCAAAATACATAGAGCCACGTAAAGCAAGAGATTAGCTAAACCCAAATAAAGCAAATGGAGGTAAACCTATTAAACGGGTGGATCGGGTCATAAATGATCCGACCCAACTTAATCAATTTTACCCATTTATGACACATTTATCACAAGGTGGAAATATTGACCCATACCCGACCCGACTAATACCCAACCCATTTAACTAAATCTAAGAAAGCTTATTTCTAATAATTATTTTAAGAAATTATATTGCTAAAACATCTTTATGTAATACAAATCTTTAAAAAAACCCAAGCTTTCGTTTATTTCGCAAAAAATATAACATTTCTATAAAATGTTTTTAGGAAAATAACAATATTTTCGATATTTGGCTAAAACCTGAAAACGAATTAGAAAATATTTTTCGCCGTTTGGTATGAAAAATCATATTTTTCTTTATGCATTTATTTTAATATTTTTTTTATTTTAAAAAAGTCATATTTTAATTAATTTTCTTTTATTTTTTTTTCTTTTTTCTTTCTTCTTTTCCTTTTATTTTTTTCTTCTTCCCCCGCTAGTGGTCAACCACGGCAACGGTTAACAATTGGCCACGGGCAAGGGATGAGCTCACCGACTAGCTCACCGGAGGCTGGTGAGGCCTCGACCTCCTCGCTGGCGCTAGCCTCAACCTCGCCAGATCGGCGAGCTCGAGCTCGCCCGAGGTCGACAAGCTCGAGTCTTGCCAGATCGATGAGGCTCGAGGCTCACTTGAGGCCAGAGAGCTCAAGTCTCGCCAAAACGGCAAGCCCAAGTTTCGCTGGCCTTCGGCGAGCTCGTCCCTTGCCTGTGGCCGGTCACCGACGGGGAAGAAGAAAAAAGAAAAAAAAGAAAAAGAATGTACAAATTATAAAAATTGAAAATTTCACTTAAGCTTTGACCCATTAAGTTAATAAACAACCTATTAATGATCCATTTAAATATATTTTTAAAACTAAACTCAACCTAATTATAATCCAGAATTATTAGATACGGGTTAAAATATGGGTTAATGACCCATTTACCACCTCTAAACGGAGGAAAGGGATACAAGCTGCCACCGAGCAAGAACTTGAGGGGGGAGGAAGAAGCTGACGATGATGGGCATAATCTTTTACTTCCTCGGTCGACAGTGATGGTGGTGGCGGCAACGTCGCTCATCAATGTCGTGGGGACGAGAGCGAATGGTGTGCGGTCTCTGATGCGGGATCAGCATGGACGCCCATGCATGCACACGTAATACACTCTCGGTCCCCAGGAACGTGCCCCGCCGCCGTGCGGCGGCCTTCCCAGCGCGGCGCGTGGTTCCCCCCTGCTCGTGGGGAGCGAGTGGCGTCGTCACCGTTTCCTCCCCCGCGCACTTCGATCTTTTGGGAAGGCACAGATCTGAATCTATCCCGGCGCTTTTGCCCTGTGTTTTGTCCATTTCCTCGCGGAGACAAAACCCCTCCCCCGCATTAAATAATAATTGCAGTCTCTCTCTCTCTCTCTCTCTCTCTCTCGGACAGGAGAGAGAGTGCGAAAGAACGAGCGAAAGATGCTTTTCTTGGGGGGGGATGATGCTGTTGCTCACTGCTGCTGCAGCTCTTCGCGCTGCTTTGGAGCCCTCTTAAAAACTGGGAACCACATCTTTTACTGGCTGGGAACCAAACTCACTCTCTCTCTCTCTCACAGTCTCTCTCAGTCTCTCTGTCACTCCCACTTCCTTCCTTTCCTTCCTTCTCTTTTCTTGCTTTCAGGAGCATGGATGGGATGATGAGGCTAACAAGGACCTCGCTTTTCTCTCCTATCTATCTTCTGTTCACTGCCCCAGTGTAATGTAATCATCATACACGATTATGTACTGCCGAACTCCATCATCGTTGCCCCCCTCTATCTCTCTCTCCCTCTCTCTCTCTTTAAATCTAGCCCAAACTCCCTCATAGTCATGATCATCTTCCTCCGCTCTCTCTAGGCGGAGACTTCATCATCATCATCTTCATTGAGCTCTCTCTCTCTCTCTCTCTCTCTCTCTCTCTGTGTGGTTATCATTAGCATAGAAAAATGGACTCATACGAAGCTACGAGGCTCGTCTTCTCGAGGATCCAGAGCTTGGACCCGGACAGTGCCTCCAAGATCATGGGCTATATCCTCCTCCAAGACCAGGGCGACAAAGAAATGGCCAGACTAGCCCTCGCCCCCGACCCCCTCCTCCGCGCCCTCATCCTCAAGGCCAAGTCCCACTTGTCCCTCTCCCTCTCTGGGACCTCATCTTCAACCTCCACTACCCCCTCTTCTCCTTCCTCTGCTGCTCTCAATCTCAACCCCATTTCACGAAGACCCATCACCCACCACCACTCTCTGTCCATCCCCTCTGCGAGAAGCACCCCATCCTACGCCAATGTCGTCAATGGGGTCACTCACAGCACCACCCCCAACATCCCCAGCGACCCCGTTGACGATTACCAGCTCCAGGACCACCTCTCCTTCCTGAACGACCCGAAAAGCGACGACCTTTACGACCCAAGACTCGAGTTTGCTCCGAACGGCGACTCTGGCTTGTCGCACAGAAGAAGCTACTCAATACCCGGAATGCGTCTTGGGTCTTATGCTGCTGGCGAAGAACCGGGTCTTTCTGGGTTCGGGTGGAGGCCGTGCCTGTACTTCGCGAGGGGGTTCTGCAAGAACGGCACGAGCTGCAGGTTCCTCCACGGCGACTCGGGGGACTGCACAGACGCCTCGGCAGCGGTCAATGTCGGGTCACCGGTCAAGTTTAGCGAGCTCGAACAGTTCGGACCCGAACTCGCCGCAAGATCGAAGGCCGCGGTGGTGGCGCAGCAGCAGAGGTTGAAGCTCTTGGCCGGTGCTTCTGCTTCGTCCTTGCCTTACAACAGTTGCGTGGACTTGTTTCTGCAGCAGCAGAACGACACCCAGAGGTGAATTGTGTTGTTTTAGTCGTTACATTTTTGTAATTCGGAACTTTGTTGGAGTTCGATTGATCGGCTTGGACCGCTTGGAATTTAACTCAGAATTAAGAGTATTGATGTGCAGCTTGTTGGGTTTTATGGTTTGTTGACGTGTTTATGATAGCATTGCGATTTTGGTTTAGATCGACTGCTCCAGAGTTCATGCTGAGGGAGGAGGTGCACAAATTCGGGCACATTCAGTCTGAAAGGAGCGATTTTTCGGGACTAGGATTGGGAGGAGCGAGTAGCCCTGGGTCAAGGCAAATTTACTTGACATTTCCTGCTGATAGCACTTTCAGAGAAGAGGATGTTTCAAATTACTTCAGGTAAATCAATGTTGCCCAAGCCCAATGTTGTTTCAAAGAAATAGGAGTTTGAAAGTTTATGCTGACAAGTTGATTTCTTTTGTGAATTTTTTGTGGGAATTGAAGCAATTATGGACCGGTACAAGATGTGAGAATTCCTTACCAGCAGAAGAGAATGTTTGGATTTGTTACTTTTGTATATGCGGAGACCGTGAAGCTCATACTGGCCAAAGGCAATCCTCACTTTGTTTGCGATTCACGGGTGCTGGTTAAACCTTACAAGGAGAAAGGCAAAATTGCAGATAGGTGGGGGCTATGTTCTTGTTTTCAAATGCTTGCTGGCTCTTCATTGTCTTGCTGAGTTGATTGATTTATGATGTTCATGTCGTTTGCGAAACTTTTATCAGGAAACAACAACAGTTCATGGATAGGGGTGAATACTCGGCATGCTTGAGTCCAACCGGGTTTGAATCGAGGGAACCTTTTGATCTCCCCTTTGGTATGGCAATAAGTGAAAGCGTGTTCAACCAATTTATGCTTAAATCATTTTCACCTCTCGATATGTTGTAAATTTGCTTTTCGTCGCATTGAAGGTTCGAGAATGAGTTACAATGCTCAGGAGATGTTGCTTAGAAGGAAGTTGGAGGAACAAGCCGATCTGCATCAAGCAATTGAGCTTCAAGGGAGAAGACTTGTGAATTTGCAGCTTTTGGACTTGAAGAATCGCTACCGGCAGTACCCTCATAATTTATCAACCAACTCCCCCATTTCCTCACCGGTTCTTCCTCGCTCTCCCAATGTTCAATCGCTGAATCTTCCGCCTAATGCCATCAACCAAGAAGTTGCCAGAGGTGGGAACTAATGATTCTTGTTTCTTATGGTCGAATTCAGCTGCATTGATCGTCACTATAGCTAGTTATCCTTGTGATAGTTTTGCTTTTGGCTTTGCTACAGCGGCATTTGTTGATGGTTCAGTGCCAATGAATTCCGAATCCGCAGAGAGCGAAATCCCGGTACTGCACGGTGTGGATGGAGCTTGGGTTGAGAAAGATTGCACTGGCAAGAGAAAAGAGGAGAGCTCTGTTCCTGGAGAGTATGATCACCATGAAAGGTGCGGAAAGTTTTCCCCTTCGATGTATAAAATGATTGCCCTCGATAGAAAATCTCATTTCCAGCTCAGTTTCAGTCAAAGGACCTGTATTCTAATGTTTTGTACATTCTGGGTACTTGTAGACCCATAATTATTGTCTGCTTTTGATCACTTCTCGCTATGATTACTAAGTAAGCATACTCAATAAGGATGCTTTTTTAATAACATGAAAAAATAATCTTACATTTAGATGCTTTTTTAATAACACGAGAAAAATAATCTATTGAAGATGCAAGTTGCTCTATTTAATTGATTAGTAAATGTTTTGAAGATACTCATCAGCAAAAGCTTTATTAATTAAGTATTCTTTTACTCATGTTCTCGGACAGCTTAGAGCACATCCTCCCAGATAACCTCTTTGCCTCTCCTAAGAAATCAAGGTCTGACAATCTCACTGCCTTCAACACTTCTCTTGCTGATGATGAGTGTGATGATAGTATCACAAGTTTGATCACCTCATCTGCTCCAACCAATGAGCCCTTGCTGACTACTTCATCAGCGCTCAATATTACTGCTCTAAAATCATGTTTGTTTCACGTGCCCAGGTACGCTCAGGCCATGATTTCCAATGATCAATAAGATTAGAGTTTCCTCTTTTTTTTTTTTGGGGGGGGGGGGGGGGGGGCGGTGGATTATTGACTTTTGTGTCCTTCCCAGTTTCTCTTCTGGGCATGGAGCAATTGGAATGTAGTTGACCACGTGTTAGCATGGACAGCTATAGAGATATTTCCTTACTTAGGTAGGTGGAAATCATTTCAAACTTTCAATTTGATCGAAGCTGTCGCGGTGTGAGAGAGATCTCTAATTTTCTGCTTAAATATTTATGTGCAAAGCTACTTTTTTTGGACCCTTTTTTTTTTGCAGGGATGTTTCAGAAGAATGAGCAGTGAAGAAAGAAAGATCCTCCTATAGCTGTATAGACCAAGAAAAATTATAGCCTCATCAAAGAAAAAAGGAAGAAAGATCGCGTTGACAAGATCTGAGCAAAGATCACCACCATCATGGTCATCATCACCAAATACATACTTTAACAATCAATACACACTGCAATACATATATAAAGGACATATGAACCGATTTATGGAAGTGGGGTCCTTCTCTTTTCTACATGGAAGTGCTCTCTCTCTCTCTCTCTCTCTCTCTCTCTCTCTCTCTCTAGGTTTGGTCTCTTTGTGTGCTGGGACCACACTGCAATAGCAATACCAGAAGAAACAAAGGCTAGTGACTCCTAAATGTTTTAATATAATATTGTTGTAATTTCCATCATCTTTTTTCTTGTTGCTTTTTAGACAGAGGAAGAGAAAAATGAGAGCCTTTTTCTCTCACGTAAGGCTTTAAGTCACAGTTGTATGTACAGAAGCAGAATTTAAATGGAATAGTAGCTGAAATATTTGCCAGTACATTCACTTGTAGATGAGAAGTGCCACTGTCTTTTTATGGGGGGCTTTGGTGATGGAAAGCTGTGCCCTTTTGGCACTTACTTTTGAGCTTCTCTTTTTTTCTTTACTTATTGTTCTTTGTTGCTACTACTGTACTCCACTAGATGACATGAAAACAGACAAAGAAAAAGTGCTGTGAGGAAAAAAGAAAAATTTGAAAGAACAAAACAGTGAAGGGAGGTGTCTGAAGAAAGGGTTGATGTTTTCATGTGATTAAAGGTCGCTTTAGAGGACTCCTTTGTCTCAATTTGCGGTTTCTTTTAGGTGGACATGAAGGCGAAAGGGCCACACTGTCACATGGGTCTCTGACACCTGAGTGAATGATATCCGGGTCTCCCCCACTCACTCCTTTCCCTTTCACCCTTCTTTTGTTTGGCCTCTTTCAATTTGATATTATAATCTGCAATTCATAATTATTATTATTGAAGAAAGTTAATGATTATTGTCAAGAGGTGGTGCTCAATGATTAGTGATTATGGGAGTCTCATGTTCTGCAGCATGGACATGAATGGAGGGCAATTGATTTTGCACATCATGAGCAAATTTGAACAGATGAAATCTATGTTTTTTTCACTGGGTAAAGAAATTTGAGTGGAGTTTAATTAGTGCCCCAGGTGATGATTAACAAATTTCCATTAACATAATCCTTTTTGGATTTGTATAATCTGAGTGGGGGTTGTTAGCCCCTGTTTTCTGGCCATACTTTTCACCAAGTACTGGTTCTGCGTGTCAGCATGCCTTTCTCTCTCTCTCTCCATACTGCCCTGAGTCACCATTTACAAGAAAATGAAACGATAATTATTATGATAACTCGAAATAAAACCATTTAGCTTTTTTTTTTAAATGTTAGGTTTATTCAGTCTTACTCCCAAAATTCATTTACTTAGTGATTTGTCGTATAATAGATAACTCTTTAAATAAGCGAGTCATATTCCATAACCTATAACAATGTAGTAAACAAATTTTGTAAACCGGATTAAGTGAACTTTAGCATTTCTAACTGTAATAGTGCAATCGTGCGAAAACTCTCCATGTGCATTTATTTCTTAAAAAATAAATGATTCTGAAAATAATTTCCCAAAAAACAATTTGATTGTATCGTTGATAAAAAAGAACGAACAAAAAATATTTTCATCATTCGTGAAAATATTTAGACATAAATAGTTGCTAATAATAAAAAGATTTTTCATTGATTGATTATTTCAAGCCGATATAAGCAATTATTCTTAAATCAAAATTTCCAATCATTCAAATTTCGCGAAGCAGACTATGCCTTTGTCATTTATTTTCTTATCATGACATATTTTGGGTTGCTTCCATGGCTTTCGTTGAAAATATGGACGTAATTGTTCTTATTCTATAAATACAAACATCTCGAAATGTGTTCAATGTTTGACATATATATATTTTTTAATTTCATTCCTTTGATTCTTGTCATGGAGCTTGGCAGATTGGAATTAAAAATAGGCTGTAAAACCAAATTCGGAGATTAAATAAGGAAAAAAAAAAAAGCAGAGAAATTAGAGGTTCGCACGCCTCGCCGTGAACAGTGAAACCTTCATCGAAAGCTTCGTCCTTTATTAAATAATTTCCCCCCCTTTTCAATGCTTCTCATCTCTGAAAATGGAAAGCAGCCACTTTGATTAGTCGAAATAGCATCGGCCCAAAATTTTTTTTTAATCTCCTTTTTGTTGCTTTAAAAGATCATATAGTCTTTTAACACTTTACTTATAAAAAATGCATTCAAACTTAATTAAGTTTGCATGCCTTTCAAATTGGACTTCATTATGTACCATTTAAAATGATTCTCGAATCTCGTTTTCTTCTTATCGTAATGTCTTTCAAAAAGACAAGCCATTGCGTGTTGGCACGATAATCGGATGCCCTAACCTCTAGCCTTAAAAAGTGAGAAGTCCAAAGTTCAACCTTCCTTGTCGATGTACAAACTAGGGTAAAAAATCACTTGTTGTGATTGTGTTGGAAATGATAGAATCACCACATCCGTAGAATATTAGGTAAAACAAATCACTGAAGGGTAAATTTTTTTTGGGGGGGTTTTGATTGAATGATACTTTATTTGTGTGGTCCGTGACTTTGAATCGCACGAGATTATCACGAGAAAAATGTCCGCGTAGTGTCACGTCAAAATAGTCTAAACACAAATTATAGTAGAGAAGAAATAAAAGGAAAAGGAGAACATGAATATCGAGGGAACGCTTCTCTCTCTTTTCTACCACTTTTTAGTGGGTGCAAAATATGAACCTAGCAATGAGCATTTGGCTATGTAATAGTCGGGCATGCTTGAGCATGATCGATGAAGGTTTTATTTTTATAGGGTGTTTCATGAATTGGTACACATGCCCGGATAGAGAAGTTTGGTTGCCGACATTCTAGCCGATCCAATTTTTCTACAATCGTCTAAACTTATCACGCGACAGTGACATGTGTTTCTAATCGCGTGTGGCCATCTTCTCATTCACACGGGACATTGAATTTCATGCATCTCGAAAGGTGAAAGATTATTCAATTCAACGAGTAAATTAGGTGCATGAGAGCACGTTGAGAGAGACTAAGACAATATGCACGTGTGTGTACATGTGGAGTGGAGTGTGGACTCCACATATGTTCTAAAAGCGTGCGAATTTGGTGGAGACGATTAGCCTATGTTTAGAAGCTTTAGACAATGACTTCTCTAACGTGGTGCAAAATTGTTTCTCTACAAGTTCTTGGGCATCTTGTGAACTAGGGTTGGACCATACCATCAAAGCTTTGCCAACATGACCAATGCTCGGTTTACTAAGATTTCAAAATGAGTAAATTAGACGATGAGACTAGATTATTGTTCGGAATTGAGTGAAATCCACGTATTATAAATGCTAAGTCGCGGTTTGCCCACAAATCTAGTATATTGATTATGTAGGCCAATCTTCACGTTTTACCCTTTTTTACTCCTTCAAGTCAGTTGAATCCTATTTGGGCACATCTCACCATCCTTGCATCCATTATTTTGTAATGATCTTTTTCTATCAATTAACCGTCATCATAAAACGCTGAAGTGGATATGTGACATTATGGACATTGTATTGGAGACCAAACATAACTCTTTGATTGAAATTATCAAAATGTTGTGGGAGGGAACTCATAAAAATCGATATGATAAAGTCCAAACTATCAATTCAATGTAACATAGAAAAGTGAAAGCTATGGTGATTATAGGTAACATTGCCCTATTTCATACCAACGCTCATCGCTTTTAGGAGGTGAAATGAGAAAGGTTAGGCCCAAAATTCACTTCTCAGCCCAAATTCCGTTTGCACTCCAACTCTGCTTGCTTTTATTTTTTTTTTCATTTTTATTTGCACTCCAACTCGTACTTGCTTCCTTTTTTTATTTTTCATTTTTATTTTGGATTAATATAATGAAAAACTCCAAACCGATACACCCGTGACAAATCTAGCCTGAACTAATTTTTTGATCACCAAAAACCCCATACTTGTATATTAGTGACAAATTTATTCTCCGTTAATTTTCATAAAATTTTACTGTCAAATTGCTAAGTTGGATGACACGTGGCAATTGACGGGTACACTAATTACCCTCTATTTGTCATAGACTTATCAGTTTGTGGTTTGTCGCGGTATTAATCTAATTCACTGAAATTAACGAATGGTAAATTGATCACAGATGCACTAATTTTGGGTTTTTTGTGACAAAAAAATTAGTTTTTGGTAAATTTATCACATGCGTACCAATAAAATTAGTTTGGAATAAAATTGTCACAGGTATACCAATTTGAGGTTTTTCGCGATATTTACCTTTTTATTTTTTCCTTTTTTCTAAAGACTTCGGTAAAATATTATGAGTAAATTCAGTTAGGGCACAAGTAAAAAAACTCGGTGTTATATGTAAAGCCTACGGTGGATCTTATTGTTTTCGTTGGAGTGTGTTTGTTTCATAGAAAACTTAAGATCTGAGAAACATTTTTTGAAAAATGATCTGCTGTATCGCTTATAAAAATGAATGAGTGTAAGACATTTTCATCGTTCACAAAAATAGTTGGGTGTAAATTATTGTCGATTGACTAATTTTTTCAAGAGATATAATCATTCATTTTTTTGGAATATATTTTCAAAATCTCGAGTTTCCTGTGAAATAAATCCACTCTTAATGTAGCCCGGAAGAAATAAGGCCATACACGGGCGAGCAAAATTTCACCTCGAAATATTTTAATAGTATTATATATATGTTGGTGATGTGTAAAGTTAGGGTCCGATCTGACCAAAAAAAAAAGGATCCGATGATTCAAAAGAGGGAGGACACGATTCTCAACCAACATTTGAGATTTGACTACTCCTCCCTAGATTCATTGGAGGAAACAGAAAAAAAAAAATTTGAAAAAAAGGAAATAATAAATAATAAATTACCGCATCGAATGCGGAAAAAATCAAGGAATAAGTCAAAAACAGAATCACACGTTCAACAGTGTTAGTTGTTTTTTGCTGCTGTTGAATCTGACACTCGGTTTGCTGTACGGTGCATGATATTTGTGCCCTCCTCTCCGAGCCTCTATCCAATTCAAAGCCTATTTTCTTTGCTTTTCCTTTTTTTAATTTCTGCCCATAATAAATAAATGGTTTTCCTAATTTTTTTAAATTTTTTTCCTAGTCCAACATTTTTATTTGATCCTTGATTCTTTTTTGTTTTTCGTAATTTATGCAAACACAAAACTCTATTTTGCTGGGAAAGTGAGGCCGAGCATGAAATCCACTGTAGAGTAGAAATTCTGCTCCATAATGAATTTCGGAATAGAAATGTGTTTATTAAAAAATTTTCGGAATGCATTCCAGAACAATTTTTGCATTTTGGAATAAAAATGCGTTTGTTAAAAATACTTGATTCCAGAATGCATTATTGATTCTATAATGAGTTTTTTGTAGGAAAAAAAGAAGCTACTTTTTATAGCTTCTCTCTTCCACAATGCATTCTCCCTATTTTCTCTCTTTTTCTCACTAATTTTTTTTTTCAGAAAATGCATAAAAATTGAAAAATTCCAGAAAAATTCATAAAAATTTCTAGAAAATAAAAAAAGTTAGATTTCGGGAAAATATGAAATTTGGTGAATTTTTTTCAAAAAATATAAAAAAAATTAAAATTTTCAAAATTTTATAAAATGGCTTAGAATACCTTTGAGCACTCACTTTGGGTGAAATTTAATTTTTTTGAAGTGCCCAAAAAAATTAAAAAATAAAAAATTTCAAAACTTCACAAAATGATTTAAAATACCTTTGGACACACATTTTCAGTGAAATTTAATTTTTTTGAGATGCCTAAAAAAATCAAAAAATCAAAAATTTCAAAACTTTACAAAATGACTTAGATTACCTTTTGGCACCCACTTTGAGTGAAATTTATTTTTTTTTGAGGTGCCCAAAAAAATCAAAAAATTAAAATTTCAAAATTTCACAAAATGGCTTAAAATATCTTTGGGCACCCACTATTAACGAAATTTAATTTTTTTGAGGTGCCTAAAAAAAATAAAAATTTTAAAAAATTTTAAAACTTCATAAAATGGCTTATAATACCATTAGGCACCCATTTTTGAGTGAAATTTAA
The DNA here is from genome assembly GCA_024500025.1 of Syzygium aromaticum. NCBI lineage: Eukaryota > Viridiplantae > Streptophyta > Magnoliopsida > Myrtales > Myrtaceae > Syzygium > Syzygium aromaticum. Next base: position 5,959,124 of record CM044894.1, read on the forward strand.
TTTTTTTTGAGGTACCCAAAAAAATAAAAAAATAGATTTATGTTCCATAAATTAATTTCTGGAACAGAATTAGTCATGTTTTACCAAACAGATTTTTCTTCTAGAAATCAATTTCTGGCAAGAATTCCATAAATCAATTTATGGCAATAATTTGATTTTTTTGAGCAGAATGGTTACTATTCACACCTTGAAAGTACTACTTGTGTTGATTCAAGATAAGCTATATCTCGGCTCGCCACTCTCTTTCGGTTGCTGATTAACATTGACTTGTTATTGTAAATAGAGGTGTGCAAAACGGACCGACCAGATTAGGAAAAACGCCGGACCAACCGGTTTGATCTAATTCCCGGGAGTGTCAATCCGGTTCCCAAAAGTGGAACCGGTGTCCGGGAGGTTCGGCTCCTAGTTTCGAGGGAGAATTGGATCGGATCGGACTGATTACATATATATTTTTTTCAAAAAAATTAGTAAAACGTGAACTAAACTCACGTACATCACTTTCCCCTTATCGTTGCACAACAATGACTCTTCATTTATCATCTCTTCCGTCAATATATTGAGATTTGTCACTTTCTATTATTATGATGGGAAAAAAATAAGAAAGTGATCGGTTCCATCAATCCGGTCCGGGTCTACCTTGAAACGGAACCGAACTGGAAACCGATCACTTTTAGTCGTGAGATACTTTAAAAAATGCCATGATGTTTTCGAAGGATGAAGATCAACAATTTTTTTAATGATATAATAGAGCCAGATGAGATCTTTCGTAATCTTTCAAAGGGTAAGTTCTTGAATAATGTACGAGAGAACTTATTTTGTTAGGAGCTTTATGTAAAGTTTTAGAAATTTGATACGATATCAGATCTTATTGATCTTGATTCCCAATTTGAAGATGTCCTTGTGGATGGGGAGCAATGTCCCAATTAGTTGAGTTTGTTTCATATATTTTCCATATTTTTTCATGCATTTTTAACGTCACATCGCAAGTAGCCTTGAGCCATACTTAATAATCAATAACAGCCCGACACCTCACTTAATAAACGAATTTCGCAAATCGGACTCAATAAGCCTTGCACTTTCTTTTTATCCATGTAGCCATGTAAATCATCTCGTGTGTGTCCATTACTCGCCATTGGCCAATCCATTGATTTGTCAGGGCACGCTGATCTCGTGACAAATAAAGAGCACCCTACGACGATGACGACGATGAGGGGGCGAGATCCGGGGGACGCATCCTCCTACACCAACTCGTCACGTACTCGATCATTTCATGCGGCCGTTTCGTGTTCTGCCGTACTTTGTCGCGAGCTTATGATTGAGCTCGAAAAAAAGTGCATTCGAATGATGTGCAAGGTAGTAGCCACCCTTCTCACTTAGAAAGGAAGAGATGGGAAGTTCGATTCTTCGTATCTTCGAGGAGGACTGGGGGGTCGGGGCTTGTGAGTGAGAGAGCACCTTTCAGAATTCGCGCAGCACACACCGATCTGTAAAATAGAAATAGGACAGATCTATACAGAAAAAAAAAAGAAAGAAGAAGAAGAACGATGCGCGCGATCTTTCCAGATTGCATACTCCCTAAAAACAAAGGGTTGGGGGGACATTTCGGTAGATAAAAAGGGAAGATTTCAGGGAGAAGGGGAAATTGCATCCGATTTCGATCAATGTTACCGTTCCACTATTCCCGTGGCCGAGGAAGCCAGCCGTGATATTTGCAAATATTTTCGTACAGACTCGATCCAATCGGCGACGTAAAATCAGCTTTTCCAGGACGAGCACGCCCCATTCAATCCCTAAAGACCACTTTCTCGTGTGTTTTTTTTTTTTTTACTATTTACGGGATCGAAACGGTGACGTCACTACCCCTCTCTTTCCCTCGGTAAAAAAAAGAAAGCAGGAAAGGAGGGTAAAAACCAGGTTTCGCGCAAAAAAAACACACAAAAGAAAAAAGAAGAAGGAGGGAAAAAAAAAACTGGCCCGTCACGTGCGGGGCGGGCGCACGTACAGAGGGCGGCGTGCGGTTAACCTGGGGTGGGGTGGGGGGGGACGAAATTACGGTCTCGCCCCTGGGGAGGGCCCCGAATTACGGGCCCCCGGCACCACGGCCCCCGCGCCGGGTCAAAACAAAAAAACAGGGGGGGGACGGAGCCCCAGAAGAAAAACAATGGAGGAAAGCAGTGAAAAGAAAGGTAAGGGATTTTGGTCCTTGCTTGCTGCTCTCCAAGCCCGCTTTTTACACTTCAAACCCTACTCTCTCCCCGTCTCTCTCTCTCTCTCTTCGTCTCTCTCTCCTTCTCTCTCTCTGTGTCTGCGCAGCAAAATGACACATGAGGCTACTGCAGCGGCACCCTGACCCTCGCCCTCCCTCTTCTCTCCCATCTCTCTCACTCTCTAACCCCTCCTAGAGAGAGAAAGATCCAGTAGGAAGTGGAAGCAGAAGCAGGAGCAGGAGCAGGAAGGAGGAGGAAGGCAGGGCGGGGGGGAGGGGGGGTTGAGAGACATGGACGCGAACGAGGCGACTTCCATAGTGCTGTCCAAGATCAGGGGCATAGACCCGGAGAACGCGTCCAAGATCATGGGTTACCTCCTCATCCAGGACCTGACCGAGAAGGATTTGATACGCCTGGCGTTCGGCCCGGAGACCCTCCTGCACAGCCTCATTCTCAAGGCCAAGACCCAGATGGGACTTTCGTCGAGCGCCGTGCCCGCGCCTTCCGCCAACCCTCCCCACCACCCCTCCCTCGCGCCCCCCGCCATTTCCATCCCCGCCGGCCACGGCACCGCCAGCGCCCACGGGCTGCCTCAGTCCTCCCCCAGGATCACTCCCCGCGGGGACTACGAGGTCGGGAAGGGGCCCTTCTCTGGGTTCGCCGGCAGCGTCGCGAGGCAGAACTCCAGCCCTTCGCTTCCTTTTGAGAGCCCTCGTCCTGGGTCGTATTTCGCTTCCTTGAACGGTGGCAGCAGCAGCGGCGGCGGCGTGAACGCTGGCGGTGCGAGCGATTTCATGGAGGATAACAATCAACTCGGCGATTACTTTGCGTTCCTCAACGATTCGTCCAAGTCCGGCGATGCCTTCGAGATGGGGTACAATGCGGATACGCATTTGCACAGGAGGAGTTACTCCGAGAGCGACGTGGGCTTCGGCTGCGGCGGCGAGGACGCGTGCTTCGGGGGCGGGTATAGGCCGTGCCTGTACTTCGCGAGAGGCTTCTGCAAAAACGGGAGCAACTGCAAGTTCCTCCACGGCGACGATTTCGAAGGTTCCGTGAACTTCGTCGGTTCGCCGAGTAATTTTGACGCCGAGGAGATGGTGAGGCTCAAAGTCGCTCACCAGCAGAGGTTAGCCGCTGCTTCACAGTTTTTGCCTGGAATTTCCCCAACATCACATGGCAAGTACATGGCTTTGCTTATGCAGCAGCACAATGAAACCCAGAGGTAGATTGAAATGCCTTTCTTTTTTCGCATCTTGAGTTTTGCTCGTCTTTTTACTGTCAAAGGCTGTGCCTTGGATCGTTTTTCCAACTGTGAAAATGCCGGGTTCTTGTTTTCGATTCGCGGCTGTGCATGATTTTTCTTGCATTTTAGGATGGGGATACCGGGGGTGGCGATGGGAGATGAATTTTATAAGTACGGGCGATACCAAGCGGAGAGGAACGAGTATTTGGCTATCGGGTTGGCGGAGAAGGCGAACTCGGCTTCGAGACAAATTTATCTAACATTCCCTGCAGACAGCACTTTTAAGGACGAAGATGTTTCTGATTATTTTAGGTAATGCAGCTTGAGATTCTATGGGAAAGATGATTTTCCTACTTGTCCGTTGCTATTTTTTCATTGAACTAGTGCGATTGAATCTTTTAATTACGCTAAAATATCTCACCAGGGTTGTAATCAAGCAATCTGCAGTGAACTGAGCACGAAATTTCTGGCTCATCTTTCTTTCTCGAACTGCTTCTTTTTTTTTTTTTTTTTTTTTTTTGTTTTACGTTTTATTTTGACAGAGCATGCTAGTTTCTTTCATATTGGGCTTATCGCTTTCGTTATACTACTTGATTGAGCGATCCTCTTCTGTTCTAGGACTTGAATGAGCAAAGCCGATAGTTGTACGGATTTTTTTTTTTGGTCGGAGTATGGATTTGATGTGTTCTGTACTTAAGTAGTGCTGATTGATGATGCTCTTTACATTTACGACTAGGATGAGTCTGCCCTTGTATATTGATTATTTGTTTGAATGAACTAAATGATTGATCCTATTATTTCTACTGGTATTTTGGCCAATGATCCCTTTCTAGCAGTGTTGTGCAGCGCTGGCTTTCCATTCTATTTATACTGCATCTCTGATGTCAGCAGGAAAACACTCCTGCTTTTAATTTTTTTTCTTTTGTGACGTGAAAATTATGATGTTATTTCCATATGGATCTCATTTCATACTATGAAGTTGCAAATGCATCACTTCAATAGAAAAAATATGTCAATTAGTAGATCCCTATATAAATGTCAGCAGTGGTCTGCTTGTTTTGGTCTTATACTTAACTAGGTCACTACCTTTTGACTGCAATAGCAATCTATCTTCCTTTTCATGGTTTGTTAAAAGAAGTCTGACAAGGCTGTTCCATCAAATTTCGTTGCATTTAAGCCCTTATGGCAGAATTTTTTTTTGTGGATTAAGTAAGTTATAGGATTTTTTAGCAATTGGATGTTGAGTAAATGGATGTTTGAGTTTTAGAAAATTGAATGCAGATTGAGTACTTGAAGTACATGGTCTCGCTTTTTGTGCTGCTAAGGCCAGGGTTTTAAAGAGCGGCACTGTAGTGGGGACTTTTTGCCTCTTGGGAAGATGTTGGATTTTCTGCCCTTTTCACGGTCATTTCAACATTCCGCATTTGCTTGATTGTATTTGACTGAATGTAGCCGTATGCATGGCCAGCAAAATGCTGTGATAATCTTAGAGAAGGTTTCCATCTGTATGCCATAGAGTTTTTGTCTGTTCTCTTGTATGTGATATTTTATGATCTTTCTAATCAAAGTAATTTGGAGGAAAGATTTGTATCTGGTTGCTGATAGGAAATAAAATGGTTGTGGTCTGGTTTCTATCAAGTCTTAAGTAAGCCATAGGATTTTTTAGCAGTTGGATGTTGAGTAAATGGATGTTTGAGTTTTAGAAAATTGAATGCAGATTGAGTACTTGAAGTACATGGTCTCGCTTTTTGTGCTGCTAAGACCAGGGTTTTAAAGAGCGGCACTGTAGTGGGGACTTTTTGCCTCTTGGGAAGATGTTGGATTTTCTGCCCTTTTCACGGTCATTTCAACATTCCGCATTTGCTTGATTGTATTTGACTGAATGTAGCCGTATGCATGGCCAGCAAAATGCTGTGATAATCTTAGAGAAGGTTTCCATCTGTATGCCATAGAGTTTTTGTCTGTTCTCTTGTATGTGATATTTTATGATCTTTCTAATCAAAGTAATTTGGAGGAAAGATTTGTATCTGGTTGCTGATAGGAAATAAAATGGTTGTGGTCTGGTTTCTATCAAGTCTTAAGTAAGCCATAGGATTTTTTAGCAGTTGGATGTTGAGTAAATGGATGTTTGAGTTTTAGAAAATTGAATGCAGATTGAGTACTTGAAGTACATGGTCTCGCTTTTTGTGCTGCTAAGACCAGGGTTTTAAAGAGCGGCACTGTAGTGGGGACTTTTTGCCTCTTGGGAAGATGTTGGGTTTTCTGCTCTTTTCACGGTCATTTCAACATTCTGCCTTTGCTTGATTGTATTTGACTGAATGTAGCCATATGCATGGCCAGCAAAATGCTGTGATAATCTCGGAGAAGGTTTCCATCTGTATGCCATAGAGTTTTTGTCTGTTCACTTATATGTGATATTTTATGATCTTTCTAATCAAAGTAATTTGGAGGGAAGATTTGTATCTGGTTGCTGATAGGAAATAAAATGGTCGTGGCCTGGTGTTGATCAAGTCTTATAGTAATTTGAGCTTTAATAAGAAAGTGCTGCTAAAGTTGAATTACTGCTTTTCTACACTTGCTCTCTTCTCTGGTCACATTTGAATCTCCATGCATTAATGGTGTTATTTCTGATTCTTCTGGAAGCAATTACGGACCAGTTCAAGATGTCAGGATTCCTTATCAACAGAAGCGAATGTTTGGATTTGTGACATTTGTCTACCCAGAGACTGTAAAGCTCATACTGACGAAGGGGAACCCTCATTTTATATGTAATTCACGTGTACTGGTTAAGCCCTACAAGGAGAAGGGAAAAATTCCAGAAAAGTATGGGTTCTATTTCCTTTTTGTTTTTTTGTGGCTGCATAACCAGTCTTTTGTAGTTTAATTCTGCGTTGATGCTCAATCTGTTAATATCAGGAGGCAACAACATCAACAACAGCTGTTCGAGAGAGGGGAGTTCTCGCCTTGTTCAAGTCATTCGCTGCTTGACTCAGGAGAGTCATATGACCATCTTGGTGAGAGAACAAGTGCACATTTCAGAGTAAATTCGTCTGAAATGATGTCCTTTACCCTTTGCTTTTATCATTTGGCCTTTTTTCTTAGCAAAACTTTTGACTAATTTAATTTTATTGGATTCTATGCCTGTTTACGTTGCCTTATTCCAGCAAGGTCAAGAGTATTCCATAATCCACAAGAGATGGTGATTAGGCAGAAACTAGAAGAGCAGGCTAATTTGCAGCAAGCAATTGAACTTCAAAGTAGAAGGTTAATGAATCTGCAACTCCCAGACTTGAAAGATGATGGAATATACCATCACCTGCGTAGCTTTTCTGTTGGCTCTCCTGTTTCTCCGCCTATTCATCCTCATACTCAGATTAACCATAAAGTCGTTATGCCATCTGATGCCACTAACCATGTAAATGCTGAAGGTTAGGTCATGATAAACATTTTTTCTGGTAATGACTAAAATTCAATTGAGCAGCTGCGATCCTTTTTTTGGCTCATCTGCCTATTGTCATTGCAGACCGCCGGAACATCCCAGCTGCCACCATCTCTGTGATTGCTGCAACTGGCGAGCAGCAGCTTCATCATTATGACGTCAATGCTGCGTGTGCTCATGATGTTGGCAGTGGTGAAGGCAAAAGCGAGAGCTCCAAACTCACACGCGGTGATAGTCAGGGAAGGTATGGATCTAGATTTGAAGAAAATTGATCATGACTAAATATTCTAGGATTTTAACATTGCATTTTGCCTAAGTAGGATATGTTGGACCTCATGGAGCCCCACCATAGTTAGAACTTGGAGTAAAACGCAATGCGTCCTTTATTTTTGGGGACAAGAGAAAAAAAGCCTCATTCAGAAAACGAGACAATATTATGTTCAACTGTTTTGAGTGTTTGCGTAGATTTTTGTATTAAGTCCAGATGCGTTATCTCATTATTTGGAAACAAAATAGTTAGAATGACATTTTTGTTAAAACTTTTGGCAGTTCATACAAAGTGTTTAAGAAGTTGGAGTAGTCTTTATAAAATCTGCATAAACCACTAGGAAATAAAGTGTGCCTTCTTGTACTTGTAATGCTTGCCAGAGTCTTGTGGCTTCAGGGTTCCTATACTATTGCATCATGGGGAAAGTTTTGACTCTTGAGATTCTTTTTTATTTATCTTCTTGTGTGATCGCAGCTTAGAGAATATACTTCCCGACTCGCCCTTTGCTTCACCGACAAAATTTTCCAGTGCTCATCTTTCGGACTTCTCTAAATTGGCTGATGCAACTGATTTTACTGAGAGCTCTGGGATCCCTGACAATAATGTTTCACTGGCCTTGAGTTCTTCTGGTGACGGGTCTTCTCACTAAATGATTGGCCTAGCTAAGGTGTTGTCTCCTTCACAATTTAAGTGGCCTCCCTTATAATCTCTCCTTCCCTCTCTTCTATATAAATTGTCATATATTGAAGCTAAATATATGGCGTAATACTGTGATTCCAGGTTTTTTATTTCCCTTTCCCTAAGCATTTGATCCATTAACATGTAAATAATGAAGATGGCCGTGGTCGGCAGGATTTGTTGTCTAGAGGTAAGAGACGCTATCTCTTCCATTCTTCTTTTTGGTTTAGATCTAAAATTTGCTAACCTTATCTACTGCTGCTTTCTTATGCTATACCTTTTGCATGTAATGCAGCGTAGAAGCGAATAGGAGGGAGACATGTCTGCTAGATGTATAGCCCAAGCTTACCTGCACCTTAGATTAGATCCTTTGGAGATGATTTTGGTGAGACTCGGCGCCGTTATCATCGATACATACCGCTAACAGCACGATACATACTTCTACTACATCTACGATACCTTAAGGGGACAGGTGATTCGATAGTAATGTGTAGGTTCTCCCTATTTTCTTCTATGTAACCTCTGTGCAGGTGGGTGCAGGACCACACAGAACAGACAACTTCATAGAACAGGCAGACAGTTGTAACTTTGGATTACCTTTAATTTATACATAGCTTCTGTTTCAAAAATTTTCTTTTGTTGTACGTCGGTTTTATACTTGTCTTGAAGATTGGTAGATAAAATGCTAAAACCGTCGATGGCAAATTCTTTAAAAAGCACACGGGCACTGAGCCAGAGCGGGGAGGGCTCGATTTAGAAGGGTAGAAGTATATCAAAAAAATTGGTTTTGTTCATCACTGATCTCATCTTTCTTTCTCATGTTTTTATGTTAAACATTGAACATTGGAAGAACAAAGGGTATAGGTGTGAATATACCGGTTGTTTTCATGTCTCTGCTAGGTCTGCTTTTAGTGTGGGGTTTCTCTCTTTAGTTTCGCTCCATTTCATGATTTCATATGCTTCATAGGCCCACATACTGGGAAAGTGCTGACTGGTCACATGGGTGGCTGACATTTTGCAAATGGCATCAAAAGGAGTTTTTACCCCTCACTTTCAGTTAGATGAATGATTTTTTATTCTCTTTTTTGGGTTTTTTCGTTCTTGCTGGTGGGACTGCATTGCAGTTTCTTCTTGGTTTCCGTGTTGCCCTTCCTTTGAATGAAAGTTCGGAAGTCATGGTGGAACTGCTCAGTGAGGTCTTCGTCCTTATTGTTTGATCGATTGTGGACATCAAGTTTTATCATGATCAATCAAGGACTTACAGTTTCAAGGAAGCCCTACTCGAGTCTTGAGCTAGCCATCGATGGAATTCAAGTATCATAAATCCGACGCGGCTCCCACATGGAAAAATTGGTCCTTTGACGTCCGAATTCCATCGATGGTGAGCTAGAGACCTGATTGGGTTTCCTTTAAAACTTAAAGTGTTTCAATCGACCAATTGCCGAAATTTTTTTGAGTGAATGTGCAAAGACAAGGAACAAGCGAGTTAGCGAACATCATGGCTCTCTTCACACTTGTTGACTGACAGATAGATACCTGGAGGAGGAGGAGGAGGTAGCTCTGTTTTCTATTTTATTTTCTATTTTTTCAAATTTTAATTTCCATTACGTTCTAGCCCACCCTACTGCCCTTTCCCTTTCTTGAAGTGAGAGCACTTGAAAATGAAAGCGATGGGGGTTCACGACTTTCGGTTCATATCTGCTTGTCTCTCCCCCGTACTCCACAGACGTATATATAATTTTGATTGTCATTGTGTAGGGCTAAGTGGATGATTCTCTTTGACAACAACACTCGCTTTCGCTTTTTTGGCCTTCAGCCTTTGGGGCCTTTTTAGAGAAAGTGGAGTTCTTTAGGATCTTCATTGGACATAATAAGCTTTTTCTTGCACCATCATATATCCATTCTGTCCAAGTTGGGCTCTTTTCTTTTCTCCTCCTTTTATCTTTTTGGGTGAAGGGTGAGGCAGCATCTTCTCCAATTGGAAAAATCATGAGGGTGTGTACGAAATGGCTATACTCGGGGGGAACTTTTATTTTTTTATTTTTCGTGGAGATATGAAGTCCCCGATCTCTTGAAACGACGGCGGAGGACTGAGAATTTCGAGTTTTGGAGGATGAAGAGACCAACCGAAATCTTTTATTAATACGCGAGTGCATAGACTGCGTGACTGAATGTAATAATTATCGACGGTTCGTGCTTTTGATGACTTGGATGTGCTTGAGCTTCCGTCGCTTTCGCGCTTTTGATGACTCGGATGTGCTCGAGCTATGTTGCTTTCACTCGAAAACTTCGAATTATGCTTACGGAATGACTTGAACTCAGGCAAATCGTGAGCTTTGTCTTTCTCCGCCCATTGTCATATGAAAAGGTGGGCTTCTTTCTTAGCTGGGAAATCTTAGTGTAGTGCAAACTGATATAATAATTGCAAAACTCCGTGCCTTTTTATTTTATCCTATTCACTTTCGCGAGACATGCGCAAATTGACGAAGTGCCAAATTGCATTGCTCATGTTGTAGTGGACAAGATACGTCGGATGGTGACCGCAAGTTCCAATTAGATAGCTCCACGAAGGGAAAAAAATGACAGATGATAACTAATCAAAACATTTTTCTTCATGCTTAAAATTTTTTTTTTCCCTTGATGGACTTCAATCTGAGTTATTTACTCTTGAATATTCAGTAAATTACTAACTACAATAAAGAGAAATTTGGGGAAATTCTTTGTCTAATTTCGTGTTTTCCCCGGAATAGTTAACAGCACCGGATGCAGATGCTTATCAAGCTTGTTGAGATCTCTCTGGGGACGCACAGCATCAGACCATTGATTGCAAACTTACAAAGGGTCATAGAGTTTTGTTTAGACCAAATTGTCGTTTTGAGGTTGATGAGTCGATGAATAATTGGCCTACTCTTGGAAAGCTGCTTCCCTTTAAGGAGGACACAATCGGGCATGGGCCAAATCGTTAAATTGGACAAAAAGTAATGGTCCAAGTAAAATCCAAGACATGGGCTTAAAGATCCATCCAAAATGGATGATGTGATGCCCTTTTAGGCCTTCAATCAATCTCTTTTCCTTCTTTGTTTTGCATGGATATCTCTCTGTTTGGTGAAAACAAGAAACAGCAGCGTCTGTTTTCTTCTGATTCCAGACCGGCGAAGTAAGGACATGGGGAAGATGGAAAAAAGACTTCACATCTATGGTAAACCAGAATCTACGGAGGAGATTTTTTTTCCATCTGAGGAAGATGCTCTTGCTCATCCATGTCTCTTCTCAGATTTGGTGATTGGTTCATCACTTCACATTTCAGTGACAAATAGCTTTTTGGATTATATATAAAGTCCTGTTCATGATCTATTTGGCACAGCCACACCCTGTGAAGAATTGGGGACACCAAAAGAGAGCAGGTGAAAGAATTTTGGGCTAGATAAAACTCACTATGATGTACATGCATGGTTTGATAAAATTCTTGATGTTTCATAAGCTTGATGGCTCTTTTGTCCGTCCCCCCCCTTTCTTTTTTGGTCAGATTTGTGTCCCCTTAAAAAGATGCCTTTCTTTGTTTTGTTAACATGCAGAAACTTGCTGGTGGGATGGAGGATGGAAGTGGGAGTTCACATGCTTTGCCAGGTGACTAAGTTGGCAAATATGTCTTTCTTTTGCTAGTTTTAGCACAATGACATTGTTCAGGATGATGGGTTGGATTTGGCTTGATGGTTAAACTCACAATGCGATTGAAAAAAAATTGAAATTTTGCAGGGGGGAAGGAGACAGAGCTACAGAAGTTGCAGAGACAGCATGGAGAGAAAATGGTGAGGATTCAAGAGCTGAAGAGGGAAATCGAGGCGGTGAAGCTTCGTCTGGAGCAGAGGAAGAGCGAAGTCCCGAATGAGAAGGTTGAAGCCCTCAAGGCCTTGAGTGACAAGTATGAGAAGCTGAGGGAAGAATACACCGCCCTCGTTGCTGAAAGAAAAAGCAGTGAGAAACTGAACTAAATTCCCAGATTTGTTGCTGTTTCAAAGTCTATATAGTCTGCAGAATCCATCATTTTTCAGTCTCTTGCAAAGCTCTTGTAGATCATACCTGGATCAATATCCAGGAGCTGGTTCTGTTCTTCTCCAATATATTGCTAATCTAGATTTAGTCATGTATAAAGAAATTTCAAGTTCATACGTGGTGGGCATGGGATAAGAAATGGTATATATCGTTCTTCGTCTTGAAAAGTATATGAAATCACGTGATTAGGACCTGATATAGAGGTGGTATTTTAAAAATCGAAACTTTACATGTTCTTCTTATCCATCTACTACCTAAAAGACAGATACATATTTCGTAGATCTGATCGTGGGCGGTCAGTGGGCTTGACTGCCCGAAAGCTCATCAAAGCCTTGCCCGAGCCATAAGGTCCCGATGATGTCTTTAGGCGGGCACGGCCAAAAATTTAGGGCCAATCATATGGCCCAAATCACCCCTAATCCTTAATTATTTAAAATGATTGTCATGGCAAAATGCTCATGTTCTAGAAAGAACTGCCATGCTTATTTAGCACAGCTCTTGCTAATCGTCTAGTTTAATGAGCAAAGATAAAAATTGACAATTTCAAAAGATGGACGAAATGTCTCCAATCTAACAAAAGGAACCCTCTCCTCCTTAGTATTTTGAATTCTTTGAGACCCTCTTTCTCTAAATACATGGCAAAATCTTCTCTTTTTCTTCTTTTTTTTGTTGCTTTTTTTTTTGCACACACGTGCTGCTTGCTCTTCTTTCTAGTTGTCTAGAAAAACAATCCATGAGTAACTGTGAATGCTATAGCTACATGTACGAATTGGATGTGGCAATATGGTTTTTTCTTTTCTAATTTGTAAACGAAATTTACATATCGCCGAAAACATACTTTTAAAAGATTGATATAGAAAAAGTCAAACACCGGAGTATCATATCTGAGTTCAAAACCGTATGTTTTTACTAAATGAATAATGCGCAATTTTTCTGCCTCTTTATAAAACAAACTAAATCTAGTGGTGAATTTCAATTTTATTTTCGAACATCTCTCAAAAGATTTCAAGAAAATCCATGCATGATACGAATGTAAAAATGCCTTTATTTAAGCAACAAAAACAATTTAAAATTCTTGACATAATTATCATATAATTCGATAAATTTCTCTACGTACCAAAATGAGATGAAAAAGCCAATTATCCTTTTTCTTTTTCCCCCCCACCTTGTTTCATTACATGTTTAGAGCTGTTCTCGAAGCTGACTTTGGCCCAATTTTTTTATCAAATGAGATTATTCATTTCTCCTTCATGCTCGAATCATCCGGGCATTATTGTTCCAACAATGATTTGAAATCGAGTTGAGTTTTCGATGGGAAACCGACAAAAGAGATTATGACTACACGTTGGGCCATTCTTGTCTTGCAATGACCAAAACTTGCTATTTGGCTCACTTAATAATTCATACATGACCGTAGCCCCAGGCTGCACGCATGCCCCCAATAATTTCCCTTTTGTGTTATTTTATTTTGAACTAGACTGTGTCTCAAAACTCGACCAGATGAAAAGTATGCTCGCCGAAAAATAATTTGGCACGATCATGAATCATAATGTCAAAGTGATAATTTAAAAGAGTTTGCATAGCTATTCGTTTTATCGATAAATTAGATCTTTTTCCATCGTACCACAATTATAATTCATTTTCTAAAATAGTTCTTTTGGCCAACCCATTTCCTAAATATCCTAAATCAAGTTAAAACTCACTTCGAGTACTTTTTTTCGCCTGTATATGGAAATAAATTTTAAAAAAAATCTCACGAAAATGAATATCACAAATCGGGAATATATAAAACGAAAGAAAATAAAAAAAAATTCTCTCTGTCTCTCGACATAATTTGGCTCTATCGTGAATCATAATCCTTTAAAGCGATAATTTAAAAAGGGTTTGCATAGCTAATTATTTTCTCGTACAATCTTATGATAAATTAGATATTTTCCCGAAGTACAATAATTAGACTTCGTTTTCTAAAATAGTTCTTTTGGCCAGCCCATTTCCTAAATTAAGCCAAATCTCACTTCAAGTGTTTTATTTTTTGCCTGTATAGACCAAAAATTTTTTTAAAAAAAAGCAATATCGCAAATTGGTAATATATAAAACAAAGAAAATAAAAATAAACATTGAAAACAAAAAAATAATTATTATTTCTCTCTCTTTCTCCCTCATTCATCAACCCAACCGAAAACGAAGAAAAAGAAACGCCATCATCTCCGCCTCGCTCGCTCGCTCGCTCGCTAGCTCATCATCACCGCTTTCTCTCTCGCCGATCCGCCTCCCTCTTGCCCCTTCCCCCTCGCCATTGGATCGCCTCCGCCGCCGCCCCCCGCCGCGACCACCCTCGCCGATGGCCCCGACCGCGACGACGCGTCGCCGGCGTGGCTGACTCGCCGGCGGAGCCCCGACGCCCTCCGGAGGATCCCTAGCGCTAGCGGTTCGGTTCCCTGCGACTTTCCTCTTTTTTCGGGCCTGTAGATATCGAAAACGAACATGAACTCGTCGAAGCTGGAGGACGGCGGCGGTTCTGGATATCCGAGCTCGGCCGACATCGGCTCCAAGTCCTACTTCAGCGCGCCTTCGGCTTCGGGATCGGGGTTGGTCTTCGCCAAGGCGAGAATCTCCAAGAGGAGAAGTATTAATCGCCTGAACTTGAACCAGGAGAGCAGAGCTGGTCCCGGAGCGAACCCGTTCCTGTTCAATCCGCGTGATTCCGTGCCTGGCTCGTTTCTGAATGCGGCGAATGCTCCTCCGGCGAGTGAGTATGTGTTTAGCGCGAATAGGAGTGATTCAGGCGGTGGCTTGGGGACAGGAGTTGTCGTGGAAATGGAGAACTTGAGAATGGGGAGTGGGAATGAGTCTGTGACTGCTCGAGATGGTGTTTCTGATGCGAATTCAAGCTCGAGGTTTGAATCAAAGAGTGGCAACAATAAGAGCTCTAGCTTCGATGAATCAGTAGCTTCTGCATTGCCAGAAGAAATCAGGAAGCTGAATATCCAAGTTTCAGATGACAAGCCTTCCGGGCGACCCAGGTGTTTTGAGTCTAATTTAAGTACGAACGAACAGGTTAAGGTTGGTGTAGGGGTCGATGCAGGCACGTATAGTTTTGATGGGAAAAATGTGCAAGCCGAGCTCCTGGATCAGTTGAAGAAGAAACTGAATATCAGAGAAGCTAATCGACCGGACAGCAATGGGGTTGTTGACAAAGCTGATAAGTTAAATGAATCTACTCGTGGAAGTAGGAAGGAATATGATGGTGCGTGCGCTGGAAATTCAGCAGCTGCTCTCCCTGATCAGATGATGAATCTCAACTTAAGGGATCCTGCAGCCATGGATAACAGTACTGGAGAGAATGATTACGAATTAAATACCAAGAAAACCGGTTTTGTATTTGGAGGGAGCACAAGTGCCAGTGGTCGTACCCATGGGATGACAGAAACTGTTCTAGTGAATGAGATCAATGAGAAACTGAATATTGGTAGCAAAATGAACGATTCTACTGCTGAGCCAATTTCTAGAGAATTCAGCTTTCATTCTGGAATGGAAGCCAAGCATGCATTGGGCAGTCAAGTTCCTTTGAACCGACCTAGCAATGATATAGGAGTAAGTGGCACTGCTACATCATCGTATGAATTCCCATCCAGTAGCATGCCTATAAAAGGAGGGAAGAATGTTTCTAATAGAGATGAGAGAAACATTAATGTTTCTTCTGAGAGCAAATGGGATGATACTGGCCCATCATTTATGGAATTTAAGACGCCTATTGAAAAAGTGGACCTGGCTTCTGGCTTCACTGAAAAAATTGAGTTTACTGCAAAGAGAGAGGCATTTGATAGCTCAAAAATGAAGAAGAAAAAGGGAAAAATGAGGCAGTCCGCCCATGTCCGGCCCCGGCTCATGCAATCCTTTATGTCAATGGAAAGCATAGCTCGAGAAAAGCCGGAGGCCTCTGAGCCTTTTTCACCAATGGATGTATCTCCGTATCAAGAAACATTAGCAGAAAATCCATGGTCAAGAGATACTTCAGTTACGTCAAATGAGTCTTACAGTCTGGACAATGCTGATGCCTCGGATGCTCCTCACTCCACTTTTTTTAAAAATGCTATAGACGAAAGCCTCCTTTTTGCAACACAGCATATGGATATAAATGATTATGAGCTAAGCAGAGGAGCAACAGAGGATGCTCCTAAGCATGGGTTGGACAAAAGTGTCAACATTGAAGGCCCAGTTGAGGAGTCTGCATCTGGGGCTGAAACCGAAAGCTTTAAATCTGCTGCTGATGATATAGAATTGGTCAGGGATGATGATGCTGTTACTTCATCTGATAGAACTGGAGCCTGTTGCAGTTTGAAGATCGAGAGAAGTGATGATGAAAGGAGGAAAGAACATGGCTTTGCTTCACATGTACAAGAAATGGGGGACTCTAACTTTACTTTTACTACCTCCTCAGCTTCTCATGGACAATTTTCAGTGCCCAAACATAAACATAAAAAGAAATCTTTGGTGAAACCTGTTCATAGTTCCCATAATTTGAGCTCAACTCTCGAAATTGCTTATGCTTCATCCCCCTTTCAGCCTTGTCCATCTTCAGCCATCTCTTCACCTCTTTCCCCTCAGCCAGAGAAAGTTAATCTGATTTCTTCTCAATGCAAAGTTGGAAAAGATTATGAGATGGATAAAGGGCTGGATGGCAAGCTTGTATCAACATCTACTTCTGCCCCAACCATCACGCAGGAAGCATGTGAGAAATGGCGTTTGAGGTCAATACACTTATTCATCACCTAATGTTCATACTTCATATACTGCGAGCTAGATTTTAGTTTGTTTGTGTAATTCCATCTCTTTTACTAAGTTTTCTATTTAATTTGATGAATGTTAGGGGAAATCAAGCTTATGCAAGTGGGGATGCGGGTAAGGCTGAGGATTATTACACGCATGGAATAAATTGCGTTTCAAGAGATGAGATGTCAAGAAGCTGCTTAAGGGCTCTCATGTTGTGCTACAGCAACCGTGCAGCTACCCGTATGGCTTTTGGCAGGATGAGAGATGCAATAGGAGATTGCTTGAGGGCCATTGAAATCGACCCTAACTTCTTCAGGGTGCAAGTTAGAGCTGCAAAGTAAGACTTGTTTTTTATCATCATGCAGTGAAAAAAATTGTAATTTTGGAGGATATAGCCGGCATTCTTATTCTTGGTTGTATCTGGTTGGGTCCTAAAGTTAACAAAAGTCTTCAAGCTCTTCTGCTAGAACACCATACTTGGGGCAACATGTGTACGTTTAAGGGTTTTCATCCTGCACTTTATCTTCAATTACAGTTTGTGTACTTATCACAAGATTCTAGGTTTTGGACACATTCTTAACTGCTGAGGTGAGCTTCATAGTGATATCTACCTTTATGCTATGTTATCTTTTCTAGTCCTAAGGAGTTTTAAACCATTCCCTTGATTTAAATGATGAACAGCTATGGCTAAACTTTTCTTAGTATTTACTTGAATGTCATGTTCCCTAATTCATGCATTTTCTCTTTGAAGTTGCTCCCTTGCCCTTGGGGAAGTTGATGATGCATTGAGATATTACAAGAAATGCCTGCAAGTAGGAAACGAGGTGTGTGCAGATCGAAAAATTGCTGTAGAAGCTTCTGAAGGCTTGCAAAAGGCACAGGTATGACATTGTAATTTTTTGTCTGATTTAGTTTTAAGAAGCCTAATTTCTTGTCCAAGTCACCACAAATCTTATTAAAAGAATAAGGATGGGTGCTTCATTTTGTACTGATGCAGTAATTGTTTTTGCAAGACTTTCCAAGTATATATGCATGGAAATGTATATGTACTCTGAATTTGATCTCCAATATATTATTAATGTTGTCTGGCATGGTGACTCTGTTACTGACTCCTAATGTGATAGTCTAGAGAGTAGTCCTTATTAGGATCACTTTTGAAGATTATTGTATCAGTGGCATGGCGACTTTGTTACTGACTCATAATAGTCTAGAGTAGTCATTATTTGGAGCAATTTTAACGGCATTTTGGATTATGATAGCCGAGAAAGACTTTCTTGTGCATGGCCCTCTCCTGGTCCCGATCACGGTTGATTTGGGCCCATTTGAGGCCCTGCCTCTAATAGACTTTGGGCTTTGGGCTCTGTGCTTTCATGTTTCCTATTCTCATATTTCTGTTGTCAGTTGCTTTAAGGTGTATGATTGGCGGTGCTCAGTATTCTCCTTTATCTTTGGTCAACATTCAAAACCTGCAGTTTGATGCTGAATGTTCCTCTTTTGTTTGATTAGTCTGTTTTTTGGTGGCAGAAAGTTTCTGAATGCATGAACCATGCAGCCATGCTCTTACTAACAAGAACATCCAAGGATGTTGAAGCTGCTGTTGAAGTTATTGCAGAGGCTTTGCTTATAAGCTCATATTCAGAAAAACTACTTGAAATGAAGGCCGAAGCACTTTTTATGGTCTGAACCAGCTACTTTGATTTTCTAAATTAATGTAGTGCAAAAAATGGCAATTACATTTTATTTCCTGTGGGTGTGTTTTCTGCATGTGGCAGTTGCAGAGATATGAGGAAGTGATTCAACTGTGTGAGCAGACCCTTGATTCAGCTGAAAAGAATTCTTTAGATATAAATGACCAGCTTGCTGATCTGGATGGTCTTGAGTATTCAAATAGGTTATATTTCAGAATTTGGCGATGCCGCCTCATGTTCAAGTCATACTTCCAATTAGGAAGGCTTGAAGAGGGCCTTGCCTCACTGGAGAGGCAAGAAGAATTGGTATCAGTTATGAATAGGTATAGATTGGGTGATGCAGATTCCTCCCTTACCTTAATTTCTCTTCCTTTTGGCTTGAAATTGTAAATGGACAGCAGTTTTGAGCTTAGAAGTTTGATCTTTTAATGCAGGAATCAAAACTCCAGTTTGGCATCAGTAATTCTCCAGGTTGGGACTGCACGTGAACTTCTACGTCTCAAGGTATCCCAATCTCGTGCCTGGTCCATTTATGTGCTACTAAATGTACATCCTGACATAATATCTAACATCGGTTGGACTAAAGGTATCGAGTTATGAAGCACAAACTCAACTTGTTACCCTGTTAGGGAGGGAGGGAGGGAGGGAGGGAGATTTCATTGGGTTGTCCTAAAATGATTTTGAAACAGATCCTATCCTTCATGATTTGGTTGCCCTATTTCCAGAGATAGAATTGAAGTCTTAGATTTGTTCAACAAAAAGGTGGCTTAACGAGAGATTGCATTGGGTTGTCCTAAAGAGGGAGGGGAGAGGGAGGAGGGAGAGAGATTGCATTGGGTGTCCTAAAACAATTAGCTAAACAGATCCTATCTTTCATGGTTATCCTAGTTCCCCTATTTCCAGAGATAGAATTGAAGTCTTAGATTTGTTCAACAAAAAGGCAGCTTAAGTAATGAAAGAAAATAGAACTAGATGCATTCTTAAAAGAAAATGCTTTGACTTTTGTGTGATGTAAGACTTGAGAAATATCTTGGTTCAACAAAAAGGCAGCTTAACTAATGAAAGAAAATAGAATTAGATGCATTCTTAAGAGAGAATGCTTTGACTTTCAAATCATGTAACACTTGAGAAATTTCTTGGAATGAAACCATGCCAAGGCACTGCGTGCGTGCAATTATATGGTTGTCTTTACATATTTGGCATGCTTAGAGATTTTTTAGTTTCAAGAACGCTGAAGATGATTTTGTTCAGCAAGATGTTTGCCAAAGCATTATCTTAATAAAGATCCCTTTTTTTTTCAAAAATTTGACAGAACTCACGTGGTAAAATTTTGATTAGACTTTTACTGCTATGACAAAACTGTTATTTATTTTAGTTAACGAAAATAATAATAAACTCAAAATCTTCAGACACCTATATGTTAATGAAAGCCACTACAACATGTTTTCTTTTTCTTTCTAGGGAAAAAGTTTTGACAGTAAAGTTCAACAATACTGTCAGCAACCACTTAGAAGCACTTAATGGAAGATCTTTTAGGAGTATCTGGTAGGGATTGTTAATATACGACTGGTAGTTTACAACCTGTCAAATTCTCTTTTGCATCATCTAAAAAGTGGAGGTCCATATTTCAAAAGTGTAAATTGAGGGACATTGTTTGACTCATGGATGGTTGTCTATAATTAGTTAATTTTCTTGAATCAACTGAAACTTTGCATTGCTTTATGGTCAGAAGACATTGCTTCTGTAGTCTTTGGATAATGGATTGTTATGTGGTTTTTGTGTACATAGGCAGCAGGTAACGAGGCATTTCAAGCTGGAAAGCATGCAGAAGCAGTTGAACATTACACTGCTGCCATGTCATGCAATGTGGAGTCACGTCCTTTTGCAGCTATTTGTTTTTGCAATCGTGCTGCCGCATACAAAGCTTTGGGCCAAGTTACCGATGCTATTGCTGATTGCAGCCTTGCCATAGCCCTTGATGGAAACTATCTGAAGGTTTTACTACACGATCTCTCTCTCTCTCTCTCTCTCTCTCTCTCTCTCTCTCTCTCTCTCACTCTCCATATGTTTGTGCGAGAGTGGACCCATATATGCGTGCAATTCATGTTCCATGCTACTGTCCAATCTGCCAGTGAAGACTAGCTAATCATAAACCATTCTTGATGCACAAATCATTTTGCTTCCATGAAAATTCCGATAATGAGGTACTTCAAATTTGATTGTTTCTGTTTTCTTTTTCTTTTTTACATTTTCTACCTTTGAATACAGGCAATATCTAGGCGAGCCACTTTATTTGAAATGATAAGAGATTATGGACAAGCAGCGGCAGACCTCCAGAGACTTGTTTCTGTTCTCACAAAGCAAGTAGAGGAGAAGACGAATCAAGCTGGAGTTTATGATAGATCTCTCAGTTCTGTGAATGAACTAAAACAAATGAGCCTACGGCTTAGTGAAGTGGAAGAAGCAGCGAAAAAGGATATTCCCTTGGATATATACCTAATTCTGTAAGTTTTTGTTTTCTCATTGGGCTATACATGTTTGTACTGTTTGATGATTGATCTTGCCTATGCCTCGTGCTGCTACAAGCTACGTGCTCTATTTTATTTGGCTCGTCTAGCAAAACCTGGAATTTTGGTACTTGAGCTGTTAAGATGGAGAATTGCCTCCTTTCTCTTAGGCTGTGTTTGGTCGACCGGATAAAAGTCAGGATAGGATTTGTTTTATCCTATCCTGTGTTTGGTGGTGGTCCAGGATAGGATAAGGTCGGATATAGACCGGATAAAAAAATCCGAGGGGGGGGGGAGGGAGAGACCCGGATATGATTTCTAATACCTATTTTTCCAGAAACCCTACGCTCCACTCGCCGTCATCTTCATCCCCACACCTTGTGCGCTTTCACCAAAAAATCTCGACTCTTTTTCCTTTACCAACTTCTCCGGATCCGTGAATAGCAAAAAAAAAAAATATTATCCTATCCGACTTTAAATTTGTAGTCCACTAAACAGTGAACAGGATATAAAGAAATCCCAAGATTTCTTATCTTACCCTATCCAGTCCTATCCTATTTAGAAATCCGGACGACCAAACGCAGCCTTATAGCTTTTGTTTTATGTTCTGGGATGGTACATTTCCTTCTTGGAATAGAAAGTTTGTGCATGGACTTTCCGTGTTGTCTCCATGAGGAATCATTTCTTCCTCGTCCACTTTCTTTAGTTGGTCTTCCTCTTATCTTTGCCTAAGCAAATTGCCAATGTCTTTATCTCCTTTTCTTATTTGAGGGAATATCATGCAATGTAATCCAGGTTCCTCGAGTGAAGTTGTTTAATGCATTGCTTATTCTACTTTTATTGGTCTTTTGGAAAGTATATTAGTTGTCAGAATATATAATCATTAAACCATTTTTTCATCTAATAGTTGGTCTTGCAAAATTTTGCATGGTATCAAAGCAGGAAATCCTAAGTTCAAATCTTTTTATGCTCTTTATTTACCTCCCAATTTGTATATTTCCATCCTTCAATATTAGGCCAAATCTCAGCCTACACTTGAAGGGAAGTGTCGGAATATTTAAATAGTAAACCACACCTTCATTTTACAGCTTAGACTTTTAGAGCAGTGGAATTAAAGGCCTCATGTTTGATTTACTATCTTACTTCCTAAGAATCTTGATAGTAGTATGTGTAATCCTCGTGCTCAAGACCAACCGTTGTAGGTACTAATTTTCAAGAGACTCATCCCATCCTTAATGAATCCTATTAATTTTGTGACTCAAGTTTCGAATTTACATTGAAGAATTTATTGCCATTATCTTTTTGAGTGACTCACTTGAAAATCTTCACGGCAGAGGAGTAGAACCATTAGCGTCACTACCAGATATAAGGAAGGCATATCGTAAAGCAGCACTTAAACATCACCCTGACAAGGTCTGTAATTTCTTACTCCGATGATTGCTGTGATGTTTTTTTTTTTTTTTTTCGGTAAGATATGATTGCTGTGATGTTATCAACTCTATATTACCATTTTTTGCAATTGATGTAGGCTAGTCAATTTTTGGCAAAAGTTGACAATGGAGATGATAAACTTTGGAAGGGAATAGCAGAAGAAGTCCGGAAGGATGCTGACAGACTTTTTAAAATGATTGGAGAAGCACATGCTATACTTTCGGAACCAACCAAGGTATTAAACATCTGTCTTTGTGCTCTGTTTTCATGATCATAGGAAATACTATTTGTTCTTATTTATCTACATCGGTCTTCTTGCTCTGTTTTCATGACCATGGGAAATGCTATTTGTTGTTATCCATCTATGTTAAAAGCATAGTTGTATATGTACATTAAATCTATAACCTTGCTGTTAGTACTTTTTAATTCTATTTTTGGTTAGTCAGACACAAGCCAGCAGCCTTCTGCCCAAAGCTTTACATAGTCGAGTTTCTTTTTGCTCTGTTATTAATTTAATTTCTGTGACTCAAAGAGTATACAGTACACAATGTGCATTTTCTATTCATACACATGCTAAAGTCTAGAATGTTAGTAATAGAAGAATCGCATTTGGACACAATTTTATGTACATTATAAGTGTTTGCATAACAACTTTGAGAGAGAGACAGGAAACTAGTACCTAGTACTGGATGCTCAAGTCGGTTAACATAGATACTCTACATAGATTCAGTTGTCAAGAATATAGGTAACATTGTTCACGTTGAGAACACAGGAATAGCACTGAATTTGTCATCATCCTTTCCTTGTCTTGGAACTGATCACATTGTTGTCATCATCATCCCAGAGAACTCTATGGTTAATAATTAACAAGCTCAGTGTAGCTGTGAGCACTGGTCAGTTGTTCCTTATTACTAAATAATTTACTGGCGCTTGTAAATCAAGTTTGTTCCTCAGTGTTTACATCCTTTTCTCCATATGACGGACAGATACAGTTCGTGACATTTGTCAAGCACTTTTCGATGCTCTGATTTGCGCAACTTACCAGATTTTTTGCTTTCTTATAACTTGTAATAGGGTTTAGCAGATGCTAGAGCACAGGAATCCTCCAAAGAGGCAACCAATGTCTCAGGCCGCTTAGTTTTAGTACCTTTCTGAGGATCTTCAATCATTAGTCCTCTTTTTGTTAATGTAAATGTTCAGGATAGTTTGAGTCGTAGTAACATTAGATTTTCCACTCAGGAACACTACCAAAATGTGTTTCAAAGAAGGGTTATCTGGATGTAGGTCTGCATTTTCTGTGATCTGCCCAAGTTAAATGGATTTACTATCCCCCTACCTTACTTCACACACTTTATAGTTCATATGGAGAATCCTTCCAGTTGAATGTTACGCCCACATGGGTTGCAATATATGAACGATTAGAACTGACTCTCCTGGGTAAACAGAAGAACACCGTGCACAAGTTGCTCCAAGCATCTTCAATGAGATGGCTGGTAGGTCCGAATTGTCTGCAGTTTTATCTGTTTTTACCATGTGTGCTGCTATTTTATATAATATTTGCTGGGAAGCACTCTATTCTAGCACCCTTTTCTTTGCAGTTACAGTGCTAACAGAATCATTTCTCTTCTTGCCTTGTCATGGACGGTGTTCGGTATTTCAACATGGAACTTGTTGATTGTCAGACCCAATGGTACTAACTTTTAGTTTCTGAGTTCGCAGCGTTTACAGTATGATCTTGAAGAAGAGAGAAGGAACATGGAGAAGAAACGCCATGGAGCCAACACAACTAGGACACATAGAGACAACCAAAATCATCCACTCGAAAGAAGTAGCAGCAGGCAGCAAAGGAAGGAAGCTTGGAGAACTTATGGTAGTTCCCAGGCTCGGGCCTCAGAGTCTAATCGCTGGACAAGATACACTTGATCGTTGAGCGCAGTACGAGCGTAGTAGTTCTGGGGTACTCCGAATACAGAGAAGCATGGCCCGCACGGTTCTTCACGACCTAAGGATCCTACTACAGCATAGGATGTGCAGAGGTCTAGAGGCGATACAATTTCCTTTACCCTTCTGTAATTGGAGCTCAGTGGAATGCGTGTATATGGTTCTGGGCGGTAGAATACAGGCAGAACAGACCCACCCATTTGAAGATTGCGGTCTAAAAGGAGGAGCTATGGAGATTGCTCTTAGCAGAGGGGGACGCAGTTTAACCGGAAAAAAAAGGCAACCAATAAAAGTAGATCCCAATTAGTACGAGATGGAGCTTGGTTTGTACAACGTGATGATAAAGGAGAGGACGAAAGGGAAGAAACATGGGGACTGGAATGAATGTCCGAATACTAACTCCTGACCTTTAACAGTAAATATCTTGACAATCTGTACAGAAGAGGGGGAGTGTTATTTATTGAGGCAAGACATTGACTCGACTCGACAGTTCTTCAGCTCTGGCAAAAAGGTGATGATACTGACGGAAATGGTTCTGCTGATATTCTTTTCCTCTTTACGTATCACAGAAAGTAAGTTTTTCTCATCCCGCAACGTGGTTTGTTTTGCTTTTGCCTATGCTTTCCAGATACTCGTGCAAGTTTGTCTTGTTTTTTTTTTTTTTCAGAAAAGAAGAGGGTTTGTTTGTTATGCACACAGATGAAAGATGGCTTTGGTGTACAGTCGGTTTTCGAGGCCATCCTTTTTTTTGGGGGGTTGGAAAGTGATTTGATATTTAACAATTTGTATTCATTGATCGATTATTGAAGAGGGAGCTCTATCTTATTGAAACTAATCTCTGCATAAGGTTTGTGGTGGAGGGGAAATCCCCTATTCATTAGTGGGGAACAAGGAGATTGTCGATTTCCAATAGTTAGCGCCTGATGGCCTGTGCGTTAGCTACGTAGCATGCCAATATAAGACTATGTTCATCTGCTTGTTGTGTTTGACCAGCGTACTCAGGTTCTAGGCTTCACATCCGGGCCTCGGTCCTTCGAGGCCAGGCCTGGGACCCCGACGTCTGAATATTGCATATGGGGTTGTTCTCGTAACTTTTCCTCAATCGTGTGCTCCATAGTTTTGCCATGACATTACAAGATGACTTCGATACTATTTACGAAGTATAGCTAAACATTTACTTTCCTTGAAAATAATTTGGGATAAGTATATTGAAAATCCTAAAACTTTCAAAAAGTACAATCAAATCCTAATACTTGTCAAATTGATATAATCAAGTCTTTCCGTTGATCGCACTCTTTGCAAATTTTAAAATTCAATTGTACTTTCATGATAAGATTTAAGATATGATTGCACTTTTTTAAAAGTTTTAAAACTTGATTATATTTTCGTAACAAGTTTTAAAACTTTTAATGCACTTATTCCAAATGATTTTCAGCAAATTTTATTTTTTATGAAACAAATTGAGCAATACTAGCACCGTATTCGCTCTTAACTCAAAGGAAGACTCTGGAGAAAGAAATCATTCATTGATTCAAGCGCTATCTTCTCAGCTCTATGTTGAAGTCGAAAAATGTGTACTAATTTGTAAAGTCAACATCACTTTCCGATTAAGCTGCAAAAGATAATCATCTTATACGAGTTTCTGAGAAAAAAGCACGTTTGATAATGATACAAAATCTATATCCTCGAAATAGAAATTTATTTGATAATGGCACAAAATTTCTTCCTCCCTGGTAATAGGCAAGTGAATGATGGGCGGATGGTGAGCAGCGAACGGCCGGGGGAGGTGGACAACAACATGCCCAGTGCAGAGGATAGTAGCTGGAGGTGGCAGGCGTTGAGGAACGGCGGGAGGCGAGCGACAACTAGCGGCAAGAGGGGGGCAGCAGCGGGAGGAGGGCAGACAGTGGCAGTAATTGGCGAGCGACGAACAGTGAGGGTAGGCGATGGAGGACAGTGACGCGGCCAATGTGAAGGACAATGGCTAGAGGTTGCCAGCGTCAGGTAATGGCTGGAGGCAGGCAACGACCGACGGTATGAGAGGAGCGACCGTGGGAGGATCGCAGTGGCGGGAGGAGGGCAGTCAGCGTCGAGACACGGTGGCTGACGGGCGGCAACCCACAATGGGCGACAACGGCAAGAGGATTGCAGCCAACAGCTAGAGACAGTGGTTGGCAAGCGACGGCCCACAATGGGTGGCAACAGGAGGAGGGCGGTCAACAACGGGAGACAATGATCGACAAACGGCTGCTGGTGACGGGGCGAGAGACAGCGAACAGCGGCAGCCGGCAGCCAGCAGCCGGCAAGTGGACAACTATAGGTAGTGAATGGGCGACCAACTAGTAATGAGGGCGAGCGATAAGAAGAATTTCTCATTTTTGTTTCAAAAATAAAAAAATAGAAAATTTTTACTTCTCATTTCTGTTCCAAACTTATTCCTAAAATCAAAATTTATTTCAGAAATTGAAAAATGAAATTGCTTTATCAAACGAATTTATACTCTAAACTTGTTTTTGGAACAGAAAAATAAAAACGGAATGGTTATCATTTGCAACTTTAGTATCTCAAGTCCAGTAAGAATAGTATCTCGAATTCAAATCCAGTAAGATAAAAGCGGGAAAATGATATCTGATGCTCGAACCTGCAGAATTGCATTGATAGCTTGAGTCGTGATTAATAACAAATATGACATTCGGGAAAAAAAAATCTCAATAAGACTATCGTAGACAAGTTATTTACCCAAGTCTTGAAAAGAAAGCGGGACAGAAGTGGCAACTATAAGTGCAATTTTTGCAGCGCTCAAGAGAGCCAACTTGGTATGATTGGCTGAATCTCTCCATCACCAAGAATGTACTCATACATAAATTCCCAATCCAACTTCTTTTGGCACGGTCTCCACCATCCAGGGAGGCCTGTTGATCAAGGACAGGAGAAGCAAAAGTGAGCAAAGAGAGACAGACGGCACTGCAAAGTAGCTCGTGGAAACAGATGTTACTTGTTCATCACAAAATTGGAAGTTCCTTGAGATGCGCGTTTCAGAAGTATCTCCCTGGCCTCCACAGCAATTCCTTCAGGCTGCATGCACCCATATGCATAAGGTTTATAAACAGGAACCCTTGAGATGATTTCTAGTCATCGCGACAATGTTCACACCTCTTCTGGGAACCACACGCCGGGTTGTGAGCTTCCCTCCAGAACAGCGAGAACAAATGCTGCAATAGAATATCCGACTGACCTGAAAAGGAACCAAAGAGAAAAGGAAATCTGTATGAGTTAAAGTTTTCCGCATTCTTCCGGGGGAGATGACATCTTAACGAGCACAAAAATCCTATGAAGATCTCTCAGTCAAAAGTGAATATATAAACACGAGCAGTCAGAAAATGTATGTGTGGAAGTCTATACAATTGAAAGGGCTGACAACATTATAACTCATGTACAGATTTCTTACACTGAGAGTCTCCTGTGGGTGAATATAGCAACTGTATGACGCCCATCAGAACACTCCAAATCAACCTACCAAAAGACCGATGGAAACGAATTGAAAATAAAAATTTAGCTATATGCAATATTCAATTGGGATATAGGTGGTTCACATATCACAGGATCCTCTCCATCAAAAAGACAGAATGCAGAGAGATTATATCGCATAAGCAGAAATTACTCAGTAAATCTCACCCTCAATGAAACACGCTCTCCTGCTATCCCATCAATTGCACGAACTACGGGATCAAATAGTTGAACCAATTTCTGTACTTTGCTTCTGTCTCTAAGGTATTCCTGTATAGTTTGTTCAAGTATTATGTATCAGTACCAGACTATTCTTCTAGTCCTACTGGTATGAGGAGAAGTAATAAGTATTGGTCACTAACAATAAAACGAATCAAATCATCAACTTCTGAGACTCATCTATAAATGAGCTACTAAACGGGTCTATGACCCATGCCACCCCTACCACTAGCATTTCTTGTCTCATGCCCGTCACCTTTTATACTCAATCACTGGAATGATTTACACAGATAAGGATCGTACGCAATTCCACCAAAGCAGCATTATCTTACACCGCTAGTCCTAAGTCCACATAAAGAATGAGGGGAGGGGTGTGTCAGTTAATCAGCGGCTGGCACTCTTTCTTTCTCTTGTCGAATCCTTAATGAAATGAATCCTGTACAAAATTGCGTGAAAGCTAGGTCTCGAGAATCTAATAGAGGGTCAAGCATAATGGCATAATAGGATGCATAGAGTTGACCCATTTAGTGGGACAATGGATGAGGCTTGTTGTCATCATCGTCGTTGTTATTGTTATAATGATAATATTCGAAGGAAAGTCAGAAATTAAAACAGGAAATTAATTGCTATTCCTGTAGGAGGTCATAGTCAATTGTCCAGGCGATCAGGCTATTCAGTCAGTCTTTCCAATATATCACAGTAATTGGTCATGTCCCTGACTCCCTGCTAATACGCAGCCATGAAACATTGAAATAGTCTAGGGTTGAAGCTTACAGAAGGTAGAAGATTTGTCATTGCTGACATCCCCCAGTTCCAGAAAAATGGGGCAGTTCCGAACCGAGCACTGACGGTAGGCACTCCGAGGATTTCATGAGCACTTCTCACCTCTGGCAAGTTCCTACGGAAGAGTTTATTCTTGGTGAGATTGCTTCTATAGCATGTAAAACTTATGGCAGCAGTACCGAGTATCCAGTGTTGAATGTAGCCATGCAAGTTGAGTGCAGGGGAGAAATCACACCCGATAACTAAATTGGACTAAATTGGACCAAGAAATTGACATGTTCCCATTAGAAGGGTTGATCTGCCTATACAAGAGTTTTTCCAGAACTTACAGCAGGAAAACATCCCTCTTTCCAATCCCCTTTCCAAAATCAATGTTTAGACCTCCACTATATGGCTTTAGTTTGATCTCTTCTCCTGGTCAAAGGTAGGAAAAGCCCATTGTCATATTTGAGCATCACATGCAAATAGATTCCACATTTCAGATAAAAAAAGTCACTAACCTTTAAGATAGGCAACTACCTCTTCTCCTAGAAGTAAAAAACTAGTTGCTAAAATTGTTGGACCAGCACCACCAGTACCTGCAGTGTAGTAATAGAATCTGACAACAAATCATCGTGTAAGTTTATTACTAGGTTTAATAGAGAGCAAAGAGTCTTCTGTTACCACTTCAAAGAGCAATTTTGTCAATTTAAAATGGACATGTGTTGTGACCAAAAAGGAAATATGATTTGTAGAAGAATGCTCTGATGATCTGATTAGCCAGTATCAAATATGGCAACAATAGATAGAAAAAAAAGAGACACGACTAACCATCCACGAGGAATACGAGAATGACAGAAAACAGAGAGAGAATGGGACGCCCTAGGTAAGGAGCAAAAAAGCACATTGATTATTTTAGTGATAGTAAATATACTACGATTCAAGGAGCACCGACATGGCAAAATGGAACGTAGGTATGTGTAAGGTTCTACAGTTCTCAAACTAGAAGATGATATTCAGGACTGAAACAGACATCTAGATCATTGTAAGTGCATATGTTCAGAGGAACCTTTGATGTGTGTAAACAAACTAAAGAACGGTCTTACATGAGACAAAGGAAAACCAGGATCATGCATATAAAAGGAAGAAATTAAGAGAAGGAGAAATAAAGGGGGAAACAGAAAATATGAGGAAAAGAGAACAAATGGAGAACTCAAGCAATGGCAAATTAGAATGCCAATTCATGTGAGTTAATAAAGCGCTTTCTGTAGGCACTGTAAACTCATTGATAATACTCATGAACAACTAAAGCAGCTACAGTAATGTATGCAACTAAGGTGCTCATTGGCCTAAACTGAGGCACCAGACGGCTCGCAAAGGCATAATACTACGGCATGCTAAAATCTAACATGCAATGCACCTGAAAAATGAAAGATAGAAGGTAGTACTGTTATGAAAAAATATTTCTTTCCTCAGCAGTTGAACAAAATCTCGTGATCAATATCGTACTTTAAAGAGTGTTACAACTATGACAATTAGGCGGCTAACATTACACTGGAATGTCCAGCGAAGGGAAAATAACTTAATATTGCAAGAGAACCTGAAATCTATGCAATTTAATTGACAAAGGGTTGGCAAAATAGAATTTTAAAACCCAAAATGCACTGCTCAAATGGGAGGAAAAATTAAAGGATGAAGAAGAGATATACCATGGGGCTGGGGAAGTGAATAGAAAGTGACAGAGGCTAGTGCAAATACAGAAGAAGCAACAAACCCCATGGCTGATGAGTGAAGTCAGAGTAGAGAACAGAGAGAGTGAAACAGGAGAGAAAAAGGAAGAAATTTAGAAAGATGACAAGGCACGAAAATAGTATATGCAGGATAGCTAGCTAAGAAATTGCCAGCAAGTCTATATAAGATGGCATTGCCACATCAGAAGGGTATGCGGTGAACTGTAGTGATCTTTCTGCTTTAGTAAGAATATGGACCGGATCAGAATTTGAGGAAATCTAAAATGTTTATAGGCTGACGAGAGAAAGCAACTCAAAAGAGCTTATGTGTACTTATCCAAATCCACAGTGAGAATTCTTGAAGTTTATTCTAATTCACGTTGATGCTGGACAGGTGTCAAATAAAGCTATCCCCCTTAGGCCAAACAAAGTAAATTACCACCATATCCTCTTTGTCCCCCAACCCTTTACAAGTTAACAGCCTTGAAATATCGAGGATATGGAAAGTATTGTTTATCTCTGATGAGGATAAATTTAATCGATTCTCAGTTCTACCAGAAAAAAAAAAAAAAAACCAATACACCTAATTCACAGTCTTTGACTAAATCCTGAGAAATAGCCCATCCTCAAGGGCCTCCAAAATGATTTACCTCGAATTTAGGGCAAACTATTCAGAAGATTCTCACCTCAATTTCTCAGGCTCGCCCTTGCTCTCATCTTTGGCTGCACGGACAAGCTCGGCTGCCATAACTGTCATAAGGTGGAATTAAATCAGCATTTGGCTCCAATAAATGTAAAAGAGCTGATGACAAAACTTATCTTTTTCACAACTGTTGTCTCTCCAGTTGAACTCGTTAACCTCAATTTCAAATCATACGATTCAGATTCCTTTTGTATTCCCCTTCAATTGATAGGTTCAAATGCTAACTTAACATAAGGTGCACACACTGTGAACCAGCTAAAAGAAAGCAATCATAAGAGTTGGTCATAGCACCATTGCTCACTCCTGGGTAAATTCCGCCAGTTGTGATGGCCGGAATATTTGCAGCAGCTGCTTTGTCATTGACCGACTTCGCAAGCAATGAATAGTGAGTATCATCGCAGACATCAACATATGCAGTCTGCAAAGAAAGCCCATAGACGCAAAAGAACGTGAAAACTCTTTGTAATCACATCATATCTAATTTGCTCTGGGGAAAATACATCAATCAACGTCAAACAACAAGGACGCCCAAACATATCGATTACCTTTTCTCACCTTGGTTGCTATAGCTGCCTCAAGCACATTGCAATTCTGAACCTGTTGAAACGGTCCTGCTGCATGAACCACAAGATCTACATCTGCAATAATGTGATGATGGAGGTGAGATGCAAGAAATAACTGAAATCGTTGCTGAAATAACTGAAGCATGATTCGATAAGGCCTGATCCCCTCTCACAAATTATACATTGTACTTCATTTTTTTTTTCCTCATCTGGGAAGGGAGGATGGGCACGATGAAGGTTCTTGCTTCCTAGACATCCTGAAAGTTTTGTCGCCTAGAAAAGCTTTCAAGTTCCTCACATTATCCTTTACACAGCGTTACCACAGATTTTAAAGAAAAATCAGTAGATCGACAATAGTATTATCAGCATATAAACAGCATCCACTGCGCTAGTCCTAAGAACGTAAAAGAGATCTGCTTTACCATCCAAAGCTCTTTCCAAGGATACCACATCGTCGATATTGACTTGAGCAAACGCAGAGTTCTTTCCTAATGTAGCCACCATTGAATCGCCTTTTTCCCTTCATCACAATGCAAAACATAATTACACAATTACCACCTAATTGACGTCTAAACCGGAAGCAAGAACCAGTACATGATCAAGGAGAGGAATGTAAAATCTATACACAAATCTTCATGATCCCGATACAGAAATGTCCGCGTTACGTGAGGACGTTTATTTGTTACGCTTCAAAATCGAGACAAAGGCGTAGTTCACTCTGGTCAATCAGACTGGCATCCGTCATCAGACCTGTCACTCGATCAAGTGTAGCAACTCTTAACAACGTCATGCTCGCGAGAGCGAACTATTTCTCTCTCCATCTTCGACTACGCCTCGAGTTTTTAACTCATCCCGAATATATCGGAGAGACTAAACGGAGACGAACCCCACGAAGAAGCTGTTCGCCCAGGACATAGTCGCGGCCATTTTCACCTGCTTCCTACTCGTTCCGACTACGCAACCGAGAGCTCGAAACCGCTCCAAACATCCCAAAAGCACTGGCGGCGGTCGATGGCGGCGAATCGATCGCGCGAACTGGAAGAAACCGAGAAACGACGGCACTGTGTTATTTACCTGTTGCGACCGCCGACGACGATGTGGAGATCGGGGGAGAGCTTGGAGAGGGCGAGGGCGGTGGAGCCGCCGACCCGGCCGGTGCCGCCGAGGACGAGGACGCGAGCGCTGCGGGCCTTGTCGGGGAGACGGACGCGACAGGGCTGGGTCTCCAGGGCGCAGCAGCTCTTCAAATGAACCAAGCTTCGCGCCATTAAAACCCACCCTCAAGCTCTCTCTCTCTCTCTCTCTCTCTCTTCTGAATCTTATCCAGCGAGGGAAAGGAGCTTTATCTTCTGGGGGCGGCGGCGGTGGATGTCGTTTTTGCGTTTGATCCTGCCGCTTTGACGGTTGGTTTGCGGCTTCCGTACGTGGACGTTTTGGGGCGCCAGGCCGTACCAAGAGATTTCTAGAAACATGACGAGTACATCCTCACTTATTTACAGAATTGCCATATTGTATCTCTAGCTATCCGCCACGTCACTCGACATATTCATTTTATAAACCGAATTCTATCATATTTTAATAAACGTGGTTAAATCTTCATTTGCAAGTGCCGTTGTCTACCTAAAAAGCGAAGTAAAGAATACTTCGGGAAGAAAAGGCGTCGACACTTTACCTAGCGGCCGGAAGCTCGCTCTTCAGCGTATCCTGTGAATCGACTTTATTAGATAAATTCTTATTTTGCATTTTAAACATCACTCGTCTAGACTGTACTTTCTTCCCTAACCACGTGTCATGCATGCAACGCGATGATGACTTTACCAATAAGATAATTCTCATCTTAAGATATCCAAACGAAGAAAGTATTTTATGTAGCGGACACATCATGCGGCAGTAACGGCATAGTGTGACTGACCAACTAGTGTTGCCCCGTGCTATGAATCCAATCCTACGTAGCGCTGTGTATGCACGCTTCTCATTTTTTATTTGGCCAGTCGAAAAGAGAGACTATTGATTGGGCTCGCGATGGGCCCATTGACCTATAATGGGAGGCACAATGAATTGAGGCCCATTTGCAAAGTCGATCAGCCCAAATGTCCCGACCCAAACAGAAAGGGTAGAGGAAGTCTTGGCATGTTTGTTGTGCTCATGGTTTGGTCGCCCACGTCGGACGTTTGAATGGAATGATAAACCATAGCGACAAGAGAGTTCATCATTTTCAAGCTTGCAAGCATGAAGGCATATGAGATTGCTACTAATCCAATCTCCATGAATCGCATTTTTGCGATGCGTTTGTATCGTGGAAAATAAATGATTTGAGAAATATTTTTCTAAAGATGATCACTTATATTTTTTTATAAAAACGAACGAACGAATGAAAAATATTTTTAACGTCCACGAAAATATTTAGACATAAATATTTTCAACAATGAAAGTATTTTTCATGAACAAATTATTTCAAGCGATACAAGCAATTACTTTTGGGAATGTATTTTCCAAATCATTCATTTTCTGTCAAATAAACGGAGTCTAATTATTTTTTATTTGGCCTGCCCAACTGCAATGTGAATAAGAAAAATTTCCATTTTGGATAATGGTGCCAAACGATGAATATTTACCATTGCATGATGAAACAATGACCTCCATGCGGCTTCCATCTTCGACAGGACTAATCATGGCATCCCCAAGTTCCGCATCAAGTAAAAGAGGTCGTGTTCAGCAATTCATAATCGACCACATGCACCCAAAATGATCGCCATATTGTATGATTACTCTTGATACTCATTTCAAGGGTGTTTGGCCTTTCGTGGACTGAGTCAGGACGTTACGCCATTTGCCTTTGATAGTCGGCGTATGCCATCGTTGATTTCCGGCGAGCATGATAGTGTTTGGCCACGGGGGGTATACAACCAGAAACCATAAGAGAAAACTTTTGTTTTTTTCGTACGTGTTCTTTGCACGGCGAAATATACAGGACAAGAGACGTGTGGTAGACCCCGGGATTAAATGGAATAATATTGAAAACTCAAACAAATAACCCTGAGAAAAGAAAGAAAAAGGTCTATAGTCGAAAGGTGATTATAGCAAATGAGGCGATATTATTTATTGTCAATTATTTTAAAAATTTTAAGCTGTTAGATATAGAAGCGATCTAACATTTAAGTACTTTAACACCCAATCTCTCTCTCGCCCCTAGGCTAGACCTGACCTCGCTCTAATACGGTGTAAAATTTTATAAGACCCCTATCAACTATTCTAAAAACAGTTTGATTAAAGCGTGAATTCATATTTAAATACTTTAACAACGACAATCACCACATTTGTACTCATCTATTGGGAAGAGTTTTATCACATCTCTCATGCACAAGAAGGTTATCAAATGTTTTATCTAGGGTTATCCAGTCTGAAGGCTATCATCAAACTTCGAATAAGTGGCGGCCGTTTCCCCTGTGAAATTGCTCATAAATCCATTCTAGGTTGATCCTAGGATTAAACAAATATCTTTAGGACTTTTTTTTAAATCCTTTGGCCGGCTATTTGGGACATTCTCATAGCATGCTCCTCCTCCTCTCTTTTTTTTTTTCGGAGAACAAGAAAATTGTGAGGCTATTCAACGATGGAGAATGCAATTCGAGCTAGTTCATCACTCATTCAAAAGAGACAAATGCGTCGCCCATCGTCTATTCCAAACTCCAGCAATTTCAAAAAGAAAAATTAAAGTCTCGTATTTCGGCCGCAATTTTGCCTTTCGATTATAACTCCGTCGTGTTCAAATAAACATGTTCACCTGCCCACTGAAACACCGATTAAAATCTCACCCTCTCGAGATCATCTAAAAGCACATACCTGTTATCGAAAATAAATATGCAGGAAATGAACGACCGCCTCACTCGACAAAGATTATGTAGGCGGCCCATCCTAAATAAAATTGTTAATTAAAAAAAGAAAGAGAGAAGAGGTTGTAGCGTCCTGGTTAGCGTTACTCAAGTACATGGAACGAATCAGAAAGGGCATATCCCAAAGTTCCCATTCCCCTCGGCTTCACAAACTCCTTTCTAGCCAAAAAAAAAAAAGGAATGAAAATTCATTTTGTTATTATTTTTTTAATTCTTTATTTTTGGGCTGCTCAGCCAAATGTGCAAGTCTGCGAACAACACGACACGCAGCGGGCGCGGGGCGCCCGCCAAAGCGTGACGCGATGGATGACGTGTGCCCGTCACGTGACCAGCGCGGCCCGCGGAGAAACGAGTTTGACATTTCACCGCGGCCGAGGAGGTCCGGTCCAAGTCCAAAGGACAGCGACAGCTGGAGAGAAGGTGAAAAAGAAAAGGAAAAAGAAAGGTGTTTTGAAATTAACTAATGACAGCGTAATCCATCAATACTTGCTATACAACTAACTCAACTAATTCTGCAGTTTCATATTTAAAACTCTCGCGTTTAGATTTACTTTTCGATTTTCTGTTTAATCTAAAATTTTCCATTCTCGCCTCGCGACTTCTTTTTTTCAAGACCTCGATGTAGATTCACGTATAATTTATTTCGTGATTTGACGGGAGATATCCTTAATCGATGAAAATTAGTCGGGTGTTTAAAAAGTCTCGAGAGTCTCATTAATATTGAAAAACGATTCATAATTTTTCGAATCACCAATGACTTTTTTCAAATTTAAATTATACTTTACATGTCAACCGGGAAAATGGAAAATGACTCATCTTCGAGGTAAACAAACGGGTGCTCTGACTTTATCTATGTCTATCATTGACCAAAATATAAGAATAACTTCTCGAAATTGAAAATAAAAAATATCTACAACGGATGTATGGCCATCAAATAAGTAGAAGAGAGAAATTTTCAACATATGAAATTCGAGATTAATTGACACATACATCACACGGACTCTATTAATAGCGGATTACGTATTATTATTTGTGTTTCTGATAAATGATGTTTTAATTATGAAACTTCTTTTCATTAAACATGCTTATTAATATCTAGCACGTTACTCTTGCAATATCCAATTCAATGAACTTTTTCAATTTTTAAAACTCTCGATCCTTTTGTATACTTTATCGATCTGACTAGTATGTTATATATAAGGGTTGATACCACGAAAAATCTCAAACTAGTACACTTATGATAAATTTACCACAAACTATTTTTTTTACCATAAAAAATCATAAACCGGCACATCTGTAATAGATTTACCATAAACTAAGTTTTTGATCACAAAAAATCCCAATCCGATACATTTGTGAAAAATTTTCCCTCCAACAAATTGAATTGATATAAAAAAAATCACAAAATAATACACCTACGACTGACGGATGGTAAAACCCCAAATTGACACATACATAAATTATTACGTATCATTCAATTTATAAATTTGACGGTAAGATTTAACGAAAATTAACAGTGAATACAATTGTTACAGGTGTACTGATTTAAATTTTTGTGGTATTAACCTCTTTCTCTCTATATATATATATATATATATATATATATATATTATGTGTGTACGCTTATGCTTTTCGTTCTTCCGGAGGCGGAGGAGATTCATCGGAAGGGTAAAATAGGAAAAATGTGGTAAAAGGGCGAAACCTGTAGGCGACTGGTCCCTTCCACGACAGATCGTGAGCTGTCGAGCCACTGGCTTCCCACGTGTCGTATATGCAAGCTGGGATTGTCCCGCATCCAGCTGGACGCCTCTGACCGACACGAGATCAAATCGTCACGTGCGCTTTTATCGAGAAAATTTTGAAATCCCTTTTTATTTTCCTGCATTTCGGAGATAAATTTCTCACAAGAAGTGTACGTGGACGCTTGTTCACTATTTCTACATGGTGTGTTCCAGGCCTACGCGGACGCCTGCTGGCGAAATACTATTTATTTCTCATCGAAAATAACTCAAAAGAAAAGATAATTTTCGAAAATTCCCCCTAAAGTGGCCTCCCGTTCTCAAAATTTTTCTCTAAATTTTGCTCTATTTTAAAATACCCGATGAATTTATCACCCTGACTCAATAGCTCTCTGAAGCGGCGTTTGCTTCTCAATTAAATTCGACTTTAATCCAATGACCTCCGAACTGGTCGCATTTAAATATGTCGGTCAATCAACGAACGCATAGGGGTTTGGAGATATTTTGGAACAAGGTTTTAATCTGTGGGGGGAGGCGGGGGGGAATTTAGTGAAAAGGTGTCAAGCGGGGGGTAATTTTGGAATTTCGGGTCAAGCCCGAGGGTGGTTTTTTAGGGTGATTTTGGAATTTTCTCAAAAATGAAAAAGAGAAAGAAAAGAGAAGGGAGGGAGAGGGGGCAGCGCCTTTTATGACGAGGACTACTTGGGCGGCGTGGTGGACCGAGCGCACGCGCTTTTTCCCACCAAGCAGTCCCCTCTTCTGGCTTTAACTCCGGATTATCCAGCAACAATTAATCACGATTTAATATTTGTTAAGAAAAAATCAGGTGATACATGGAGGAAGATAAGGGAAACCCTCAATTTATAATGATATCGCGCGTCGTAAAGCACTTGCTAGGCATGCTTAAGTTAAAATGAATGCAATTTTTCATTCCATTGTTATGCTTAGCCTTGAGTAGCCGGTATATCGAGAATCGTGTGATTCGTTTAATCGGGTGATTTAATGAATTTTTGGAGTGTTTGTCAACAAATTTCATTGCTAACGTTGTACGACGAAGAAGGAGTTGTTGCCCTGGACGCGATTGGACGGACGATTGGAAACCGGAAATAAATGACGTACGACTCAATGGCTAAAGACAACGAATATCTCGCTTTCCAAAAATATTTTTATTTTTCTGATAAGATTAAAGTTTAAATAAATTAATAAAAGAAATGGCTGGACGAAAGAGAGAGCTCTAGACTCCGACCTAGAGAACGTGGTTATAGTTGAGAGAGACCCGAACGAAATGATTGAAGATCTAAATGGGTCAACTGGCAGAGATCTCTGATGTGGATATGTGTGGGTCGGGACTCGCTTCCCAGTTCCAAAAGAAGTGGGAACGCATGAAAACGTTTTGGCTCTCCGGTCGTTTTCGGTGCATGCTGCCTGCCTATTGCGATCCGATCCGACCCGTCCCAACCCGATGCAACGAGCTTGGACTGAACAACCATGGCGAGAGACATTTTTCACACCAGAATGGAATGCGCGACGTGTTCGTGCGAACCGAACGTCTAGTTCACTGAAGATGGATGATGCTGGGATTGATGAGTTTTGAGGATTGATGGGTCGGAAAACAATTTCGATGGTACCCTTTTATTCGGTAAGTGT
Organism: Syzygium aromaticum; assembly: GCA_024500025.1. Taxonomy (NCBI): domain Eukaryota; kingdom Viridiplantae; phylum Streptophyta; class Magnoliopsida; order Myrtales; family Myrtaceae; genus Syzygium; species Syzygium aromaticum. The sequence continues at coordinate 5,998,118 of CM044894.1, forward strand.
CGTGTGATTACTTTTCAAGTATTACTCGTGCCGTGCTCAATGAAGTAGTGCGACTTGAAGATCGTGTGAGTCTCGTGTGAATTTCATATGACCTGACAGTTCAAATGAAGTGGGGTATAAGTCGACACGAGCGAATAAATGGTTTTTTTGCTGCCCAACGTCGGATCTAGCGGGGGCGAGGGTCACTCTCGCCGGATCTAACGAAGGCAGCCCTCACCGGCTTCCCTCCGCCATGGCCGGCAGAGAGAGAAAAAAAGAAAAAAGACGAAAATACATATGAGCTAAAGTATTATGGAATAAATGCATCACAGATGGCATAGTTTGGAATTTTTCGTGTCACGAAAAAATGTTAAGGGTAAATTTGTCGCAAGTGGCATAGTTCGAGATTTTTCGTGTCATAAAAAAATTCGAGAATAAATTTATCACGAGTGACGTGATTTAAGATTTTTGGTAATATTTTCTCTTTTCTTTTATTTTCCATAGAACTCCTCTTTGTGTCTTCCATATCGATTTTCCTCCTGAACCCCTTTTGATTGATTTACCTTTTGGCTAGAAATCGATGAAACTAGAGATCCGAGAAATCCTTTCATTGGCAATATTCGAGGAATTGGATCTCCGCCCTCCATCCCTCCGCAATTCAGATTTTAAAAATTGACTCGGAAAAATATGATGATAAAATATATGAGAATTAACGTGCCAATACTCGTATGATTTGCAATATTTCGGCATTGACATTTTCTTTGTTTAATTTCACCCTATAGTTACAACCCTCACACCAGTCACATTGTTTTACTCAGTTTTGATTAAAATAAAAAACTGTAGTGGTATTATTTTTTTTTATATCACACGATAACTTTAGATATTTACGGAGATTAGTTTTATCGGTTCCAAATTTTCATCCTCGAATCAAAGCATCATATGTGGTTGAGTGCGATGAATGGGACTCGCAAAACATTTCAAGATAATTTAGGATTGAAATTGACTATTAGTGATAAACATTACGAGATAACTTTGGAACCAATCAAAAGGCAAAAAACGGAGAGAAGACAAAAAATGATATTGTTAACAAATATTTTCGGGCCACTTGTAAATCATATCTAATAAAAAAGGATTATTTTTTATGTATTGAGAATGCATAGCTGAAGAATAATGGCGTTTCGAAACGAAAAGGAAATTATTTTCTCTCGTGCTCGTTACAAAATCGAGTTCCCAGCATATGGTATTGAGCATCGTAATGTGCACGTACACCCGCCCCGTGTTTATGCGTCACTTGGCAATCGTCATCATTATCGTTCGTCTCGGACAACGCGGAAGGAGCATGCGAGGACACGTGTCGCGCGCTGATTGGTCGGTGGACAAGTCAGGGAGATGCCGCAATCTCCACGATGTCTCCCCCCAGAATATTACGCGAAAACGGCATGTCGTGGCCCCCCTTTCTCTGGTAACGTGGGCCCTCCGTTGTCGCGTTTCGAAATGACGCGTGGATTAAGACCTCCCTCACCGTTGGATCGCGAGTCATCATGACTAACGGTGCCGCTCGAAATTTAATCCACCGTTGGTCAAAATGTTTTCCTCTCCCCATTTTTCTCTATTTCGTTTCTTTTTAATTTTTTGCTTTAAAAAAGTAAAATATGTTTTTTTTTATTATTTTTCCCGTCAGAATTTGAAACATTTTGTGGAATTTAATATCGATACGAGAAAATTTTACCGTTCAAGAAGTTAAAGTGCCCATGCCACGAGATTTGAAGAAAGTCAATAGTCAAAAGAAAAATAGTTAGCGCCACAAAAAACTCTAATTGATAAATTCATAATAAATTTACCTTAAACTAATTTTTTGACAACAAAAAATCTCAAATTAGTACAACTGTGATAAATTTACTTCCAACTAATTTTTTGACTATAAAAAGCTCAAAACCGATATTTTATAATAAATTTACCCTATATTAGTTTCCGTTAAATTAGATTAGTACCACGAAATCACAAACTAGTATACATGTGACAAATTTAAGGGTAAAACCCTTAAATGGTACATCTATTAATTACCACGTGTTATCAAACTCAACAATTCGATAATAAAATTTAACGAAAACAAACGAATGGTAAATTTATCACAGGTATACCAGTTTATGATTTTTGTATAAATTTATTATAAATGTATCAATTTGAGATTTTTCGTTGTATTAAATCAAAGAAAAATCACTCCAAACAAACAAGTTTTGGAGAAGTCTTTGCATTGTCTCGGGACCATGTACGCGCATGCTATCTCAACCATTGAGTACGTGGGAATCATCACGATGCCCACGTGATCGACGGTGAAGATGTGCTTTGATTTACATGATCTATAGGCCTACAGATGCTTAATCCTATTTTTGACTTCCTGCTTTTTGACCGCTCTTTGAACGGCCGGTTACTTCGGGTTCTCAATCGCATCAGCCAAAGCATATGCCATCGCATACCAACTTTAAAGCGCTAAAGGTTGCTTGCAAGTCTGCCCACTCGCATTGCAGTCAAAGAGGGCACAGAAATTGGAGTGGAGTCTCGGACATTGAACCCCAAGAATTAGGAGGAAAGGTAAATTAAAGGGAGATGGCATGTCGGTTATGATTGCTTTCGCGAGAACTTCTACCTTTCATTAGCTTTGGAGTTGAATTAGGCAGTACAAATGACAAAAATGCCACGTAAACCGGCAAAAGAGGAGCAGTATCTTAAGTCGACACGGCGATGCAAAAATCGGGCTGCTCGCAGTTGACGGTATTTGAATAGATAACATCTAAGTCTCGAGCTGAAAAATTTCGAGAAAATTATCTAAAAAGTCATAAAATTATTGTACTTTTGTTAATTAGGTCATAAAATTTTTTGCGTTTTGCCAATTGAGCCTATTTTGCCAATTTTAACCGAAAATCGCTGACGATGATGCTGGACGTCTTACGCGGCATTGCTGACGCTAACTTTGACAATTTTTAATAATATTTTAATATTTTTAAAATTTGTTATTCCTTTTCTTTTCTTTCTTTTTTTTCCTTTTTCCCTTCCAAGCCCTGACAAGGGCTTCGCAGCCCTTGTCTAGTGGCCAGTGACTGCAAGGGTTGCTGACCCTTGCTGGACTTGATAAAAAAAAGGAAAAAAACAAAAACAAAGAGATAAATAAATACTAAATAATTCAAAATTAATTTTAAATATTAAAATTGTTCACGTCAATGCCAGCTGTCTTACATGGCACTACTAGCAACTGAGTCATTGATGTCCGGATGGATTCAATTTGCAAAATATAAAAAAATTTATGATTGAATTAATAAAATTTAAAAATTTAAAACTGAATTAGTAAAAGTATAATAAATTTATAAATGTTTTATAATTTTCTCAAAAAATTTCCAAAACCACGGCCAACCACGCCATCCTAGTGAGTCAAAACAGAGATGCATACAAAACTTAACTTACTACCTTGAACTCTATCAATAGAGATTTAAAATCGAAGCAAGCAAATCTTGGTGGGCCTTGGCAAAACTGGACCGAAAGAATTGGTTCCTAATTTTGGGAATCGCAGACCGGACCGGTTGGTTCTAAGACTGGAAACCGGTCACTTAAAGTTTAGTGTTTTTTTTTTATTTATTAAACACTTAAGGTTTGATTTACATTTTATTAATTTTTGTCAATGAAGTTCATTTGGGGTTTAATTCATATATTACTAATTTTTATCAATGAATTTATGATAATGAAGTTTACTTAGAGTTTAGTTCACATTTTATTAATTTTTTTAAAGAAAAAAATATAAAAATATATATTAAATAGTTGGTCCGATCCGATCCGGTTCTCTCTTGAAACTGGTAACCGGATCAACTAGATCAATAACCCTAAAAATCGGATCAAATTCGTCTATCCGATCCGATCCAATCTGATTCGGTTTCAATTTGAACGGTTCAAGTTGCTCGACTTTATGGGAGTTGGCGATTGTAAAAAGCGAGGGAGGAGGAGGAGGAGGAGCGCGGACAAGACAGCAGATCAGACGGTGTTGCGCAGCGGAGGAGAAGGCCAGGTCGCTATCAATCATTCATTTTTACGAAAAAAAATACGTTTGACCAGGGCATTATTAAGACCACGGTCCACAGCGAGAGAGAGAGAGTACTTGTTGGTTGCTGGATTTTCGCCACTCCTTCATCCCATTGCGGCGCCGTTTGGTATTATTAGCGTTTTTAGCTTTCCATAGTGTAACCCCGCACCGCCCTAGCTCCAAATTATTGCCTTATTTCTATGGCGTGGAAAATTCCGAAAAGAAAAAAAGAAGAAGAAAGAACGGACTTTAAAATTGCCATTTCTTTTTCCATTGAAACCCCGTTGCTGGTTTTAACGCGATTTTCAAATAAATTCACAGAAAAGGGAAAGAAAATGAAAACCCAGAAATAAAATTGAAAAGGAAGGGTGATAAATTGAGTATAATGAGCATTTGTTGATCTCGGCCTTCTTCGCTAGCTAAAAGCATCCGGTGTCGTTGCCAAACGGAGACCGGTGATGTTCTTGTTTTTTTTTTTTTTATTGACCTCTTGACTCTTTCGCTTTAGATTTTCATGTAAAGACTTTTGGTTACCTTAAAGCCAGACCAAACTTTAGTTCTTTTAACTTCGGATGGCATGCGATGGACTGTATTAAAAATGTGAGAAGGGTGCGTCCCCCTTGGTCTGTTTCCATTCATAGGAGAATTAGACATTGTTGTTCGCAGGTGAGAGTAGACATCTGATCACGCCTCGCGTGGAAAGCTTAAATGATTGGTTTCGAAAATCAGCATGCATGTGGAGAGCAGTTTTATATATGAGAGCGCAGAGGGATAAATTGTTAGTTTCGAAAATCAGTTCGAGCGAAAAAGAAAAAGTCTGAACGATTGCATGACCGAAGAGATTTCACATTCGACTTAGGAAAGTCATGCGTTTTTTAAGTTGGTTTACAATTATTTAAGCGATTCTGTCCATTCCATCGTACCATTCTTCTTGTTCATTGGCACTGAAACCTGTGCATTCAATTTTTATTGTTTACCAATAGTGGTGATCAGAGAATCTACGGAACGCACGTCTTTGACACAAGAGATGCGTGGGGAGCATTGGTGAAGGAAACGAAAAGGAACGAGCAAATGCTACCAAAGGAAAAAAAAAAGAAAGAAAGAACATTCATAAAAAGAAAGACAAAAAGGGTTGCTCCGGGGAGCATCTACTAACTATATACCGTCATAAAATACGTATCGAGTTCTCGATAGATTGACCGTACACGACACAAAAGAGATAACGGATCAAAAACAATAATCTTTTCCTCACGATGCAAATAGTTTAGTGCGGATGGAAATGAAAATCTTTCTTTACGAAATCCTAAAAAGTAATGGAGATATTTGACACGCGACCAAAAATAAAGATATTTACAAAAGGAAAAAAAAAAATAGGAGAGCGAAAGAGAAGCATAATTGGGGGAAAGAAGATGTATGGTGGGGATTGGCGAGGAGGTACGATCTCTCTCTCTCAATCGAATTCGTGTGGTGTGAAGCACAGCTGGAATTAGCGGATTCCAACTGGCACCGTACGGACTATCCCCTCCCCTGTTTACGCAGCTCCCGTCGCCGATCCACCAGATTCCCTCCCCCACCCCCTTTCCCACACTCTTTTCGATTTCTTTATATTACACCGTGGTTCGACTTCCGGTCCGTACACAAATCACAAAACCAACCGGAGATCTTTTTTAACGGGCGTTTCCGAATAATTGTATTTAATTAAGGGCGTTTAGAAATTTCGTCAACGAATGTCTTTGGGAAGCACTAGTCCGAATTAATAACTAATTAGAGAAAAGCCCAGCACTTCCCCAATACGTGCTAATCGTCTCGCATTTTAAGTGCGATAATCGCTTTGGAAATGAATAATCGCCTTCGTTAATTAGTGTGTTCGGATGTTATGTTTGAGTAGGCATTTTTCGATATTGCAATTGCACGGAAGCATGAAATGGAGGCGGGGCGTGGGAAAATAGCAACGCCGGACTTATTAAGACCCGGATAGAAAATCGGTTTACTAATTGATATGTCAAGCCGTGACTGATGTCTGAAGAAATAGTAACAATAATGTACATCGCCCGATAAATCAATTTTCTATACCAGTATTAATCGGACTGACATTTTTCATTGAGAAGATAAAAATCTCTGGTGATTAATTTATCTAATAAATACTTCGAGCACGCCTTTTGTCAAATGCCGAAAAAATAACAAGCAAAATGAGATATTATCGGCACCTTTGTTTCCTCTTTAATCGATAATCGAGTTTTTGATTCATCGAACATTTCATACTTCGATCAATTTTTTTTTTCAGAATCTTGCCACTGGTCTTGAATTTCCGGTACACCATCGAGTAATTACTACAGCACTAAGTCTTCGTTTTCATAAAAAAAAAGAAAGGGTTTCAAGAGATTTTTTTTTTGGGTCGAAATTTCAAGAGACATTACAAGTTGATAAACATGCCCAACATGTAAATCTTTTTTTTTTTTTTCCAATTTTCCGAAAGTGAGAATGTATAAGAAAAACCGTCCTTTTTATTTCGCAAGTGGTCGGGGTGCGCACCAAGACCCAAAGGTCCAAAGCCTGGAAAACGCGCCCGAATTGACCGTCATGCCCTTCCAATTTTTTTTTTAATCCCAAAAAGGGCTTCCGCTGACGTGGCCTCCTCGTCTCGTTCCCAGAATTTGTCGAAGCTTAGCCAATTAATTGCGTCTTAATCATGGGGTTAGGGGGTGGGGGTGGGTCGGTCCCCTGCTTTTACCATACTGCCCTTGTCGCGTGGCAAGACGGAAGAGGCCATCGATTTTAAACCTTTTTGATTAAGGAGCATGTATTGAAAAGGTGCCATCATCGTCATCATCATCCGCGATTGACCCGTTTACCTCGCCGAGCCGTGACTCGTTTCCGCGCTTGAATCACGAGGGGTTTACAGGAGCTTCCAACAAGTCACATCAGAAAACCGTTTATTTTATTACACGACCACTAAATGAAGGTTTGCACAAATTAATTAAATAATAACGATAGTAGTATTAATAATAATAATAATAATAACAATAATAATAATAATATAGTGATGGTCGAAAGGCCACCGGCGTGCCCTAAACTCCGCCGATTGAGCAACCGTCTCCATCAATTTTGAGTCAAACGCAATCAACACTGCCTTTTAAGAACGAGCATCGACCCACTTTTTGCCATGATGAAGCGCACAGGGGAGGGGCAATTCCGTCATTCCGCACCGGCTGCGACCTTTCTGCTAGAAATTGAAAAGCCATTATGCCCTTGGTTCGGTACGGCAGAGGAAACGAGGGACTTCTTTTTTCAATTCTATGTTTTAATGGCGGAAAATCGTCCGAGGGAAAAGCTTATCATGAAATTTCTCTTTTTAAAAAATATAACGGAATTCGATATTCGCGTGATTAAATTTTCATTGTAAAATGAGTTGTTTCATTTTTCATCAACCCCTGGTCAATCTTTGTGATGTCATACGGTATAGGTGCATGATCATTGCCGCTTTCTAAAGTATTTATTTAACTTACTCATGGCTAAAATTGAGCGCAATTACAATAAGGTCACCTTTTGATATATTATAAAAATACCACGTTATATATAGAACAATGATATTTTAGGCCACCAAAACAAGAAAAGCTATTTTTTTCAATAGTTGACTGTTCTCTTATGAATATAATGTGTCCAGAATTTTTGTTTTTTTCATTCAACTCGATAAAAGGGGTCATGAGCGTATTATTGAGAAAAGGAAATTCCGCATAATATACCCTCGTGTGACGCAATAGATATTAACCAAAAGAGCACAGGAAATTGCAATCGCCCTTTGTAATTTATTTTTAACTCCTCATTTATTCATTTTTTTTTCTCTTAAGTAATGTACCGATGTCTTAAAAAACTCACACATTCAGTTTATGAACGGTTAAAAGAGTAAATCCATTCACGATTAGTAAATACGTAAGATGTATAAAAATAAGAGAAATTTTCACGTACTTTTCGAATAAAATTTATACGTTTAATTGAACTCTTTCACATCGATATGCTTCTTCACGCAGTATTTGATTTACGTGGACAACAGCTAAACCTCTCTAAAAAAGTAGAAATTTACTCGCACATATTTCTACAATCTCACAGAAAAATCGAACAATTGAATAACAGAAGGGCACGCGAATCCGAAATACAAAAGACAACTTAAGGGCAAAATGGTAATTTCGCAACGAATATAAATATCACGTAGTTCGCTTTCCCACACTTCACTTAGTGCAGGAAGGAAAAATAAATAAAAAACCAGAAATAAAAAAAAACACACACACACACCCCGAACACCACTACCCCCCTAGGCCCTTGGCCTGGCCTCTTTCTTCTTCCCTCGCAGAGAACTGCCGGGGGACCATCGCCGCCGCCGCCGCCGCCGTCGTCTCACCGGAAAACTGTTCCGGAACTCCTCCGGCGACTCGGTCGATTGCCAGCAGTCACTCCGGGAACACGTGAAACGCGCCCTCTCTCGCTCGCCGGCGCGTTCTGATATTGCTTAGGAGGTCGTCAGATTCGGCGGGGGAGCGACGACGAGAGACACAGCCCTGCATGGTCCGGAGGCACCATCTTGTTCCGGTAAACGATCGGAGGTACATCAAAATGGCGGATTTCGATGGCTAGGAGTTGAAAAGTGCACGCTTTTTCCTTTGTCGCTCGCGCTCAATTCGTTTTTCCGTCCGTTCCTCCCCCGAGCTTTTTCTAAGACGGCGTCGTTTTGGGGGGAGAGGGAGTACGGGGGAGCTGGAGGAGGGGGGTGATGGGGAAGGTGGGGGTGGCGGTGGCTGCTGCCGGGGCGGCGGCGGCGTGCGTGGTGGCGGCGGCGGTGGTGGGGCGGAGGGTGAGGAGGAGGAGGAAGTGGGGGAGGGTTTTGGGGTTGTTGAGGGAGGTCGATGAAGGGTGCGAGACGAGCGTCGGGAGGCTGAAGCAGGTGGTGGACGCCATGGCGGTTGAGATGCACGCGGGGTTGGCGTCTGAGGGTGGCTCCAAGCTCAGAATGTTACTCACTTTCGTCGATAATCTCCCTTCTGGGTAATTTCCTTTTCATTTTTATTTGGTGTCGTTTGATTCTTGATTTCTCGCTCTGTGGGCTTGGAATGTTTCTTGTTGTTGACGAGGAAATTGTTGTCCCCTTTTGATTTTGCCCGTGTCTTCTTGTGATTTGGTTGGGGATTTGCTTTGACTATAGGACTGTTCATACGCTGAATCCTGATACCGATTGCGGGTCATTACCGAGCTTCTTGTTTATTCGTCCCTGAACAGTTTATTTTTGCAGTATAATATCGTCTCTTTATGTTCTTATTCAAACACTAGAGACTCCTGCTCATTGATGCCTAGAGCTGTCGTTTCGAGGAATAGGAAATGTCTAGCTTTAGCGGATGTCCCACGACTAAGAAAATTGGGATTTCATTTGTTCAGTATGATGTTTCGTTGGCATTGTCAATCCTGTTCTCTGTCTAGTGCTGTGCTACTTTTACGACTGAAAATTTATTGCCCCGTGTCACCTTAGCCTAACTGACTTATGCAAGGAGCAATGGAGATGATTCAAATGGGAATGCCAGCAATTTGAAACTCTATTCTCTCTTGTAATCTGTTTCTTTTTTGTTGCTATTTAGGAGCGAGGAAGGGACATATTATGCGCTGCATCTTGGAGGTACTTATTTTCGGATGTTGAGGGTAAAGCTAGGAGGACAAAGGTCCGCAATCCTTCCACTTGATGTGAAACGACAACTCATTCCTCAACATCTGATGACCGGTACAACCGAGGTGGGTTGATTAACGCATTGTGGGATTTATATATCTCTATTTTGTAGTCCCGAGGCCTATAGTTTTTACAATGTGCTTATCATAACATAGTTACTCCTTGCAGGATCTTTTTGATTTTGTTGCTTCATCATTGAAGGAATTCATCGAAAGAGAAGAAAATGGTTCTGCATTTCCGTTGCACAGAAGAAGAGAACTTGGTTTCACATTCTCATATCCCGTTAGGCAAACCTCTGTTTCATCTGGCATTCTGATCAAATGGACAAAAGGATTTGCTATCGAGGACATGGTTGGTTTCTTCCAGCTTTCCTTTCTTGTTAGATCGCTAGTAATTTTGCATTACAAAAAACTTCATTTCCATCTAAGTTCGTGACAGTAGTTCTAATGATAGTAATGGTAGTATCCTTCTGAATTTTGGGTCCAAGTGACGATGGTTCTCTTTTAAGGAGGTAAATAGTTCGTTTCTTTACTCCTGTTTCGAGATTCCTTTTTTTGTTTTCTCGGACAATTGTCCCAACTCAGATTAGATCCTTCTCTTTATGAGATTTTAATGTAACGTGTATATTTTTTTCCTATGAGGATGACAATTTAGCTATTATTTATTCCTGCTAATCAGTGCAAAAGGGGGACAACTGAACCGCTTAAGTTCGATAATTTGATTGGTTTTCAGGTTGGGAAAGAGGTGGTTGAATGTTTACAACAAGCATTGACAAGAAAAGGCCTGTCTATGCGCATTTCTGCCCTGGTAGACTTTCCATCTTTCGTTTCATGTGTTTATTTTTGTTGATCATGCCAAGAGTTTTTAAGCATATTGGAAGTGTATTGCTATGTAGATGTAATACTTAGATACAAGAGTGCGGAATTGCATTTCAACCTATCAGCGATGCAATATAATAAATTAGGATTTTTCTGTAATATGCTGAATTTTAGCATGGTTTTTTCCCCTTCTTCTAATCTTTTTTTTTTCTATCCAATTATTTATTTTTTTTGACTGACAGACGCACTTCTCTCAGACTGTTAAATGAATAATTGTTGTTGAGATGGAGTTTGTTTGTCTGGATTGGGTCAGATGATCTTGTAGTGAGGTGATAATTCATGTAAAAGGAAACTCTAGTTGGGTTTTCTCCATTGAAAATGGAGATGCTAAGGAAGGACTCCTGTGCATGGTTGAGTTGGCTAATCCCAGAGGCAAGGTTTTAGATGATCGAGTCCCATCAAGTTCGGCTGATCTTAGCAAATCTCCTGCTTATGAAAGATTATCACCTTCATTTGACGTGTATACTCACACATGGCATGAATTGATGCATTTTTGTGTTATGTCTTATGGAATGGTCAACTTTGTGCTTTTTATGACCTGAAATTTTGGCAGATTTGATGGGATTTTCATTGTTGATGAGTAGGTAAATGACACAGTGGGAACTTTAGCTCTGGGACATTATCATGATGCAGACACTGTTGCTGCAGTGATCTTTGGAACTGGCACAAATGCTTGCTATGTGGAGAGAATGGATGCAATAATTAAATGCCAAGGAATTCTTACTTCCTCTGGAGGCATGGTATCTTTTTTTTCTTCTTTTACTGAAATTATCTTGAATGACTTAGATTTCACGTGCTTATTTTCTTTCAAGGTTGTAAACATGGAGTGGGGAAATTTCTGGTCATCTCATTTGCCAAGAACTTCATATGACATTGATTTAGATGCCGATAGCCCCAACCCAAATGAGCAGGTATCGTTTTGTGCTCTCTTTCTATTTCTTTTGCTTTGGCATCAATACGTTTGAATTAACATATTACCACGTGGAGCTTTTGCTGTAGGGTTTTGAGAAAATGATATCAGGAATGTACCTGGGTGATATTGTCAGGAGAGTACTGCTCAGGATGTCCCAAGAATCCGATTTTTTGGGGCCTGTTTCTCCCAGGTTGTTGACACCGTTCATATTGAGGTAAAATTTTGAATGCTCTCTCTCTCTCTCTCTCTGTTTGTGACTGTGCTTAGATGAAGAGAGTTAAGTATAGGCTTCAGTTCTTATAAATACTAGCTAGTACTGTTGGATACCGATTGTGGGAAATCAAATCTTGCATTGCATGGGTCTGAACATTAGTTAAATGACTGCTTGACATACATGATATCAGCAGTTTTTACTTCTGGACTGTAAACAGTAAGTCGTACCCAGACATTCAAGTATTCTTGCATATCTATCATCTCAGGACACCTTTGGTGGCAACTATGCATGAGGATGACTCCCCAGATTTGGCAGAAGTTGCAAAAATCTTGAGAGACATTCTCGAGGTAAGCATGCTTATTTGATATTCTCTCCTCTTTTTCCCGTTGGCTATGTTTATTTGAGTAATATTAGTTAGTCTACACTTTCTAATTCTTTCATTTGGTTGCCCGTGTCCTTGGTCTTCCTCTAGATCCCAGATGTCCCCTTGAAAGTACGTAAATTGGTTGTAAACGTGTGTGATGTGGTTACTCGAAGAGCTGCTCGACTGGCAGCTGCGGGTATTGTGGGAATTTTAAAGAAGATTGGTAGGGACGGTAGTGGTGGAATCATGAGCGGGAGGAGCAGAAGTGATGTCAAAATGAGGAGAACTGCCGTGGCCATTGAAGGCGGTTTATACACCAACTACTCAATGTTCAGGGAGTATCTGAACGAAGCCATGGTCGAGATATTGGGAGAAGATGTGGCCAAACACGTGATTTTCAATGTGATGGAAGATGGATCGGGAATTGGTGCTTCCCTCCTCGCCGCTTCACACGCATCCAACGATCCGGATGCCGTACAGATGCTATAAGTATATATATTGTTTGATATTTATACGAATAGCCCCTGTAAATGTAGCATTTGTTTTTCTTCTGGCATTGTCCATATCTTCTTTATAAATGAAAAGAGGTGAGGCTTGTTCATAGTATGCCATTGGATTCATATCTTTATTGTACATTCGACCAAGCAAATTTAAATGAAGGTTCTTTCTATTTTGTCCTCTTGTATTCACCAGGAAAGGCAAGAGCAAATATGATGGCAATTGCAAATTTTACAGGTTAAGAAGAGAGCACCACCGAAGTGCATTATTGATAGTCGCTTGCAAATTGCGAATTGCAATATGTCTAGACTGTTTTGTTTTCTAGTTGGGATAGAAGACACTGTAGGTCCTCGAAAGAATTGTTTTCCTTACGTTCAAGTTATTTTCTTTCATTAAAAAAAATAAAGAAAAAACGTTAATAGTGGATGCTGAAAACTAAAAGAAACAAATAAAATAATATGAAAGAAAAACTTTCTATAGAAAAATAATCACGAAAAATAAGAAAATAAGTCTTGTTGCTAATGGTGTACCGTGCCCGGCCACCTGATGAGATGGGATTTACGTGTAAATCCAACTCGAGATTCACGTAAAATTCATTTAATCTAACAGTACATGTACAGACTTACTATAATGTATGCGCATTGGTCAACACTAAAGTGGCACCACTGTATATTGCCACATTGAATTTACGACCCAAATGATTGATGAAAGGATCAATTTGGGACAAATAAAATGTATCTTCAGGTTCCCACTAGCCCCAAAAGAAAAAAGCAGAAAAACGAGAAATTAGACAAGCTCAAGATATTTCGCACCTGAAAAAAGTTTTTAAGGTTTGGGGGGTAATATATATATGCGGAGACAGTATGTGGAAACTCTTCGAGATGATCAGCATGTTTGGCCAAGAAAGATGCCATAAGGTGATTTTTAAGGACAATTAGAGCCTTGTGTTTGTCATTGACATTAAGGTTGCATATATGTGAATAACAATAAGAACCACAATGAGAGAGAGAGAGAGAGAGAGAGAGAGAGAGAGAGAGAGAGAGAGAGTCATTTCCATTCCAAAAACTCAATCTTTATATGGTCATCCATCCGATAGAAGAGAGGCATTTCCTGGGCAAAATCTGCCTGAGGAAATTAAACTCAAAACACACCGAAACAAACCAAAGAATCCAACTCAATATCGACCTCTTTGGAAATGAATGAAAGGCAGAAACATATTTTCCCTCTCACATTCCAGGAACCCATTCTCTGCTTGGATTCTAAGCAGTTGGAGGTTTGTACAGCTTCTCCACCATCTTCCTATACTCTGCACGAGAAAAAGACGGATTCAATCAAGAAAAAGTCCCATCTGAGAACTGGATTGCTTATATTCGAAGTTGACAAGGTAGACTAGACAGAGAAAGAAGCTGACCTTCCTGATTGCTCCACAACTGTGCTGCTTGGGTGTTCAAAGGCGAGCTTGTGTTTGGTTCTGTTAGATCCCAATTCAACCAGAACGAAAGAAAAGAACCGGGTCACACAATTGAGATGAAACAAACTACTACAAAGAATATATCAAGAGTCCAGTGGTGTTACTGCGGCATTACCTCCAAGAAGACTCTGGATAGAGAGCAATATGGTTCTGACATCGTAAGCAGATGACCACTTGTCCTACAACAGCCATCACCTTGCATTTAGCAACGAACTCATCTTGTCGGAAACACTAAATCATACATACGTAGAATCTCGAACTCACCTGCAAAATGTCCAAGCAAATGTTGCCATAGACATCGACATTGGGGTGAAAGCAGGCGGTCTCGAACTTGACTTTTGGGGGCTTGAAAGGGTAGTCATTTGGGAAGGAAAGAGAGAGCCTGTACTCCGTTCCTTCAAACACCGTGTCTTTGCTTCCGGTGATTGTTCCTTTCCAGCAGAATATGTTATCTTCCTCCGGGAATGCAGATATCCCAGGGTCACCACCCATCTGCGCGCAATCGCACGCCAATCCCAATCAAAAACCCAAAAAAGGGATGAAATTCATAATTGAACTCAAGATCCTAACTTGTTAATGAACCCTAGATCGTTCTGGACTGTGAGATAAGTTCGATCCCCAACTAATGGAGAAAGGATGCTAATTTCTCGCTTGTGCGACACGTTAGTTGCTTCAACAGCCATCAGATACATGTTTGTTAAAGTGGAAGAAGATATACAGAAATCTGCAGTGTCATAGAAAGGAGATGGATGCGATTTCTTACCATTAAAGCCATCAATTCAGATTGCAGCCTGTTTAATCCAGCGAAAGAAACAAAGCAAAAGCAAAAGCAATCAGAACACAAATCCGGGCCAAAACGCCGAAAAAGAAAAAAATTCGTTGGGGTTTTGTGATCGGGGGGGGACGACCTTTTGAGCACGGACTGGGTGTCGACGCTCTTCGCCGCCGGGAGAGGCTGCTTGGAAGGCGGCGCGGCGGCGGGAGTGTTGCCTTGGTACCTCTCTTGCTGGGCCTCGGCGTAGTTGTTGTTGACGGCGGCCATGGCTTCCTTCCTTCCTTCCTTCCTATCTCTCTCCTCTTCGCCTCTCTCTCTCTCGCTCTCTCTCTTCTCCGTCCGTTCGTTCTCTGATTCGCCGATCGCGACGAGTGCTGAAAGACGGCGCGGGCGAGCGAGAGCGCGACCGCGGATCAGAAGGCGACCGCCAAAGCAAATTCGACTCTGAAAACGGAAAACAGAGAAGAAGAAGAAGAAGAAGAAGAAGAGGAAGAGTTGGGTTGTCTTTGTGGGTTTCTCTCTCTCTCTCTCTCTCTATCTCTTCTTCTTGGCTCGGAGAAATCAGCGAGGGGGATCGAAGGCGAGAGAGAAGTGAAGAGGAACGGAGCTCTGCGAGGTTTAAGAATGATTATTCAGCGAGGGGGTTCGGGGATTTATTCATTTTGCTTATTCTTTTTTTTTTTTTGAAAAAGAATATGACCGTTGCGTTGCAGAGGCGGCCGTGCAAGCAAGCAAGGTAGGTGTCTTAAGCCTCAGTTTGGCCTCCCCCCCCCCCCCCCTCTTCCTTTTCAAACGGCTAGTTTGTGTTTGCCTAATTCGGCTCACCTTCTTCTTCTTCTCCTTTGGTTGCTAAAATCTGTATCTTGGTCATCTCGGCTCTTGAACGATCATTTTTTGAATTTTATCGAGAGAAAATAAGTTGTTGATACATTCTTTCGCACGTAACGACAGCTAGAACTGAAAAAAAAATGAAAATGTATGCTGTGTTTGGGAGGAGGGGGAGAAGAAAATTAGAGCTGAAAAAAATCAGAAAATTTATTTCTTCTCTGTCCACTCCTGCTGTTTCGGTTTTCCATTTAAACTTTTGAGTTCCATTCGGGGCTATAGTAACGGGGAGGTGATGTAATTGAATTGAAACTATGAACGAGAGTGTCCAGGTTATCAATGATTGTCCGGAAGTGCACTCTCACGCAGTTTCTTATGGCAAAGAATCCTACACGCATCCCTCAATTATTCACGAGACCTTTTCCAATGGGGAACCCTCTTTGGCCCATCCCAGTTGAGTAATCTTCGAGATCCCTAGGCCTTATTCCTTATATGTGAGGAGGCTTAGGGAACTCTCCCGGTGGAAAATCTTCAGGGCAAGAATCGAACCCCAAACTAGTGCGATCGGGAGAATGGCTTCACCGGTAGGACGACGTGCCAGGCGGGCAGGTTGGCATCGTAACGACAAACCAGAGATAGATCAGCTAAAAACTCATTTTTAAGAGACAAGGTGTTTTCTTTCTTTTCTGTTTTGACTCATGTATTCCTGCTTGGTTTCTTTGACCTTCAGGAAAATACTCAGTTTCGAGGAAGCTATAGGAT
The DNA here is from genome assembly GCA_024500025.1 of Syzygium aromaticum. NCBI lineage: Eukaryota > Viridiplantae > Streptophyta > Magnoliopsida > Myrtales > Myrtaceae > Syzygium > Syzygium aromaticum. Next base: position 6,014,573 of record CM044894.1, read on the forward strand.
AGGATTGAGTAGAATCAATTACTGATGCAACCTATATAACTCTAGGATAAGACGATGAATACCCTGCAGTTAAATTAAGCATAACCGGATCGTACAAAACATACTGAAAACCTTCATTGCCCTAATACTTTCCATTAAATTTAAACTCAATAAAGTGCTTGAACATTGTTCCAACGCCTTCAATTTACAGGTATGCTTCACCGATTCATCGAATCACCCGTGAAATTCGTTGGAAGAAAACGGGGCACATGCTTATGCTAAATTTGATGACCTCCCTCATCCATTCGGGAGCGATTCTCTCGTAGGTTCCCAATGATAGCACGCTATACATCAGCTCTACATCCCCTCCAGACGCTCTGTTGGCCCAAGTGAGACTGAATGAATAGCCTGTTGGAAAAACAAAATTGAATAAGGATTTTAGTGGGCAATAACCATTTTACAGGTCAATAAGCAGTACCACAGATACTGTACTAAAGAAGTAACATAAATGCTCACATCTCTGAGATCACATCTACCATAGATATAATTCATTCCCTATATTCCATTCAACTTGCTATTTCAAAGCCCTCCATAGGAGAGATGCTACCTAATGCACCTGATCTAACCCCAAATATGCGGATTCTATTCAACTTGCTATATCAAAGCCCTCCGCAGGAGAGGTGCCACCTAATGCACCTGATCTAATCCCAAATATGCAGTGCTTCCTTCCCTAGTTCCTCTTATATAAGAAACCACCTCTGATACACATGCACTAGTCGAGTTCATAAGACATCCATGACAACGAAAAGCAAATTTGCATGGCATGAATAAGCAGATGCTTGTGTGGATTGAGCAAAATACTCTGAAAAAATAGTAAAAATCTGAAGAAGCAAGTAGTATCGCCTAGTATAATTCAAACAGAAACATTTATCTTCATAGCATAAGAATTACCACTTGATTCATGGAGTGCTACAAGGCAAAATTTTCCCGTTTGATTGCCAATTGAAAATTTCATACCAAGTGTGTACTGAATAAGAGCTTGAAACATGCAATCAAATGTCGAACTGTCACTCACCCCACCACCTACAAAAACACGAACAATGAGAATACAGATTCTGCCTAGAATAGTGAAGGAACTGAAACAAAAACTTACCTAATTTTTTATCTGTTCTTATGCAGCACCCTGGCTGTATAGTTACCCCAAACACGTCAGAAAAGCTAAAGAAACCGATGTACTGTAAAGGACATAAGGTTATCAGATACCTGATAAGCATCCTGAACGGCTCCACAGGACACAATATCCCCATGAAACTCTTTCTCTAAACCTAGAAGCGGAGAATTCTCTTGAACATTGGTATGAGGCCTAACTGCATTACTTGTATCAGTCTCAGAAGGCCTCCTCCGCTTTCTTTTTGATGATTGATAAGAGCCATGAGGCATGTCTGATTCTGGCAGTGCATCTTCAGGCGTATGCAGCTGTTTATTATCATTTTTCTCCTGATCTTGGATGAAAGTAGGTCCCATGTCTAGCAGCTTACGGAGTCTAGCAACTTCTTCAGAAAGTTCTTTATCTGCCACAATAATAGAACTTCTAAATACAGTACCAATCCGAATAAACATTCTTTAAGTCTAGCATATCTGTTCCAGAACAGACGACAAAGATGGAGAAAATGCAGTAAATGAAATAGAAAGGAACACAAGAGCTATCCACATTTATACGGGCAGCAAAAAGACTAAAAAGGAGCTTCTTCAGTCTCCATACGTAAAGCATTCATAATGACTCAAAATCTACATGAGCAACAATACTTGGACATGCAAAGTAGATGAATGGCAAAAGTAATGAAGTAGAACCCTGCAAATTAAACTCAGCGCCCCTATAAAGCATCAAAAGAAACAAGAGCTTTAACATAAAAGAAACATTTTGCAACCTCATAATTCAATGCTATGCCTACTATGTAATGGTAGTAACACAACACTGAAGTAGTCAATGGGGGGACAAGCGTCGTAGGACACAACAGAAGAGCAAACAGGCAACACCCAGTGCAAAGTGCGAAATTCACACACCGCACTAGGGTAGTTCAGCAAATGCTCGAAAGTGCCATCTTTCAATCTACCCTGGACACTAGCAAGGACATAGTCTACAGTGAAAAACACCTAAACCAGCCCAGATTCAACAAATTGCCTCAGGAAGGAATTTACAATTGCTTACTCTTCTGGATTTCTTCGATCAAAAGCTTTTGGTTTTCCAAACTGGACTCGTCCACATTCGATCTGTCACGCGTTAAGATACACTGATGTCATGTCACTCTCGCCTCCAGCATAAATTGGCAAATTTGACATGCCCAGAAATCTAAAAAGGAGAGTCTTTAGAATAATACCCTGTAGCAGCCACCAGTTCATCGATTTTCGCACGCAAATTGTCATTCTCATCTCTCAAGTGCTGTATCAACTCCTCAGCAGCTGCATCACAGTAAATACACACCAGGCTAACAACTTTCATTTTTAAAAAAAAGAAGGAAATTTCACAAAATTATTTGGGAAAAATCAGCACACTATTCGGGGGAAGGGGAGAGAGACAGAGAGAGAGAGAGAGAGAGCTCTAACCAGTCATGTAATTCATGAACTTCAGTTCTTGCTCCTTGTTGACTTCCTCCAGCGCACTGAACTTCTTCGCCTAGCGACCCGAAAATCCAAATCGGCAAAGAGAACAGGAACAAAAGAAACAAAAAAAAAAAAAAACGAGGGGAATGCAGACATGACGTCCGTCTTCCCAGATGACAATCGGCGAAAACCACAATCAGGGAAAAAGGGGGAAAAGGCACGGAAGGTACCTTGAGCTTAGTGTACTTGTCGTATAGCTTGGCGTACAGAGGCTCCATATCTTCGCCAACGCGAGGAGGAGAGAAGCGAAAACCCTAGACTTCTTCTGAACCCGATTCGAAAGGAGGAAGAAGACGGGAAGAAGCTGCGTAACTGCGGAGGGGAATTCGAGTGCTGCAGTGAGGTGAGGTGCGTGCGCCCTCCTTTTGGCGTCGGCAGGACGAAGGGCGAAGAAGGGGGCGTGGCGATGATCTCTCTCCGTCTGGGATGGAGCGGAAGTTCGAATTCAAGGAGGGGAGGCCAACTTTTTCTCAAGTTTTCTCCGCCAATTGTTGGTTCTTCCAAACGGTAAATGGGTGCTCTCTAAAGACATCGAATTTGGAAAGTCAAGGGCTCGCCAGTTTCGAATTTTCCATAAAGAAAGAACCAATCTAGGACTTTTGAGTCGCGAAAGAAATAATTCGTGATGAGACGTGAAATGCTAAAATGTAACATCCAGAGAGTTTGATAATGTTAATTGTTTGTGTCCGTTACCCTCACACCCCATTTTGCCAATACAAAAATAAGAGATTTCGCGAGTTTTCACGAGCCACGAACAATTTGTGCTCAAAAATCCAGAGTCTGAGCTCAAAATGGTCTGATCTACTCTTTGGTAATTAAATTAAAACTACATCCTCTCACTTGTTTTACCAGGTTTATAACCTAAAGTGGAGATACAACATTTGAATTCACGAAACACATGTTTGATGCGCTGCATCAGTTTTAGCACTAGGATCATGGACAGCAATCTCAGTTCGTTCGGGCTTTTCTTTAGGCTGGCTTCGACGGAAAATCTTCATTCTTCATGAATGGAAACACTAGGAGAAAAAGTTATACTAAAGTGTATCAATTCTCTTTTCTCCTGAATTTTCCTGAACTATATGCATCACACATAACCTGGCAGACGCATTGGTACCTTTGCTCCACGTATGTTAAATAAAGATAGCAGCATTCACATTCATATTTCAGGTTTGGAGTGCTGATTGCTAACAAACGTTTGCCTTGATAGAGGAAATATGACAATCTCGATGAGTTGAATCTGTTCATAATTTCCGTCTCGAATCGTTCGTTTCCCCTTCCTGACCTCACCTTTCCAATACTCTTATCTCATGAAACTCGGTTCACTGCTCACTGCCACTCGCGCTCAGCAATAAGGGGAAATGGCGGCTTAGTCTTGGTCCGCTAGGTACCGCCGGAAAAAACGGAAGAGAGCTTCCTCGGCAATAAGAGTTCTTCAAAAATGACAAAGCCTCCCTTGTTGTGGCTGAGATAACAGCATCTGAAGCATTGGGCAAGTAATAATATTTACCTGCAAATCAAATAGAGAACTTCGGTGAGAACGCTTCGATTTCGTTGCCAGAACAACTCATACTATTTTACGCAGGAAAACCTTGAGCGACTCTGGCTATCTCCTTAGCAAAACCAGTGGAAACAAACTTGTTTTCTGTGTCAATTACTAGGAGCGACATCCCCGATCTGTATATCTTTCCGGCCACTTCAAGTATTTCATCCTGAGAAGCCAAAATAAGAGAAGAAAATAACTTTCTCACCGCTACTCTCGTATCAAAGTGCATTAACTTCCTTAAGCCGAATAAAAAGGCAAAGGAAATGTAGTGTGGCGCCTCATCGATAATGGCCAAAGATATCAGGAATCAAGAAAATAAAAATGCCATGTGGAACCGCAACATCGAAAATATAATGTCATCGGCATCATGTGCCATGTTCACAAACAGAGCCGAAACTTTTACCTTTAACTCTTGCGATGAGGGCCTTGGAGCATCATTAGCAGCAGCAGCTTCAGGGTCAGTGGATCTTTTCAAAGATATATTTGCTCTACCATCAGTTATGGCAACAATCATCACACGTCCAACATCACCACTCTTCTCTGCATTCAACCCGACCCTCACGGCCTAAGCAGATTAGAGTCTTTTTTAGATACAAAATAATCTTTGTAAGTTCAATTAGAGTGAGGGATGATTATTCAACAAGCAATAGGAACTGTAGTCAAACAAGTTTAAAAAGTATCACTAATATTTTCACCTACACCTGATACAGAACTCAAACCGCTGCATGGGCAAAACAAAAAAATTCATTGAACGACTTCCGTAAAGACCTTACTCGTACAAAAATAAAGATCTTCCCTTAGAAATGACCAGAGGAATACTTGATTATTACAGAAAAATGACCAGAGGACCCAGATGACTCCACATACCGTGGTAAGACCATGAGCCAGGGGAGAACCTCCACCACAGGGAAGTCTCTCGAGACGCTTTCTTGCCATAGCAATTGACCTGGAAGGAGGCAGGAGAACTTCTGCAGCATCTCCACGGAAAGGAATAATAGAGACCTATACAACGTTGCCAGTGAAACAATTCAAAAAGGATCATTAGGAAAACACTATTCACCAAAAAACTAGTCACGAGGTCAACCTTCACCAGTTCCCTAAATATCCCGGATGTTCAGGGAGAGACTCAAAACTAATTTGCAAGTTCTCCGAGCATTTAGCAAGAAATAGGTTTTTCGCTGTCCCTGATATGCTACCTATATCTGAATCTTTTGCATACTGAGTAACACAGGAGAAGACAAATCTTGAAATAAAGTTTGAAGAGAATCCTTCTGGTTTCTCCCGTGCCTACAACTTTACCAACAAATGCCATCATTTTGGCTGTCACAGTACATGGTATGTCTTTGACGTACTTCTTAATACGCACAAAACTTTCCACATATTTCAATTGCTTCACAAATTGCCATAAATCAAAATCCTCAAAGACAAAGAACCTTTCATTTCACCTTCAATCCACCGATTCTTCCTTTCTTCCCAATTGCTACAATTTATTTATCTTTTTGTTATTTATTCTTTCAAGAAATTTCCTTCCATGCAGGCAACATAAATGCGGGGCTCCTATTAAATATACACTAATTATTAGAAATACATAACAAACAGTGACCTTTAAAAGCATGAAAATTGTAAGCTTTCAAGGGTTGCATGGATGTTATCAAGGTGAAGCACAACGACTTGGATAGTCGAACTATAATAGCAGGATTTACAGAGTGCATTACAATACGACATTATGAACTTTATTCCACTCTCCAATGTGGATCGAAATTTTTGTAGTGCTATCTCCTTCATCAGTGAAATCTCCTTATATCTCAGTGACCTCCAAGATACAAGAAAGATTTCTTGTTAAAAGAGCATGCAATCCTCATCTTCTAATTCATTGGTACTTAAGATAAAAAGATGTTGCTGGCTGAATTTTTGTCTTCTTTTTTTTTCCCCAGAAAGACCTCGAGTGCAATGAACAAGTTTTCCACAATAAGTACCTGATCCCTGCTTGTATAGCTCTCTGCCAACAACTTAAGGGCAGCACCTTTAGCGTTCTGCATTCGGTTCAGAGCCATACTTCCACTTGCATCAACCACAAATATTACCTACACAATGTTATATGAAGTTCCATTCAGCAAATAGCAGGATCGCCATGGCATATGGCAAATTCCATGCATTATTGAATTTGCCAAAACTGAGAATAGACGAAAAAGAAACCAACAAATTACTTGCATGACAGCAGTCAAGGACCCGATAAGATTAGATAACAAGAAGAACAACCAAAGATTTATCCTAGAATTACTGCAATCCTGTTGCAAGAGTAAAGGTTCAATACCAATGCTCCAGCTTTCCGAGCCATTCTTTTTGCCCTCATATCACCTTTCTCCACGTACACTTTCCTACTCTTTTGGACATCCTTCGCCCTGCGCAGCTTCTGATATGGTGCAGCAGCTCTTAGGGTAGCATCAACAGCTAACCTCTTCACCGGACCCTGTAAATGGACTGCATTAGGATTAAAAGATAGAAACGGCCTTCCCTAAAACTACAGAAAATGAGTCCATCCCTATGCTTTCAGCAAAGAGATGCTTAATAATCCCCAACTTCCAAAATCTTTACAGGTAATTAACAGTGAATGGCAATTTAGACTAAGCCACTAAGGAGTACAGAGAAGAAAACAAACTCGAAGCAAGCTTCTGCACCATGCATACAAACTTAGAAAAGAGCAAGATTTTCCATAAGGATATTGAAGAGGCGCACTAATAACCTTTGGAAGCATGGGCTTAATATACCGGCCTCTATCCTCAGAAAATATAACATTCTTTGCTCGACCAGCCTTCCCTCGACGTCTTTGCGCTTGCTGAGCAAAGAAGAGGAGCTTCTCATCGACCAAACCACCTTCGGCATCAAAGATGAACTCCTCAGGTATCTGTTCTTGCTGCTGTTTGTTCTCTTCATCATTCTCATCCTGTTCGCAAGGAGAACTGCATCTCTAGGTAAACCTATACGATAGTTTCATTACAATTATGCAATAGTATAGAAAGAAAAACAGACCTCTCGATCTTCCTCTTCATTTTGCTCCTCCCCAGGATCCTGATTTTGCGGAGGTGGTGGGGGAGGCTGTTGGTCATTTTGTTCTGGTGGGTTCTCACTGACGATTGAACGAGGAAGGATCACAAGCTCCACCTGTATTCCACAGCATATTATAGAAGAAATTTACACCTTGCTCCATAATGAAATTGCTGTGTAATTACAAGGGATGACTTGTTCAATGAACTGCAAATGCATTTGCAGATGGCAACATATTTAGGATCTTATGAATACTAACTCTGAGAAATAATGTGTTATTTCTTCTAAAGTAAATATTATTTTGTGGGAGAACATCCTCATGATCTTGACCCAAATAAGCTATGATACTCTTATCTATATGAAACAGCGAGTCTTATAAACCTCTACTACATGCATCAGAAAAAACCAGAATGAACTCATGGAAGTGAGCCAAAAATTGATGCCAGTGTGGCGAAATTAACAGTAGAAATGAGGAGAAACATTTCTTGTAACTTTCAGGCAATCTAATATGCTTATGAAACAATCCATGGTCCGTCTGACATGATGCTTATAAGTTCCAGCAATCAGAAATGGACGAAGTTTTCTATAATGATGGATCGTGGAGAAACCAGGAAAACAATGTGTTTCAGATGGATACTCAACAGCTTTTTTAAGATCATCCACATAAACTTTTTCACGCCCTTCTAAAGCAGCTAAGCACTTTGCGACTCGGGCAGCATATAGCTCAGCTCTATGTCCCTGCAAAGATGAACAGATATTTCAGTAGGTATGCAGTATAGCCACTGAGCAAGACAGAACTCAACAGATAGCTAACTCCGCAACTCTTTTTGTCAGAACAGCCGAGTTCATATCTGATTTCACTTTCTAGGGAAAAGAAACTCGCATATCTGTTGACGCGAAGAGGCCAATAGTGCTTCACTCATTTATTTCTTGCTGCCATTTGTACTTTCAAAGCCACATGATTTAGGTTCTTATTTTTCCTCTCCAGGGAAATGGAGTTTCCATGACATCATCCTGCAACCTCCACCTACAAACCACAGGTTTCCTGCATAATTTCTACAGCTTTTGTCCTAACTAGTTATCTGGATCGAGCATTAATGCCATCTGCAACTTAAGCACAAGAAATAGCAAATAAATAATGCAGAAAACTCAAAACCACAGGTTTTCTGAGAGGCATTACTCATGCAAGAAAACTTGTCAAACAATAATACAACACAAAAACATCATCAGGAGTTTCACAGCACACAAAGCCAATATCTAAACAAGAAAAATATACTTTTCTGAGGCTTCTAGTATAAGGAGGAAATAATTTCTTGGAAATTAGAAAAATGAGAAAGCATTAGAAGCCTTTGCCAAGTTCAAAAGTTGAGAAGCTGCACTGCCAATTTGAGGAACTACAAGCATGGAAGAATCAGGCCACGCCCTCATATTCTAATGATATCACCGACTCTACTTGTTTAAGAAAAACAGTATTTACAAGAATTAGTGTCATAAAAGGTGAAGGATGAGGAGGCGGAGCTGGAAGCATACTCTATGGACCTCTTCACTCTTTGTTTACACAAAGCCATCAGACTTATAATCCAAAAATACAGGAATATAATAATCCAACAAAGAGTCCAGATGTAAGAACCTGACAACCACCTCGAAGGGCTTCCATCACTAAGTACTTCAACTGCTCTCTGCTGATTGTGACATCTTTCAGATACTCTCTAGCCAAAATGATCTAAATGTGATCCGAATACCAGTTGTTAATGAATAAGCATCTCATCTCAAAACATTGCTTCTCAAATAAACAAAAATATCAGTACCTCCTTACAAAAAAATATATATATATATCAGTAGTAAAGAGTACAATGACGAATATAGCTTCTCAATTGAGTAAAATAAGCAAGGCTAGATCTAACAGGAGCTTATAAACTGGAGAAGAAAATTTCATAAATCAATCATATTTACTTTGCAAATGATAAGTAAGTGCAAGTATATCCAAGACCACTGTAGTTTCAATAAATTAAACCACATCAAAGCGTTTCCAAGATCGACAAACAAAGCAAAAGACAGACTAAACAATCTTTAGTTGATGTCTATGCGAAGAAAATTCCATTTCAAGATTACATGTCAAAATATGAGATGCAAACATAACTACTGAACTTTGCCACCGATTACAAGGTCAATTATCTGTAGGTCTTAGCATCTTCTATCCTCAAATCAGTGTCAAAAAACTTGATGCACAACTTGTTCCACTGATTAATATCTCACATACAAAAGAATAAAATGAGATATACCCGCCTTTACATATAAGTGCAGAAGGGGGTTAAAGAGATAAGTACATATTTTTATCGACTTGGCAGATCTGCATCCAATGTTAGTTTATTGGATATTTACCTGAGTCTTTGCATAGTCTGTTTCCTCCTCCACCATCTTGAAAACCTCGTTAGTACGCTCCTGGAACTTGGTTGCAATATCAACTGCAGCAACTCGTTCTTCAAAGCTCATAGGAAGATCTGCGCTGCAGCAGAAGGGTGTTATTAGTAGAGGAAGGAGGATAAGTTAGAGAACTAAAGCAGAGGGTTTACCTCAAATTTATGGCAATGCGGTCTAGAAGGTGTTCTCGCACAGCACCTTCCTCTGGGTTATAAGTAGCAATTAGAAGCGGTTTGCATGGATGTTTAAAGCTTATTCCCTCTCTTTCCACTGTATTAACCCCTTCAGTCAAAACATTAAGAAGCAAATTACTAATACCCTCATCCAATAAATTGATCTCGTCAACATACAGAACCCCTCTGTGGGCCTCAGCGAGAAGGCCAGGCTGGAAAACAGTTGTCCCCGTTTTGACAGACTCCTCAACATCAACAGAACCAAGGAGTCTGTCCTCTGTGACCCCAAGTGGAATCTGCAAGAGTGAAAAAAATTAGGCAACAGATAAAATTGTCTATTTTCACATGGTTCGTTTGTGAAAATTACCTGAACAAAAGGAGATTTTATAATCTTTGTCCTCATATTACCAGCAGAATCATACTCTACTCTTTCAGAAAGTTCATCTTCCCACCTACAGAACTTAAACAAAACATTCATAATCTTAAGAAGATGTGTGCTACTATTAGAGCAACAATTGAAGAAGATCTTTGTGAAAAAAAAGAAAATGTCAAACAACGCATAAACACGTCTAGCAACATCATCAACTCAGGCCTTCTAACAGTTATCACCACTTCCTTCGGAATTAACAATTATAGAATAAGAATTTAACGTGTCTAGGTCTTCCATTCTAGGTCTTCCAATTAGTACCTAATTGGAATGAGGGAACATAATACAGTAGAAGAAAGTAAAGGAAATCATTTTTTGATCTTTCTGGTAACCTTGTCGGTAACACAAACTACAAGCATCAAGACTGATAGCTATTCCCAATAGTACAATCTAAAACCATTCGTTGTCTTTCTCCTTCCATGATGTAACAGCATAGGTCTACATCTAACATGTTTTTGGAGAATGCCCAGCTCATGAGAAGATAATAATTTCCAATACATCAACTTACTCTTCTGGGCAGGATGGATCAGCATTTGCTATTGAACCAGCAACTACTTCAATGGGCGGTAAAATTGCATGCAATCCACGGGCCATTATTGTCTTGGCTGTTCCTCGTTTGCCAGAGATAGCAATCCCTCCAATTTCCCGGTCAATGGCACCAAGCAACAGCGCAGTTTTAATCGCATCCTGAAGACAATAGAAATAAAAAAACCACTTCTTACAAATGCGCTGTAAGAAATTGCGCAACAGAACTACAAGAGGATTTATTTATTTCCACTGAATCTCAGAAAACAAAATCAAAAGAACCAAATGAACATCCATAAGCAAGTGCCAGCACAAAACTTGAAAATGATGTGATAATAATTCAGTATCTCTCAATAAGCACGATAAAGCTAGCGGTCCTCAAATAAATGAAGGTGAAATTTCATCATCAAGCACCTTTGTTTGTATATATTATTCTGCATTTCTAAAACCAAAGCGCAACGAGAAGTGCTAAAAAATGCAATTAATCAGATTGTTGATCTTATGCTTTCAGAGTTTAAGCAACTTACTTAAGAAGTAAAAACCATTTGCTTTGGCCAAAATTTCTCTGATTGTCTCCTCTGAAACTTTTCTCTCTCCAATTAACACTCTGCCTTTGTCCAGTTGTTAAGACATGATGTTCAACTTTTAGATATCTTCCACTAATGTTGCCTCATTCTGGCAAAATCAAGAAACACACTAAATTCAAACAGTTTACAAATTTCCTCTTGTTTCAATAACAAAAAGGGAAGACAACATTCAACAGCAAGGATGCACTGCATTTTTATGTTCCCTTTAATTTAATTTTTCAACTATCAAAATGTCCAGATTCCAGAATCAAGTCGCAAGTCATAAAACAAGAGATTGGAGAAAATGTTTCATAGGAAAATTCTGCATCTTATCTTGTTCCAATTACACGCTTCGTTCAACTAAAGCATTTTCTCCTCACCTAATATCTTTCGTGATGAAGTTGCCAAAGTTCTATCTATAGTTACACTTTCCAGATTCATCAGGGAATCATCAAAAACCATAGGTACCATATCATCCATCAAATCTCGCAATCATAACTAGTTGCAGACTATCGAATTGAAGAGCACCAGTCAGAATTCAGGCATAGTTGCATCCCAGCCTCTAATCTGGGGAGAAAAAAAATTCTCTAACTCAATATGCTCACTTCTAAAATTCTAATCCATTTCGCTGCGTCCTTTCTCTTTCTCTCTACCAATCTAAAATAGCAATCATACTACAAGCAGCGTGTTTTCTCCCGCCGGATCCTCCACAAAATCCGCGTTTCACAGTCACGGGCTACCTCAGACGGAAAAGCTTCCAGTGCCGCAACAAAGACAGACTTCGGATTCCATATCTCTAATGCCAGCCGCACAATTACACCACCGCGTGAAACGACAATGCCGATGAACAATGACGAACTTCACCCAGCCAATTTTCACTTCATATTCAAGCACGAGACGAAAACGCCGAAACGAGAGCCGTTACCTGACCGACGACGGCGGCCAGGGGGAAGTACAGCCTTCCGTACGAAGGCGAAGTGGCCTCCGGCCCGTCGGCGGCGGCGGGGACCGCTCCGTTGCCGGAGTCGAGAGTCGCGGTTCCGGAAGAGGCGCGAACGGCGCGGGCGCGACCGCGACGGCGATTCAGGTTCGGCGAAGAAGCGAGGGGGAGCGCGCGGAGCTTGAAAGGAGGTATGGGAGAGGAATGGAGGTGAGAGAAGGAAGTACATGGATGAGCATGAGCATGAGCATGAGCATGAGCAGTCGGTGAAAACGCCATGAATGCCAGAGAGAAAAAGAGCGAGAGAGATTGCTTCCTTATCTGCTTTTATCTTCGTGTGCGTTGCGCTTCCTTATCACTCGAACCGTATGAAATGAAATGAAACGAAACGAAACGAAACCGTAAAAATCTAATTAATTTAAACCAAAAATGACAATCAGTGGAAACAGTAAACGAACCAAATGGATCCTGAATTTTGATTTGACGTGCAATGTCGTTCATGAATTTTTTTTTATTTTATTAAATGTGATCTCTAAAGTATTGATAAATATTGAGTGCGGTCGTTCCAATCGATGATATGGATTATTATACGTTAAGTTGGATTTTCAAAAAAAGATGAGTCATTATGTCCGTCTTTAGAATTGGACAAAAACTTAGGACATTAACATGTCCAACATGATTTGATAACATAGATTACTATATCATGATTTGATATCAATATCTTACTCGAATAATCTACGCGTAACTATTTTCGGTATCCCACGTTCAAACTCAACGGATTGAAAGTCACAACAGCAAATTTTGTTAAGTCGAATTAATTGACGATACTAAACATTTTCGTACATTTAAGGGATTAAATTAAACACTTACTAATAATTTGGAGACCACATCAAACAAATTAAAAATTCAAACACGATATTACACGTTCAATCAACATTCAAGGACCATTTGCACCATTTTCCTCGATGGAAATGATTTCACATAGCTTTGCGCCAAAAGCAATTCTCCTCCTTAAAATAATATTGTTAAAATTGACTCTCTCTCTCTCTCTCTTTGAAGTTTTCCTTCACTCAAATCGAATTTCGACCATTTCAAATTTTTTTAAGAACAAATTTCTTCCGGGGGGGAGGGAAGTCACAAAACAGCAGCATCCACTTTCATCCAACTCTGCATAATTCTTATCATTCTAAGCCCAACTTGACAATGGAAAGTATTCGTGTTCCTGATCCTGACCCCAGAGAGAGAGAGAGAGAGTGAGAGAGAGAGATGGGTCGTATGAAGTCTTGTGGGGGTGGATGCAGCTCCAGATCTGTGAACTATCTCTGAGTTCTGTAGGACCAATGCCTACGTTACACTCCATCCTCATTCCTCATGTGCCAACCATGCCATCTTCTACCTTAATCATTTGATATTTCTAAGCGGAGGGCGTCGTGTAAACGCCGCTAACACGATTGATTTTTCCTGTGAATTTTTCTACGTCCCAGCAAGACTCCGCCAAACAAGATTTTGATGCAGATATATATTCTGGCTCAACTGGGGCGCTCGTCACCCACGAATCGATCCTTCAGATCGGTCCGTTTATGAGTAATCAAGCACATCAAGTATCTAGAAATGGTTCTATTCATGCATTCGGAAGTCCGACCTGAATTTCGGTTGATAGGGTCCGTTCGTGCACGCGCGCTAGTCGGTAAATCTTGAACATTAAAAGATGACCAGCGATAAAATCCAACCAAGCACCACGCGAAAGGTACTCTCCTTCCATGGTTTAAGTCAGGAAAAAAATGAAAGAAACGGGTCACATATCTTAGCCATGTACTGCAAAAACTGTAGCAGAAGGTACCGCATTTGAGAAAAAAAAACTCAAGCTCTTGCCGTGACTCTATCGACTTCAAGTTCAAAACTTGATGAAACCCAACCAATTTTTTTATCTCCTTTTCCCCCTTTCTTTCAGCGCAAAACCCGAATCCAGTTTGCGAGACATACCTTCTCGCTTCTAACTTAATAACATGATCCAACGACCAAAATGTTGAAGAAACAATGGCCAAAACGAACCAGCCAGGAGATTCAGAGCCCTTTATGCAAGAACAAACGTAAACAGAAACAGGATTGCAACTTCTGCAGCAATGCAGTGATCCATTTAACTGACTTTGTTCGAGCTGTAACATATCTCTGCTCACCTCTCCACATAAGCCCGATAAACGAATATTATTCGCCAATGTAAAATGAATCACCCTAGCATATGCTCTAAATTTCTGCCACGAATATAACCTAAATTAGAGAATTTACAAACATCTAACCTGATGGAGGTGGCAGCTTTGTTACGTTAAATGGGTCACTATTTCAATCTATACACTTCTAAATCCTCTACTCTGACAATTAGCTTGATGCCAGTAATGTGAGGCCTTGATCTGATGTTAGCAACAGCTCTTCCCAATCAGCAACCCAACAACAACCATTATGTTCACTTTGGTGCCTCGTTAGCCACTGGAGATGCTGGTGGTTCCTCCTGACATAAACATTATCAGACGGAAACTCCAGCAGGTGAGTTCAATCTAACACATCCTTCTGTTCTGTACTCAAAGTCTCTTTGAAAATGAATGCAGTAAGTCTATCACAAACAGGCTTCACATCTCTGTTTAACTACAAGATGCACACGCTTTCAATATCTCGCTTGAAGGTAATGTGGTCTTCTGCTTCAAACTCAGTTTCTGACATTGAAAACTGCTCACCCATTGTTAATTGATCTAATGGCCCTAGCTATGGTGCCTCGTCCACTGGAACTGAAGCTGCTGAATTTTCTTTCCCAAGAGAATCATCTCCAAAGTTCACCTCATTGGAGGGCGGACTAACATTTAACACTTCCTCCAAACACTCGAATGCAGCATCGTTCCGCACCTCAGCAGATTTCAACCTCTTCGTAGTCGGTCCATAGGGGCAGATGGGAGGAGCCCGTTTAAGGCACTCATGACACCTGAATCCCATAAGTTTTTGCATCTTCTCATCATCAAGTCCAAAAGCATCTCCATGGTACCACTCTGTATCAGAGGAGCAGATATCAAAGTTATATTGTGGAATAGACAAACCACAGTTATTTATGACATTCAAACAATATTTAGACTCGATGCACGTTACCTTCACAACTTTCACAGGCAATATAATTTGACAGGGAATCATGAGCCACTTCCCCACAAAGACGACAATTCACCTCAGTGTGCTCCACTTTGACAGTTCCATTAGGATCGACAAGTCTCGTATTTCGAAAATTCATCACCCGTTCTTCATATGCCCTTGCAGATAACAGGAGACCATTTACCCAGCGGCTGTAACAGACCTCTGTTCTCTTCTTCTTCCATAAAGTATCCTTCTCTGGTTTCTTGGATATTCGCCTTTTGTACTTCATTCGTTTCCCCTTTTTAATTCCACCATGGCTCCTAGATTGCAATGCAATGTTCTTTATAGCTTGTCTAGCAGAACGACGAAGAGGTACTCTTCGACAAGTTGACGATTGAACTGATTGCTTGCCAGTTGCTGCTCTCTTAACACCATGTATCTTTACAAGCCTGTGTTTTGCAAGAGCCTTTTTACTTTTCTTCGACAGGGGTTTTACACTTTTCGTCGACTTCCCTGTTATTTTACCTTTCCCAATTCGCGCCTTCGTATTACCTCTGGGTTTCTCAGTTTTCCCTAACCTCTCCATCACCTTCTGAGGGTTACCTGTTTGGCATTGATGACATGTATAAGCGCACTCATCAGCAATGGCTCCAGCAGACCTCCGGACATGCCGCTTATGGAAAAAACCTGAAGTTTGCAAGAGAATTCACAGACAAAACAGCATTAGTTATTTAGGCAGTGACTAAATCCAGAAGAACCAGAAGAGTTGAGTCTGGCACCTAGTATGAGCAAGAACTTACAATACAACAACCAGTGGTTTTAAAAGCAGACCAGACAGGCCTGTCCAGTTCACACACTTAAACTGTTGGATGTCAAAACCAGCCAAGAACCAGTCAGTTTGAACCAGATCTTGACCTTTTAAAAGTAATTTATATCCATGGCCACACAAGCAATCAAAACTTGCCCTATTGGACTAGTACCCATGCTCAACCATCTGGCATGTGGCCTTTTTATTTAATGGGCAAACATAATAGTGAATTATAACTCTCCCCTTCTGATAAAACAAATAGAGTACCAGAGAA
This sequence comes from Syzygium aromaticum, assembly GCA_024500025.1. Lineage (NCBI taxonomy): Eukaryota > Viridiplantae > Streptophyta > Magnoliopsida > Myrtales > Myrtaceae > Syzygium > Syzygium aromaticum. The sequence goes on from CM044894.1 coordinate 6,031,046, forward strand.
CGTGACTCGAACATGCTCCCTCAGTAACATTTCGGGTACAACCAGGCCACATGAGTTGGTCAAGGCTTGAGTCAAGCAATTGTTTAATTTCATATGACAACTATTTGTTTGGCCAAATATCCTAAAATTAAACAGGTCAGTTGAAACGGTCAAACCATATACAGTGACCAATCTGATTTACAGTTTTAAAGACATTGCAAACAACAAAGAGCAGTTAATTTTATCAACCAAGAGTATGTCAGATTAAACTCAAGACGTGCCCACAGCTAGAAGATACTTCTCTACCGAAGAAACAGATCATTGCTCCATAGCAACTTATATAGGTAATGGCATGTATGCACCAACTTTTACTTTTTACTTAATCAAAGCTTCTTGACCTGAAACACCTGAAACTTTCCAATGTACAAAATGTTGATACATAAATCCACACATGACATACTAACGATTTTTTGAAAAGCTTACTCATAATTTTTTGAAACATGAAAAATATTTTAGATTTTGACAGGAGAGAAGAAAAAGTACTTTTTACTACTAATCTAAAACAAACACGTCCTTGTTTAGTGGAAAGGGCTTCGATAAGAAAAAGAATACAACAGAGCTAATGACTCTCCAACATTGCAGCCCCCAAAAAGCCATAACCAAAAAACATGTGGAAACTGGAAATGGAAGTAGCAAACCAACTAGGCTTACTTGATAAGCACAGAGAGAATCCATCAATTAACTCTTTCCCACACTGCATAAGGGCAGAAAAGCAAGGAGTCTCTCTATTATTCATATCTAATTCGTTACAATTCGTTGTGAAAACAGTAAATACTATTCGTACCATATGCTCACGTTTAAGTTTTAGATGATTCTGACATCTGCTTTCTTCTCAGTCAAGCTAATTTTGCCCCACCATTTTAAACTTTTACAGATGATGACACTGTCTACAAAGGCAAGGATACCTAATTTAATATTTTCTTTGCACTAAGGATATCTAACTTTAGGCGGTGTTTTTATTGGGTAAAGTCATGCCTAATCTATTGAGGATTCATTCAGCAATCAGCAATGTCCAAAGAGCGGCAAACTACACATCCGCATGAAAGGAAATTCCCCTGATCGCCATCATTCCCTCTTAAACAATGATACTAAGCTATTACGAATCAAATTCATGCAATAGTGATAGAGTGCAGGTAGTTAAAATTATAAAGATCAAATTTAACTTGATATGCAATCCCAATAATCACGTACCTTTGCAGTACTGACAGCTTATAGCTTCCCTGCAATCAAAGAAAAAAGAGAAGATTCAGAAGAAAGAAATCCAAGAATGAGAATCATGACAAAATACTGAAAGAAAAAAAAAGATATAACAATCAACTGATCTCAGAGGATTTTATCCAGAAGCATCAACTTCCAAATATATTGTTCAGGAAAACCTTGAACTCAAGAATACAAAAGGATTGTCCTTCCTAGTATTGTGCCAACTGATAAAATAGATTAATTTCTAGCCTTTAATGCATTCTCAAGATATAGACCAATTAACACATTCTCAAGAGAACATAAATATTCCAACTCTTAATGCATTCTCAAGAAAACCCCTTAAACCTCTAGAGATAGAACACTTCCTCCAATTTTATACCAACAAAACCTAAAATCAACATGATTATTACGAGTCAAAGAGAGAGAGATTGCGGTCAGAAGCTGATTGCAACAAAATTAATCGATTGTAACTAAGATTATGATATCACAAAGGCAACTCACTGCTACAAAAGAAGCCAGTAAGAATACAAACATCTTCTATATAGCATTAAAAAATGACACCAACCACCCACAGGAATGAACATAACAGAGCATGAAGACATTGGCTAACCTTCTTTTTATGGGCTAAAGGGAGGAAAAGAAATGTTTACCGACAGTAAGCCACACAAATATAGCTTGTTCAATCAGACTTGAAGTGAGTACCTTCTTGTCTGTCACAGATATAATCACGTGCACAATTCCTGCCTAAGATCTTAAGACTACAAGAAGATATAGTTGCAAAAACAGGTCCTACCTGATTAGAACATCTTTCTTACAGTGCCCACATTGATAAAAATCAGCTCTTTCTGCTCTTGAGAAGAGATAGGACAATCCTTTTGCCTTGCGGAGTTGCTTCTTCAATGTCATATCAACCTCACAAAGTCCTGCAGAACTCATTTTATCAGAGAACTTCTTCGAAGTATGAGAATCAGAGTCCCCAGATATACTCGACTTATTAAAGTTCCGGGCTATTCTCTTCTCTTCAAAGCTTTTTAAGAGATGCAAGGGGACAAAACATTCATTCAGCCAATATTTCTTCCTTTCACTGGAGCCTTCCTGAACAATTGATCCATGTCTCAAAACAACGTCAGGGATGACTCTTCTCTTTCCAAAATCAAGAAGATATTTCGCTGCATCTCCTTCTAAGGCTTTTCTGCGTATAATAACCTTTTTAAATGCCCTTGCTGACTTTTTGAGTTCTTTATCAAACTTGCTGAAAGGATTTGTGTTTTCAATATCATCCCACCGGATGTTTGAATGAAGTTCTCTAACCTGGACACAATAAATCAGCCATTAGACTTCATTAAAATTATTTGCAAAGACAAATGACTATGCTTCAAAGTAAGGAAACAATTTAATCAGCCCGGTATTTAAGTAACAAAATAAGTACAATGATAGCTGCTAGGTAAGACGCAACATCAACCAGAATGCAGTAACAGGACACTGCGACAAGGCAGAAAGACATGTGCAAGCCTTTAGCTTGAAAAAGAAATCAAACAACGATCACTTGCTTCTGAACCCCAGCCTTACTCACCTAAACACTCATAAAATAGACATGATTGAGAATGGACATATTTCAGTAAATGTTGATAACAAGGCAGAAGATTATTGCAAACATTAGCTACCAGCATACTTCAGTAGTAGAGAAGGCTAATTTCATACCGGGTGACTTTGAATAAAATTAAGGTAATAGTTAAAGAGGGCTAAGGTGAACAACCTGTGCAGTAGTAACAATGCACGCATAATCGCATATACTACTACAATACAACATCTCCAAAGATTGGCAGGCGGGAGGACAACCACCCTTTGTAGACAATGCTTACTACTATCTATACCAAGTGTAATTTTAGTGTAATTCTCATTCGACCGATGGGACAATAACTAACGAACCATCAAATAAGGCCCACCTAATGTAGTGTTACCGAATGCAGATTGCAGATACCTCGCAAGCACTGTTTCTTCACAAGAAAAGAAAATACAGAACACACACACAAAAGTTTAGCAAAAATAATCATATTTTAGGAGCAATTCACATCTAATGTAAGCATGCGTGATGGATCATAAACGATCCACCATTGTAGGGGGAGCTGACAGTGGCATCCAAAAATAAACCAGATTAGGCACAAAAAATTGAGAGACTGAGACCCAATAAATATGAGAAATCCACGACCATCTCTCTTCAACTGAAAATGCATGTGAGCAGCCTACTGGAGCTTAAGAATTAAATTTCAGAATAATAGAAATATGATCACGGTAGTAGGACCTGAAGAGCAAGCTGCTCAGTACTTGTTGATGATTCGACAGCTGCCCGCCAGGCGACATGTTTACTCCTCCTTGCGAAATCTGAACCATCAGGGTATAAGATTCCCGGAATCTTCACGCACCCAGCTGCAGAAATTCAAAATCCAAACAGAGTTTATATACACATATCATACCCCAAGCAAAGCATCAAAGAACCGGTAAGGGCGAACCTTGTCTGGCAGCCTTGTGAATTAGTGAACGAGGTAGAACCTTCCAATTGAACACCCGACGAGAGAGTCTACCACCCCTCCACCAAAACATACTAGGTCCGCTTGAAGAACTATGTGAAGGCTTGTTCGACTCGAGATCTGAGCACCTGCCCCTTTTTCTGCTACTACTAGGCTTTGAAGATGTGCATGAAGAACTTGTCACGATGTGAGAGGCTGAACCAAGCATCACAGAAGAGTCCTCATATTTGAACCACTCTTCTGAAATTGCAAGATGCCGCAAATTTGACTCTAACTGTGCATAAAAAAAAAAGAATTATATTTTGAAAATTCCAATACAAGACCTCAGAGAATCTCCAATTTTAACATCAACAGATTTAAAAAGTAAAGAGGAGGAACTTACTTTAAGCAACGAAGACTTCAGAGAAGCCAAATCCAATGCCTTGGTGACACCTCTATGCCATACTTTAGTGTAATGTGGACTCAGCCATGGACCCAATAGAAGCCCACGTAAACGGTGTTCCATCGAGATGATTTGACCGATGACATCTATAAGGTGGCCTTTCTTGCTCGGCTGTGATTGTAGAATATCCATCTCACTCCCAAAACCTTCCTGAGCAGGCTCCGCATACACTTTGAATAGACAATCAAACTCGTCGCTCGGAAATCTGCATAAGAAACACCATCCACACTTTTCTTTTTGAGCTGCAACACTTATCTCATCTGGCCAATTAAATTTAGCAAATTTTTTGGAGATGGCCTTCATCTGAATTGGAATTGCTTCCTCAGCCGATCTTACATGGTCTTCCTTAACTTTGTCCGACGATTTTTGTGTTAATTCTTCTGCAACAGAAGCAGCTATCTGTCCAAACCTGTAAAGATTCACGTAAGTGTTTCGACCTTGTTCCACTGGTTCATCATTTTTTGCAGAGATAAATGTCAAGGAGGAGGCAGTTGCAGCTGCAGATTCTCTTTTATCTGCTTTGCATTCTGAGATGGTAAATGTCATGCAGAAATCTCCATGATTAGGGAACGTCCCAGGAATCTCAGACTTTTCCAGCAACTGCGCATATCCATTAGAACAGCTTTGCCATTGTTTGGCTGGATCTGAACTAGTTAACGTAGTTTCAAATGAGCCTTCTGAACTCACGTGTGGAGTTTCTGCCGCAGTAGCCACTTCTTTTCCAGATTTTGAAGTTTCAAATCCAGTAAAGTCAGAGGCTTGTAAGGGAGATTCCTTTTCCAAGCGCTTGTCATCATCAGCTTTATCAATACCTTCATAAGCTGCGCAGAAAGGCAGGGATGCCACCGTCATAGAAGCAGCAACAAATTGTCCCTTAACAGGCACCTTCAAAGGGGGAACAGAATTCGAGGAACCAAGATTAGCCTTCGCTATTCTTGAGCTAAATTGAATGCCCCATTGACTTTTGATTGCCTTCAATATGTCAGAGTTAGCTTTCACTGAACATGGAAGTACTTCAGTAACGAGATTCAGATCATTTTTGTTGTAATAATAGAAAGAGGCTTCAGTTTCAGATGAATCCAACCTGCAAATTCCCCCAAAAATAAAAAAAAATTGCATGAGCCGTGAGTATTATGCGATTAAGTAGGTAAAGTCGAGCATTTTTAAACATAAAATGGACATCTCATGCCGTAAAGACTCGTAACAAAGTGGAAACAAGAAAAACTAATAGCAGGGTCAAAGAATGCTAAAGAAAATGACAAGTGATTTTTGCCACTTAGTATGAACACAAGTTCACGAACATGGAGACATCATGCTGACAAAACACAATGAAAACATTTCATTTTTCTACCAGTTACAAAAAAAAGTCGACATCTTCGCACTAAGTAATTGTCATCGCAAGTCAGACTTTAGGACTTCATTAAAACAACTAGGCAGTGGCATATCAACTATGTGTCATTATTGTTACACTGAACGCCAGGTCGAGCAAGGTAAAGTGAATTGACCATTAACGTAGATGCTGTAAATCAATGAGAATACAAACAGTAAGGCAGAGCCGACTTTAGAAGAGTGGCCAGGTTCCTAGCAGTACAATATAATAGTATTTAGGTTATATTTATAAAAGATGTTCCCTTTATCGTGCCAAAAACAAGAGACTTACACCAATAGATAGTCACAGCAGCTGTAATAAAGTCGACCGTGAGGATCAATTCCCAATAGCTCTGCCCCACGAACAGACCTACGTGGTCTTATCCATGACTTGTTTCTCTCTAAAGTGCACTCAGGGCAATACCAGTCCCCTTCTGGCAAAAGATCATTCACAACTCCAACACACCTTGAATGATATGCAGCAGGGCAACCATCACAGCATATTAAATTTCCATCCATCTTACAAAGGCAGCACTCATCACTATTCCAGTCAGTATCATCGGTAGTCTCCTCAGTCGAGCGAGCTCTACCTGAGGCATCCATTGCACCTGTCCTTTTCATGCTCCAATCAATATCGACATCAAGATCAGTCACCGAAGATCTCCGACTAAGTTCTGACCGGACAACTTCCACCTCCATCACCTCATCACACAGACACCGCAGTACCTCAACCTTTACAGGTATAGGCTGTTTGTAGTAATCATCCTTTAAAAGGTTTAGGTGACAAAGCTCAAGATCGCCCTGGAGTTTAGATCCATGCAGCAACAGGTATTCAACCAAGAATATGGGCCACGTTACCAAGTCCAGCAGGTCCCAATTAAGGCTCCTACATTTCAAAATGCAAAAAACACATTTAGGAAAACAACAAAAGGAAAAAAGAGGAGCCTTTCCATGTTACCATGTGGATAAACGATACAGTGAAACGAACCACGATACCTCAAGCAATTCAATGCAGACATAGAACCTTCACAGGAGAGGTGCTCCAAATGCTTCCTCAGTGTTATGAGAAGGGAAACATGAATGGAGTCAACTAACGAATTAGCAGAATCTGATTTTAGCGCGACAACAAAATCTTCCAACCCAAAAGGACTCAAAAATAGCAAACTACTGAATGATCTCAAAAACGCATATACACAAAAGCCGTCCAGGACCGAGATTCCATCAAACTTTACATTTTGGGAAGAAGGGGGCAATTGCAACTTCGGAGGAATTACAATGCGTTCTTCCGGTTTGTCTTCCGTTATTGCGCTAACAGCAGGAGATGATGCGAGATCACTGATGGCATCCAACGGGGCCACGCCAGCATCACAGGTTTTGGCAGATCCTCTCCGTGCGCTTCTTCTCAATACTGTCCCGGCAGAGTTCAAATTATTCAGGTACTTCCTTTTCCTTCCCCGCTTACTTCCGTGTTCAGATGGGCTTGCGAAATTGCCTTGATTCACGGTATGCATGGCATCACAAGTCTCGAAGGCACCATCTTTCTGGGGCAAAGATACTTTAGAATCTTCTGCACTATCGCAAGCTATATCTCCAAAAGATCCCTTGCCAAATACATATGAAACCGAAACATCGACAGGACCAGACCTTGCTTCTTCACAAGCAATATCTGCAGAGCCACTCATAGGTCTCACTCCAGTAGGTCCATCAATCTTTACAGGAGCTTCTTGGAAAGTTCCATTGGCAAGGTTAACTTCCATGGTTCTTTCTTCCCCATTTCTGGCGATGTCTACATTGTTGTCCTCGACCCACTGACGTGACATGCTTTCACATAGCTGTCCATCGACATTGCGCTCGACATCCTTCACTTCAGTATCAACTCCTAAATTCAAATCAATAAGACACTTTTTTCTTCCAGAAAGGGAATCCTCCTCCAAACTCTCATCCAAATCACTAGTCGCATCCAAATTTAAGTCGATCCTACTTCTCTTCACAGCTTTCTCCTCGGAACTCACATTCAAATCACGCCAATCATTCAAATTCAAACCTTCATTCAAATCCAACCCAGCATTCAAATCAAAGCCTCCCTTCCCATCCACATGTCTACTCGAATAGCCGTTACACACCACCACATCTGTCAAATTGTCCTCTATATTCTCTTCCGCCGGATCATTCAAATCAATTTTCCCCCTCAAATCCTCCCTCACCCAGACATTTCTCTCCAAATCGCCACGAAACCCTTCCCCGCCCCGCAACCCCTCACTGCCCACGGCTTCTAAACCAACAACAACTACCTTATCGTTACCCGCATTACCCGCACCCTCAGCTCCGGCATGGCGCCGCTTCTTTGACCTCCGGCCGGGGCGCACCGCACCGCCGGCCGCCTCGGCCCCGGCGCCCTCCCGGAAGAGCGCGTCTATCTCCCGCGACTCCAGCTCCTCCGAATCGCCGTCCCCGTACACGATTCTGAACAACCCAGAAGCCGGGTCGTATGATCTCACCGTCCCGGCAGAATTCCCGAGCCCCTTGAACGCCTTCCTGACGGTCCGGCCAACGAATTCCATGCGCACGCGCGCCCCCCTCCCACTCAACTCCAGAGCCCCCGCGATCGCTCCGGCGCGACGACCCACCTGCCCAAAATCATCGCATCGCCGCCGGGGCACGGCGCATCTAGAGCGAGCGTCGGAAAGAAGAGGGTTTTTGCGGGGCAGGGGAGGGAGCAAGAAAATCTGGGTCGGCCCGCCGAATCGAATTCTTCCTCCCTCTCTCTCCCTCTTTTATTGCATGAATTTTTTGGGGGGGTGTGTTACCTTCCGGGGGAGAGGAGAGAGAGGGGAGAGAGAGGAGAAGAGAAGGAAGGCGGAAAGTGTTAGCGAAGACGAGATCTCTCCTTGCCTTTTGCGGATTTTGAACTGGCGACCGGTTTCGCTTTTCGGTCAAAGACGTGGTTCTTTCCCGACTCCTCCTCCTAATCTCTCTCTCCGTTCTCCCATTCGCTGATTGCCGGCGCGTCGGAGCGCTCGTCCGATTAGCGACGGGGAGGGACCCAAGATAAGAGGAAAAAGGAAAAATCGAATCTTTATCGAGTTGTTTTCTCAGGAAGTGTCGAATTTTGATTTTGGTTTTCCGTCCAACCGTCGCGGGAATCGGAGAGCGTTTCGCGAGGAGCCAATTTTTGGCCTTTTTTCCGAAAAGCATCGACGCGATTGGTTTCCTTCCCTCTCCGGATTTCATTTCCTTTTGGGATTGGATTGCGGATCCTCCCCGTTTTTAACATTAGGCGCTGATCCTTTTCAATTATGAAACTCCCTTCTTTATCGCCGGGGGAGAGCCCGTCGACCGGGTGAACTCCCGTCCTCCTCCGACGATGGAGCTGAGCGCGCGGCTTCTTGACGGGTAAAAGTGACAAGGGCAAAAAGGAGGGGTGCCAAGGTTGAAAGCGGTGCGAGAATAGTTCGATCCGCGCCCCGTGGCAAATTTTGTCTAGTGATTCGAGACCTTAGGCGGATAGAGCCCGGCATTGGTGCCGGAGGAGGAGAGGCGAGCGGAAGGGAACTCGATGCGGTATCGGATCCGTAATTATGGGTGGAAAATGCTCGGAAAAGGATCTAACCTTCGGGGTATGCATGATTCGATCCGGTGAGGAGCGGATTCCGGACAGGTCCGATTCCGATCCGCCATTTGAGCCCGGCGGCAATCGACGGCGCAGGCGCCTCCGTAGGGTTTAGAGTTGAAGAGCCGAGGACGCAATTGAGACGGAATACTTTGAAGCCCTTTTATACGCAGGAAAGATCGATAATACCGAGGAAGGAGCCGGTAATTATTAATTACATGCCTAATTTTACAATAAAATGTTGACGTAGCGACTCTTAAAAGATAAATCCGTAATAAAAGTACCATTAATGTGAATCAAAATAGAATTTTCCAACGTTGGAAGTTCGAAATGATTATTTTGCGATCTCAAAAGTCTGAAATGTATTCACAGAAAAATCATGAAACTCTAACGTTTAACTCTCGCCGTGTTAGAATATTTAGAAAATAATGATCGATCGAATGAATACACTTTGAATTTATATGTTTCTATTTTCTCATTTAGTGATTAATTGCATTGGAATTTATCAAACTTCTAGGTATGAAAAAGGTAGATAAAACCAAATAGAAAAAATGGTAGATAAAACCAAATAGAAAAAATGGTTACTAAAAAAGGAAAAAATAGAGGAATTCGTGTGCAAATTATGTACTTTTATTACATTATTGTCAATCTAAAAAAAAAAAAAAATTCCGCGAGCAGTCGCAAAATGGAAACATTTATCGGGTAATGGAATCAACGCGAGTTACCAAAATTGTCAATATCTCAATCTTGGCTGTGACCACCAAGTTTACCTAATAAAGATTGGGAGATACAGTGAGGTAAGTTGTAGTCTTTCCTTCTTTGCATGGCAAAGTCACATTTTAGGTATGGTATCTAAGTTTATGGCAAAGTCACATTTTAGGTAATGTATCTAGTTTGGTAATTATGGGCATGATCCGAGAGAAAATCCAAGTGAGATCCACATTAACGCATTCTTAAATTTTTTTTTTAATTGAAGAGGGAATTGATTAATAGCGTATAATATACACTAATACAATCATTTCGTATAGTTAGACAAATATATAATTTTTGTATCATTCGGACGAGGTTGGACCCAAGCCCCAAGAAGAAGTGGTGGGTCCCTAAGGACAATGTTGGTTTAGTGCAATTTTTCTAGCAGCTACGCAGTATAACCAGCGAAGTAGGGGTGACTGGTCCCATCTGGGGACCAATTGGTCCTAGGAATAAGAATCGGCGGTCCGGTCCGATCTAATAAAACTGATTTTATATCAATGAAATTCACTTAGAGTTTAGATCACATTTTACAATTTTTTTTCAAGAAATAAAAAAGAAAGTATATGTAGTTGGTCCGGTTTCCTCTTTGAATTAGGAACCGGATTGCTTAGACACTGTTCTATAAGAAAAAATGAGCTAATCCCGGCGTCCACGCCCAGGTCTATTGAGGCGAGGCACGTGTTCATCGACATTGGGCCTGGGACCTCGATGCCCGAGCCTAGATCCCTTGAGGCCGAGCGGGATCTCGGAGCCCGTTCCTCGGTTCTTATTCCTCGGGAACATGGAGGTTGGGTCCGGATCCTCAACGATCGGGTTGGGGTCCATCAAGGCCGAACTCGTGACCCTAGTACCCATTTCCGGTCCCCGCATTGTTTAAGTGTGAGTCTCTATCGTCCATATAATATGTCTATTTAGAAAAATCATACTCTTACCAAGCGCAGGAAAATATTTTCTAACTTATCTTCAGGTTTTGGTCACGTGCCGAAAAAATGTTATTAACTTTATAGAAAATATTTTTGAAAAATATCACATTTTTCACGGAATTCTCTATGAGCTTGTCTCGGTCACACCAAAGCAGGCGCTGCGTGTAACGGGGAAAAGTTGGTGCTCTTGCCACTGACGGCTAACGCAAATGAGCCAAAGTTGATGCGCTTTTGCGGGCGTTTAGGGCGACGCACGAGATGGAAGGACAAGACCTCCTTTAATTCGAGCGGCGACCCGGAAGAGGAAAAGACGAAGGTTCTGTAGGGTTGGTGTTTTCACGTGAGTTAATGCCCGAACAAGCAAAAAATATAAATAAACAAATAAAAGTAAAAAGAGGAAAAAGCGGTCATTGGAAAAATAAAAAGAATCTGTCAAGGAGTGCCCGGCACGCAATTTTTTTGAGCAACCAAACAAGAAAATGTTGCTGGTTTTTATTACATTTCTTTTTAATGTCACGCGTAATGAGTATCTCGAAAGATCGAAAAATTTCTTTATAAAGTGTTAAAAAAAAATTTAAAAAAAAAGAGAGGGAATTAGACAAAAAATATGATCTGATGCTTGCCGATAGAGAAAGGGATGCGTGCTCCCCTGAGAAATAAAAAGGAAGGAGCGAATGCCGGCCCAGGACCCGGCCAAGGGCGTGTCCGTATTCGGGTCAACCGGGGCCCGGCGAACACGTTTGTTAAACGGTCAAAATACGGTCAATCCACATCTCGTCCGTTTTAATTGGGGTTGACTTTTCTTTTGTCCTGTTGCTCAAAGCATGCTTTGGTAGGGAAAATTACCAAAAAACTTATCAATCTCTTGTAATTATATAAATTCAATCCTAAATTTTTTTTTGGCCAATTCAATCATAAATCTTTTGGAAATTGTGCCAATTCAGTCTATCCGGCCACTTTTGACCGGCCGGTTGAGGTGGCAAGTTTTAATAAATTTATTATTTTTTTTTTTTGAATTTTTTTTGAATTTTTTTCTCTTTCTTTTCTTTTTTTCCCTATCTTCTTCCCCGGTCGCCGATCACCAGACCGGCGACCGACGAGAGGCTAAGACCGGCGAGGCCTCACTGTCGCCGAGCAAGGTCAAGCTCGCCAGGCGACAGCGAGGTCTCACCAGATCTGGGCGGCCTTGCCCATGGCCGATGAGGTGGACCTTGCCGGCCTCAGCCTCTCACCATTTGCCGGACCGACGATCAGGGAAGAAGATAGAGGAAAAAAAAAAGAAAGAAAGAAAATAAAAAAATTCGAAAAATAATAAAAAAATTTATTAAAAATTGCCACGCCAGCTGGCCGGATGGATTGAATTGACACAATTGTAAAAGGTTTATGACTTTTTTGATAATTTTCCTTGTTTTGGGGTTGTCCATTTTGAAGGAAACAGAAAAAAGTTATAACGCTCGACGCACGACGATTAAAGATAGATGAACCGAGACACGCGTAGCATTTGTCATTAGGACGCTCAAAAAGGCCTCTCACGGGGCAAATCCGCAGCCCTGTGCCTTTGCCTCGTGGTACTTGCAGCGTGCAAAAATCCAAAACGGTCCGAGAGAGACCGTGGACAGAGCGTGAAAGAGGAAACACTTCATGGGGGCTTTTGGGGCCGTCCTTCACGAGTTGGTGGTATCATCCATTCTTTCCTCCGAGGGATGTCGGGTTCTGATGAAATAAGATCGAACCTTTTCGGTTCTTGTTTCAGTTCGACGACGATGAGAACACGGTTCTACATCATCTACGCATGCGTCGAATAAACGATCCGCGAAACATAGGCATGCATTGAATACAAATACGCTTCGTCACTACATATTCACCGGGCAAACTTTCGACCGTAATATTTTTGTACGACGTTATCCGATTTCAAATTCCCTCTTTTTTTCCTCCACGGCAAGCGAATTCACTTCAGGGCGAGCGAGTCTCGGTCGAGAATATTTAAAAATAAACAGTGGGGGCTATAAGGATCAAAAGGGGTTATAATTACGAGCACAAATCAACTCTCGAATAGTCTTCCAAGCAAAAATCAAATGAACAATGTCCAAAGAAGGAGAATGCCGACACAAAATTTGGTGTGGAGTCGCTCAGAGGTTACCACCGCGTGGGCTTGGACCGCAGTCACGTTGACGTTGACGAGAACTTTTAGGTGCTCGGGGCTAGAGCGATACGACATCGGAATTAGTTGGCCAAACCTCGCCAACCATCGAGTACAACGACACCATCACCAATCGGGAAAAGGTGATGATGACGTTGATGAGCCAGTACGATCTTGGAGATGGGCCAAGGCCCATGGGCTGCGAGCACGACCAGCCCTTTTCATACTGGGCCGAGCTGAAGATTTGGGCTGGGCCCGCTCATGGTAGCATTAGACAAGAAATACATCGACCTTCGGTAAAGGGCAGCAAGCTGTATCTTTCAATTTTTATTTTTAGTGCATCTCTAGTGTTAATTAATTGAAAGAATTAATGCACCAGATCTTCTGATTCGTAGTTATGACCAGATCTATGAGATATATTTTTTCGGTCGCTATCGGAAAAAAGGTATGTCTTCGGCTTAAGAAAACCTCAGTCAAAGTCGGCGATGAGTCGGAAAAATGCAAAGGCCATTTGAAATCTCAAAATGCTAAAGGCTGTGCTGACGGGTATTATGGTTGTTTCTAGTGTAAAGGTCCATTTCTTATTTCATGGTAGTCATCGGCCAGAGCGTTGGCCGTCGGCGATCACCACTTGGTGGCCAAGAGTGCGAGGACGACATTGGAGACCCGATGAGCTAGATGCATGCGCAACTTGGTGACTGATAAGATAGAGGGCTTGAGCAGCACAGAGAACGTGGTCTACACGGCATGATCTTGCGGCAATGTCGCTCCGGCCGGCATGCACCGTGGAGATGAGCACGACTCAATTTCGAAAAATGCAAGAATAAGAAAAATTCTTGCTCATCCTAATGGTCATGAGATAACTAGGGTCAATAACATTACATCAAATAAACGTTTGGTTCATACTTCACGAGCACAATTAATAGCGATTGCCCATTATATTCTTAAAATGAGATTGGCTTGATTTGCTAAAAAAATTTCCCAACTTACCTTTAGACTAATCAAAGATCGTGGAGACAACATCAGTCGTAGTTGTACGATTTTACGATGATTCAACATGACTTTCTTTTGAATGAGTCCAGTTCAAGCCGTGTTTCGTTGGCATTTGCAATTTTCTCGGGGGCCAGATTTCAAGGCTCTTGTCCGTGTTCTCGTGTTCTTCTTGATGGAATTGTCTAAAACTCGTCTGTCGCCTCATCATCTAATCGTACGGATCAATAAGAATTAAGCAGCACATGTCAAGGACATCGCTCGAAAAGAAAAGGAGGATTTTGTATGAATTCCCGAGGATGATCGTTGAGAAAAGAAGAAAGTCACCGTGTCTCTACAAAGATGAGAGTTCGAGGAACAACGTCAAATCGCCGAATTGCTCCGAGAGTGATGGAGCTGGTGTTCCAAGGATGACAGTGAAATGATATGGTCGATCCATGTAACCAACATGACCGGCCCCATTCGCAGCTCATCTGAAGCATCGAGGACACCGACCCCAGATCGCGCTATCTACATTTGGAAAAGAGCTGAGAAAACACCGCATAATGCACAACCAGGAGAGAGGGAAAATAAATGGCGAAAAGAAGCGAGCAGAAGACCGACCTCATCCGTCGTCCATGACCTTTGGAAGGAAATGCGCAAATGGAATCCTTTTATCTGGGATTAGATAAACGGAAAGGATCATCAATGCTAACATAAAACATAACAATTCAAGTAAGAGACAAGGTAGTCCAAACTCACGTTCGGACCTGAGTACTATTAGGAGTGTAAGAACCGAACCGAGATACGAATTTGATTAGTATAATGGTTCAGCTCGGCTCGGTTCAGATCCGTTCAGATGTCGATTTTTTAATGTGTTTTTCTTCCCTTCGCGCGCTCTCTCTCTCTCCTCACCTCTCGCTCACTTTTCTCTCTCTCTCTCTCTTTCGCTTTTTTACTTTATTCTGTCTCTTCCTCTGTCTTCGCACTCTCACTGCTCTCCTCTGTCTCTCTCTCTCTCTTCTGCTTTATTCTCTCTTCCCCTTCCCTCACAGCATTATCATCTCCCAAAAAGCGACGACACACATTTTTCTCTCTGGCTTATTGAAGTTGGGCCGGGTGCCGCGCTTGGGTTGCTTGGAGGCAGTCCGCGACGGGTTGGAGGCGGAGAAGACAGCCTCGTAGAAGGAGCGCCGGAGCTTCACGGCCTTGGTGAGGCCGGTGTCGGCGTTGTGGACGAGCATGGGCTCGAGGTGCGCCCAGTACCACACGCCCTTCCCCTTGACGGCCTTTGGCCGTAGCATGACGAGCCCCTTGTAGCGCTTGTTCACGGCTCGATGCCAACATCGAGACTGAGTCCACCTGGGCCGGTGACGGCGGCTCCGAGGTGTTTGTGATGGCCGCCATTAACCAAATGGGTCGTCCGAGTCCCAGTCCTCGCTTCTTTGTTGTTAGAGCAGGGTTCAGTCGCCGGAAGTTTGGTCTCCAGCGAGTGTCCATGGCCGACTCCGGTGATCTGGTGGGGCCTTTCGGTAGTGGGTCATCAATTGACCTGCTTCTTGACGGGAAGAAGAAAGAAGAAGCAGTCTCACAGAGAAGGGAAGAGAGAGAGCGGAAGAAGAAGACGAGGAGGAGGAAGGGAAGAAGTGCAAAAAAAGATCAAAAAGAAAAATCAAAAACCGAACTGAACTAATCCAAACCGAATCACGTTTTTGGTTCGGATCATATTCGGTTTGTGTGGTGTTTCGGTTCGGATCAAGCATACGTCTAAACGATTCGGTTCGGTTCGGTTTTTCTAGACACCCAAACTGAGTCGAACCAGTGACACCCCTACTGAGTAGTACCCAAGGGCTGTAGGTATCAGTTTCAGCCTACCCTGTCACAAGGAGAAATATGTACCGAATCAGTTCAGGCAGCCTGATTATGTCTTACACCTTCCATCATTCTCCATAGTCCATAATGAACCATATAGACAAGTTGCCAACATCCATGAATCAAATTGAACCATGATTCTTTGTATCTTACAACATTTAATTGCAGGATTCTAAGTATCTTCGATCAGATGGGCAGACTGTGAGTCCTTGTGCTGAATTCTTTCTATTTTTCTTTCCTCTGTCAAATGCTACCAATGGTTACTGGATGGTGATATGCTTTCGCATTACTCACCACTATTTTGATGTCCTCTGAGTTGAGCAAGGGCTGCTGCAATCTTAGCCCCAACTTGAGCATTGTTCTTTAATAACGCAATATCTGTTGTATGTCAAGAAAATCAATATTCCCCAAAAATCCAGTTATTATTGCAAGGTGCAGTGGAACATTCCACTCTTAAGTTAGTCTCTGAAGGCGTATGGATTGAAACGCTGTCAATTTAATTCATTGCAACAAATAGGTCGCTCAAAAATGCACTGATATAACTTGTTACCACAACATGAAAAGCAGAAATATAAGTTAAAGCATATAAATGGTCAAACGAAGGATACTGGACGCGAGCGAGGTGCCTCCCGTAAGTTCATTGACTCTAGATAGCAGGAATGGGGTTTCCGCATTTCCCGTTATATTCTTAGCTCTGAAAATACAGAAAAAAGGAGAAGACATTATATGAATACAGAAGACATGCGAGAGGATGATCGGGCTGAAAAAATGAAAAAACAATATTTAGATGCACAATATAAGGAAACAAAAAGAGAAGTTCACCTCGCTTCTCCAATGGCTCTCTCGATCGCATCCTCAATTGATTGACCAGAAGCTGAGTGTTCTTTGGGAATCGGTACGGCAAAAAGGATTCCACTTCCTAGCTGGAGCTTCATATTAGCATCTGCCATGAAGAACAGCTATGAGGAGATGCATGTAAGATAACCCTATAATAAGAAGATAAAACCAGGGACAAAGGACCTCAGTCACTTGCCTATAAGTCGAGCACAATCTTCGGGTGTGTCTACACGACAAGGCACCTAGACATTATTTGAGACAGTTTCAGCAGACTTGGTGCAAGATCTTCGCACGGTCATATAAGTTGCTTTGCTACAAATATAAACTCCAAGGATCATGAGGGCGATCCTTTGTCTTCTACAGAATCCATCATCAATTTCAGCCTATCGAGACATTCAGAATACATAGCTATTCGAAACCTCCAGCATAACTACATCTATGTAGAGTACACGATCTTTAACAAAGTTGCATACTTAACTATGTAGAGTTTACAATCTCTAATCAAGTTGCTTACTTCGACCTCGACACAAAATTATTGTTGGCACTTGAGAAACTACAGTGAAAACAGTCTAAACAGCTGAAAACTTTTTCTTCAATGAAAATTGAAAATCACAAAAGCATAAAGCAGGTTCTGTTACATCCGGAGGACCTTGAGGAGACTAGTTTCCTTATCTACCATTCATATGGCATGCCTCCCCCCTGCAACTCAGACATCATGAGCTGAAACAGATGCTGCATGAAGATTGCAAGAACGTGGTTTTGGTCAAGTATAGGACTAATAGGAGGCACTCTGTTTGTACTGGCTAAGCCATTGAAATTGTGATAATGAATTATCAAAATCTCATCATATCACATTTATGGCTGTTCCAAGCAAATCAAAACAATAATCATAAGGGACTGGACATGTGATGAACCATGCAATCAACCTCCATTTCATAATTTAAATCTAGATCCACATGTTTCTATCTTAACTAGATCGCATATCTATCCAAACTGCCCATCTCATTTCCAAGCAAATGATAATGTGCAGCAAGGAGCAAATGACAAATGCAAATAAAAAATTAGACAGGTTTTTCACAAAATAGGGTTTATTGTCCTGACCTGGCAACCACTCCTCTCTGTGAAGAAAGCTGGAAACTCATTAGTAGCATATGTAGCAACACAAACACCCTGGGTTTCCTGCAATGGAACAATAGAATCAGCAACTGATGTCCGTGTACATTAACTTCTGTTCGATGTCAATAGGTTCCAAAGAAAAATCCGATCATACCAAGTATTCAAGGGTCCTAGGAATATCCAGAATAGATTTTACACCAGCAGAGACAACTGCTACTGGAGTCCTTCCAAGCTCTGTAAGGTCAGATGAAGTGTCCAGTGCTACATGTGAATTACAAAGACCAGGTAATATACATCAGTCCTAAGATCACAAAGGCTCCACTAATGAAAGCTCAAGGCAATGGAATTGTACACAACATGCACAAAATGTCAGAAACAATAGTATGATTCCTCTTTTTCTTGAAGTAGATAGTGACATTGTCTGGTGCATCTTGGAATCCTTCGTAGGGACAGGACAAGAGTTGTCTTCGAGTTTATGAGAAAAAGCACACCAAAACTAAAGAATTTGGTGGAAAAAGAGGACGGAGGAGATAAAAAGCTAACATTATCTTATGGCTTTGTTCAAAATTTTTGCAGCTATCGCCAAGTGGCAATGGCACCCCCACCCAAGGCCATTCGTTCCAAGAGCAATTATTACTTAAATTCACCTGTAGGGGCCATGGACTGGGAGAGGACTTTTGTGGCTGCAACATTTAGAGTAAGATGAGGGTGGTGTGTGGAAAGGGAGAAAGGATTTGGGGGCTCTACCAATGGGTGTGGGCACAATGTCTGAATTTTACTAACCATATCCAAAGTGCAATTGATGTTCAAAATATTTCAATGGCCAATGCCAAGAGAGGGAATGGGTGGTGGAGAGAGAAGGAAAAGAAGTTGAAGCACTGATGGTACTCCTATGAGAGTCCATGGATGTTTAGTAAAAGTACAGAATCATCAATTTTGGTTGCTTCTAAATCAAGCAGACAGACTCCAGTCAAAGTAAACTTACTATTCTCGCCATGTCGATGCACTCCTCCAATTCCTCCAGTAACGAAAATAGGAATGCCAACCTGCAGGAACTCGAGTACAGCTTGAGAAAATTGCTCGACCATTAGCCTTTAAATGAAATAAAATGAACTGAGATGAGAGAAACAGAAGTGCTGACCTTGGATGCGAAAAACATGGTAGCAGAAACTGTTGTCGCACCATTTCCTCTAATAGACACCTATAAAGGCCACAATCAATCTTTAACATCAGCACGATCGAACAATGGTGTCGCAACCGCCCTTTAGATGTCCACAAATGGGAATGATAAGGAAGAAATGTCATCCATCACGACGGTTTTCTGTCTCATTTTCCCACATATGGTTCACTCTAGGCATAGATTTGGCAGTCGAAAAGTTTGATCATTGCAAGTATTGTTGATAAAGTCAAAATATCAGGGGATGATCATTTCCACAGTTTTAGTACTTTATGCATCAAGAAAACATAGTAGAAAGTTGTTTTGATATTTCTTGTGAAAAAATTCAGTGGTTTAGCACAGCTCCTATTAAAGGAAGAGTCATATTAGCATCTATACACTGTTCCAAGTAGAGCTAGTTTGTTTTTTATGCAGCAGTAATATTACGAATCACTTCAAGCAAATCCTCGAATAACTGGTCAGGGCCCGTTCTACCCCTTCGATAGCCTCATAATGCCCTTTGCCTTTTCAGCACCCCGAGGTTTGCTGCCACCACCCTTGATGTGCTGGGGAGCATTTTATAGGTATGACATTTAGAATAAGGATTCTGGCAGCCGAGGCCATGCCTCACCAAGCTAGCTGCCACTGTCCAAAGCCCCTGCCACGTGGGGCCAGAGCACATAGGAATTTGCACACTAAGTGACATGCCCAAGAACTTGATCTTATACTGATAACAAACTGGCCGAAAACGAAGCAGCCTTCACAAAAGTTGAAGGTATGGAATTGGAAATGAGGATGAACCTTGTAAATATTACATTTCAAACTTTTTTGTACTCCAAGTGGCACTTGGTCTACATTATAAGAGCTACAACCATGAGATCTTGTAACATAAGAAGGAAGATTGTACGATCCATTCCATCAGTATATCCTAAGCCAAGAACCAAAAAGGCCCCCATCTTCACTTGAAAGAAAAAAAAAAACTATGGTGAGAAACAAACATGGGCCAAAGTACAAGAGCCACTCACCACATGCGCAATATCCCTACGAGCTGTCTTTTGAGCTCTACTTCCAAGATTAGCAAGCTTTTGTAGGTCTTCCATGCTCAGGCCTGCACATGGAATAACAAGTGAGATTTAATAAGAGGACCAGCATTGTCACTATCTACATCAGAGGTAGGTCAGCTCATCCTTACAGAAGAGCACCAAAGGAAAGATGTAGTAATATGCACATTCACAATTTAAGGCATCCTTCCTTCTAGATTCTATCAAACATCATGTCCTAAAAGCTGGTGAGAAAGATCTAGTAGCAGTCCTTTCTGGCTAATATTAGATATCTCAACCTACAATATGACTTTTATCATTCCTACTCATGGAAGAATACAGTTGGAGAAGAATAAGACTTGAAACTTTTGCAGCTAGAAGAGTACGTCTTTCAGAAAACCATATTAAACAGATAACGAAGGCGACAAAGGATACCTATGCATGGTACACCATCTAAGATGGCTATTGTCGCAGGAATAGCTCCATTTACCCTGACAATTGCCTCCAACTGCTTAGCAGTCTCGAGATTCTGAGGATAAGGCATTCCTGATAGAAGGAAACCGAGCATGCAGAAATGAAAACAATTACTAGCAGAGAATCGCAAGCAGTTAAACACAGCCGGCAACATGGAGATGGAATCAAAGCACATACCGTGAGAAATGACGGTGGACTCCAGGGCAACAACTGGTTTCCCACTCGACAAAGCCTCAGCCACCTCCGGAGATATCTTCATCCGTCCGCTGGCATCGTCACTCTACGAGAGAGAGAAATGCAGGAAATAAGTGCAACCTCAATCCTCTTTGCGGTAACTTAGAGAACTATCATAATCCTCCAACTCTCCGAAGTACAAAAAAATAAAACACAATAGATGAAAGTTTTGCCTACAAATGGGGCTCTGATACATTTGGGTAACTAATTACTCTTGCACAAGACATCCTTAAATAAAATCAATCACCTATTTTCCTATTAAAGTTCACTCCATACTCGACATCTTCACCAACAGAACTCAAATTTGCCGCTATTTCCGCGGCAGTTCTGGATACTAAATCTCTTCTTCACGCAAGCTCGTCGAAAAGCCACACCGACCCAAGTTTCAAATGAGACACGACTGCTGGTTAAGGCAAAGAAGACGCAAAATACGAGCTTCGGGAAGTTTTTGTCACTGGACACTCGAGTACCCTCGACCGCCCTGCAAATATGCCTTACCCTCACCGAGATTGATAAAAATGAGGAAAAAACAAGTAGCGATCATCCATTTCGGTGAGATCAGCTGTTCGAGTTCGGGATCTCTCGAGCAACGAACACGGAAAGAACATGAAAAGCAAAGAACCCAAGTGCGAAGAGAGTCAAAGGATCAAACTTTCTTCGACCCAGCTTCGAAGCTCTTCGATATCATCAACAGTAAAGGGGAACGAACGCAATTCGTTCAATCTGCAACGAAATTTAAGGGGGGCGAGAACTGGTATCACAGTGAGAGAGAGGGAGAGAGAGAGAGATCGTGTGTACGGTGGACAAGGACCAAATTTTGAAGCCAGCAATGGGAGCGCGACATCGTCGGAGAAACAGGCGAAGACCGGACGTAGAAGATGAGGCTGACGTTACCTCGGGAAGCTTAGAGTCAGCGGGCTGCAGGTGGCGGCGGAGGTTGGTTAGTCTCGAGATGGCTGAAGAATCCATTTCCAAACTGTGGATCAGAGAAAGACAAGAGTCGAGCGCTTGGCAAGGTGAAGACTGATGATGAAGACGCTGAGGGAAATCTGAACGGGAATCTGGAAGAGAGTGACACCGGACCCGGACCGGGTTTCCGCCGGTTCCGCAGCAATGGGAATCGGGAACCGGACCAGTTACCATAGGAATGGCCAAAAACGGGACAGTTCGGTCTGGTCCGATTCCTGCGTTGGACCAGGATCAAGCTCATCCGAGTTTTTTTTTTTTTTTTGGTCAAGAACGAAAATACTTTCATTTAACTAGACAATACAAAAAGGCCCCATTACATGGGCTTCCGAACATAAAAGATCCAAAAGTGGAAGAGGAGGCGATACAATCCAATTAGATGGAAGAAACTTGCGTCTGTGGGCTTTTGCGACCCAGTCCGCAATCAAATTAGCCTCCCTTCTATAGTGCTAGATCCGTAGCTTCGAGAATGATTGGATCATTGCAGTACAGTCAACAAGGAATGGACGGATCTCCCAAGGAGCAGACCTCGGATTGAGTATCGCATTTACTACCAAGAGGCTATCTGACTCAACTATTATGTCCTCAGTTTCTTTCCTTTTTTGAATCAAAAAGTTGAGGGTTTGATAAAGTGCCAGCACCTCAACTTGCAGAGCCGACGAAGCTTGGACATCCCAGGTGTGGCCATCTATCAATTGACATCTGTGATCATGGCACACACAGGCCACAGCTCCCTTCTCCGCCCCCATCATGTAAGCATCGTATATATTTACCTTCAGAGTTCCAATTTTCGGAGGAAGCCAAATCTGGGAGGATTCGTTAAGGGCATGTGTGCTGTTCATGTTTTGCAAACCCCATGAGCATGTTATTCTCGAGGATGCGATTGCTGTATTCACCGTAAACACCGGATCTGGGTTGAGTTTCCTGAATATAAAATTATTCTGAGCCTTCCACATCTGCCAAAGGACTGAAGCAATTACCTCCAGATTGGGTGAGTTTGCTCTATTTTTCATTAGATCTATAATCCATGCTTCCACTCGTGATAAACCCTATGATGGAATTTTGATATTTAGCTGTGGGTTTGCCCAAACTTCTCTTGTCCAAGGGCATTGCAAAAATAGATGCTCCGTCCATTCTAGAATGCCATCATTACACAATTCACATACTGGATCAGGTAAGATTTTCCTTCGAAAGAGATTCTCCTTTGTAGGAAGGGCATTTTGACAAAGAGACCACACGAAAAATCTAATTTTGGGAGCTATTCTCATTTTCCATATACCTCTCCAAAGGCTGCATGGTACTTGGAAAGAGGAGGAAGCTGAATTATGATTGCTGTTTTGGTCTGTTGCTCTTAAGTAATTGTAACCACTTTTAACTGTATATTTGCCGGTCTGTGTCCCTGTCCAGATGATCTTGTCTAATATTGCTTGGGGTCTGATCGGGGTTGATAGAATTTCTTTCACTGTTTGATCATCGAAACTGTTTCTTAAAAGCTGAGTGTTCCATGTATTCTCTTCTCGAATTATAAAGTCAGCCACCAGCTCTGGTTCTCCTCTAGGAGCTAGTCCTCCTATTATTCCCCTACTCAGCCATTTATCTTCTCTAATACGTACTTTCTTGCCATCTCCCACCGACCACTACACCTTTTGATGAATAGCACCTCTTCCTACTAAGATACTTTTTCACTCCCATGAGGATCTTGAACCCTTCTTTGCTCACCAAAAATCCCCGTTAGGAAAGTAAATTCCTTTGAGCATCTCACTCGACAAAGAAGATGGATTTTGGAGGAGCCTCCATGCCTGTTTGCCTAATATTGCTTTGTTGAAAGCAATTAGATTTCTGAATCCAAGCCCTCCAAAGTCTTTCCTCATTCAACTCATCCAAGTTGAGTTACACTTCGGAGCTCCAAAAAGAATATAGTCTTTAATAGCTCAATATCACCAAAAACCTCAAATTACAACTTCGACATTGCATTTGCCTAAAATTAATTTTCATGATATAAAAAAATATCAAATTAATGTACCCGTGTCACATTTAACTCGAATTGATTTTTATATCACAAAATATTTATTTATCCCAAATTAGTGCATCCAGTGTAGCACATGGGTATTATGGTGTTTGAGATTTTTGGGGATGTGAGCCCTTTTTAGTATATACACAAGGAAAGAAAAAATAAATATCATATCTGATTTTGTTTTTGGGTCGGAAAATATCATATCTGATTTCACAATTTCGTACTTTTGGTAAAAATGATATTTACGCCGAATGGTGAGTGGTGGCTACATGAAAATTTGTTATTAATGGGTAAAGGACTTTGAAATTAATTTTGGACAAGTTTTTATGCTAAACAGTTAGTTTTGTCTTATATATAACTAGCACCGGGGTTCAGACGAGCTACGTATGTGCGAATAATTAGGCAATTATGTAAAGAAAGGATGAATTAAGTATCATAATGGGTGGACCCAAGATAATAAAAAGTAAGGGTAATTTAGGAAATCTAACAGCGGGAAGAGGGAAAAAAGTAATTGATTTTATAAAAAAATAAGTGGGTATGAGAGAAGCAAGGAGGGATAATTTTGGAAATTTCTGAGACAATTGAGTGTTTTAATTTAAATATCTAAACATAGAGTACGCATAATTTTTTATATAAAAGATAATTTCACGACACTATTAACTTCTTTCACGCCTAAACCAAGATTGAAAAGTTTCATAAATTCGTGTTAAATATATGATGCATAGAGATTGGAAATAGATATATTCGATATTCATAGAGAATGTTCCTCTTCCTTTAAAAAAAAAGTCATCTAAGCATTTTTGTTTCGTGAAAGTACGCCTAGAAGAAATGTGTAACTAGAGATAAAAATCCATTAAACTTGAGTAGCATAATGAGCATGTGTGAATTGATTTTTACATTTGTTGTTTTACTTAATCCAGATGTTTCGGCATACGCACTTTGATTTTTTACTTGAAGCAAATGAAATATTCACAATATGCGAAGTGTTTACACGTAAATTCGTACATAATTTTTTTTATGACTTCTTGAAATATGTATTGGTAAGTCTAAACAGGAAAGATTTTTGTTTTCTAGAAAAATACCTTACTGTAAAATTTAAGAGAAATAAAAGTAAGCAACAGAATAACTTCAGCTCTACACGATTGAAACCATAAGTTACTGGTTGTTTTACTTTTAAAAACTTATCTTGAAATTACAACACAATATACTAACAAGAAAATTGCAAATCAATTTGACTTAAAAAAATTAAATCCACTTTAATCGATTCTGGAATTTCAAGGTCAAGCACATCCCCAATTATTAGAACAACTTCTCTTAGGGAAAATTACTCTAGGAATCTTGCATTTTGCATCGGTTCATCTCCTAAAATTTTTTCTGTTTTACTTTTTCACATCGAAAAGTCGAGCACGCTTGGATTTTTAGTACTTTTACGTTTCACAGTATTTTTAAGATAAGTGAATATGTAAAGTAAGGAATAAAACCATAGGGACCATAAAACGACGAATAAATTTCATTTTCCCTAAATGTTAATTTTTCATTATTTGGTTTTCTTTTTTATTCTAATCATAAACTCGTTGTGAAGAACAAGATCAATTGAACGAAATCAACTACATTAGCTTAAGTGAGTTACATTAACTTACACTTTCAACATTGAATGGTACATGGATGGATTAGGTTAGATAACTATATGTTTAATGCCGCGCCCATCGAATGGTGATATATGTAAAGAAATGTTTTATATGTAGCGGATCTAATAATAATCTTTATCGAAAATATCTTTTTCTCGATTTTTGCCTCCTCATCCATTTCTTAAACTCGGAAATAAAACTACAGGATAGGATTTATATTTTCTTTTACTTTTCCATCGTTCACATTTTGTTATAATTTTGAAACCGAGAAGATCTATTCCCGAGAGCAATATCGCTTTATGAACTAAGCTATAACATCGAATCAAATTTACATCAAACAGAAGGCTTTTAACATAAGCGACGGAAAATTCCAAACATCCCCCGGCGGCAGGGCTACTTTCTCAAAGGGGGCGGCCAAACAACGTCAGGCCTAAAAAGAATCAGCATCCCAAAATTTCATCAGACGTGAGATGATCCTACAGATGAAGCTGGATGAGTCTTCTTTGTCGAGAACGCATCTCTCGTTGCTGCTGCCGCCGTCTCCGAGCGGCCCCTTTTCCTATTCGCTCGCGAGTACTTGTGTCTGCGGGGTTTGGAGCCGATGACTGGCGTCTCCGAATGTGGGCACGGCGTCTTCTCGTGGCGGGGTTCGGAACTAACGACCAGCGTCTCTAAATGGGGACCCATCCACCTCAAGCTTTCCGTTAGTTGGGAAGAACTGGCATTAACTTCAGGGGTGTTAAAGAGGATTTGAAGTTTCAGATGCTTGACATTGTGCAATGGAGGAAGCATTTCACTTCTGATTTCTTCTGGAAGAACCAATGCCTGTGTGAATATTAAAAAAGCACAATGTCAATGCTCAGTACACATTAGCATGCAAATACTCGATACAAAACACCTATTCAAAAGAATTACTTACCTCGACATTGTTACAGATTAGTGTCAGCGAGTCGCAACGGCCAAAATACCTCAGGAACTTGGCTGCCTTGAGATAGCTCCTCTTTGTGCGGAATCCGAAATCCACTTCCAGTCTTGCACTGGCCAATCTTGTCGAATCTCGTGGACCGATGATGGGAATATTGAGGCCGTCATATTGGAAGGAAACTAGATTAGGAGTTTGGGTCTTCACTCTTCTCAGGGAGTCGAATCTAGTCAAGACAAGGTGCTTTAGATTCTTGTGAGTTATCCTGATGCGCTCGGCAGACAGCCTCCCCCTGAGCCTGAAAGTCTCTAGGAGACGAAGCCGAGAAACGGCTTCTCTGATCGTCCTGATTCCAACCACACACAAATCCAATGTAAGCTCCCTCAGGTTTTGAGCGCCATGTACTTGGAGAGTCGATAACTCCCCATCCGGTAAGCCTATGGTCAATGTCGACGTGAAGCTGAATGACATGAGGTTTGGGGCTGAAATCGAAAAGCTATTGACGCGATAGATGCCCGACACCTCAAAAGTCTCGAGCTCCGGTCCACAGATGAGGAGGTCCCCGAAGTGGGAGCATTCAATCAGCTCCACGCGCCGGAGTGCGGGGCAACTGAGCATCAACTCGTTCAAGACGTCGCTGCTCTCGTCAACTCTGTGTAGGACCAGTTCGTCTAAGCGAGGCAGCCTCGTCTTGACGCCCTTCATGTAGAGATGGCTCACGTGGAGGACAGAGACGGTGTTGGAGACCAAGTCGGGGCATTTGTGATCGTACCATCTTCTGTTGGGATAGTCGACGATGCGGCCGAGCGTAAGGTCTCGGAGATTGAGCCTGGAGGCAATGTCTATCCACTTGGGCACCACGAGACACAACTTGTCGCCCTTTGAGAAGACCAGCAAGCTCATCGAGTTGATGTTGAGGTCGTGCTCACGGCGCCGTGTGATGTAACCATCCACGTATTCCAGGAAAGTATCATTCTTGATGACAGCGTCGTGCCCGCCAACGTCTTTGCGCCCGAAAGTTTCCTCGTCAAATTCTAGAGTCGGGAGAGTGTTGAAGGCGTAGTTCCAGTCCTTGGAGAGGATGCTGATTTGCGCTGCAACCCTCGGAGGTAAACATGACATGATCTTTTGAACTATCGGTTGAGGCAAGTAAAGGATGCCATGGACGGAGTCCGATGCATCGATGCGGCCTTCAGAACTCTCCGCCATCATCTGTCGATGTTGACTTCGTTGTTCTAAGCAAATCCTCCCGCAATACAAGAAAGAACGAGAACTGCTCGTTTAAAAAAAAACATGTCAGTTGAACCCGTTGTTGTTAAACCATAATTATATAACTTTCTTTTGCTCGGCTACGAGGTTTCCTCATAGGATGACGATGATATAGGCCCTGTAAATGCTGGACTTACGTGACAGCAAAACCTTACGCAGTGAAATCCTAAAGCGCAGCAAGAACAGGCTTAAAGGAAACACTAGCGGCCTTAATGGAAAGAGCTCGCGAGACCTCGATCATTCACTAATAACAGTCATCGCGCAACACCCTGGAAGAGCCGCTAAACTCATCGGAAACCAACAAGTTATGGACCAATTTTATCGAGAATACAAACCCCGCATGCTCATTAAGAAAAACTCAGCTGCAAAATACGCACCGACACCGAAAAAATCCGATAACAGGATCAGTTAAACTACTTCCGAAGACTAACATTACAGAAACAAGAAACCATTGTTGGGTAAGCTTATTTACCTTCAATGGTTGCTTTTCCCTTTCTCTTGAATCGAACTGAGATGCTTCACGAATCGACGAACAAGATCCTCGTCTCTGCACCAACTTCTGTGGGCTGACAGCAACTCTCCTCCTCGGCTCTTCAAAAGGCTCTCTTTGTGTAGTAAACACGGGGGGAATGGAGCGGGACTAAATGGTACTGACTACTGAGCGAACCAGTAAACTTTCCTGAATTATCTCAGCCAATCCGAGCCCTGTCAGGATTAGGAAATACTGCGAAGATCTAGAAAGCCTGAAATTTGGAATTTTGGTCGGACGCTTGCGAACCAAGTCTCGTCAACGCCACCAGATGTTTCCTTTTCTGGTCTTCGGCTTTTTCGAGAAGAAGTGTGATTAACGGGGAGTTCTGATTTGTTTTTAGTGACTTGGCGACCAAAGCAGTCAACCGCCAGGATTAACTGATTTTCTTTCCTTTTCTGTTCTATTGGTAAATTAAATCCTTAGTTGTTCGCCGTCTGTGTTATGTCGTGTGGACTCTTGTTGTTGGGCTTTCTTGTTCCCCCGAAACTATACGTGCTGTCTCCAAAATATAAATTTTCGCCATATATCTCTCCCGAAATTATTTACCTAGTTATCACAACATCTTGACCATAGTGGTGGAATTTTTACACCCCCGCCACCCCCCCCCCCCCCCTCTCTCTCTCCTGAAATTACCGAAACAATTGTTGACACTATTGCACAGCTTTTATTCTCCTTAAGCTGAAAAACTAATGATATGCCTCCTTGTTAAGGAATTAATTGCTACGACTTTACCATAACATTGTTTCGTTAAGTAAAGTTGCTCTTATAAAATAAATTCACTCGAATGAAAGATTGGGATGAAACTGACGGCAAAAAAACTAAGAAGATGTATCGAGTTTTAAACCTGGCTTACCTAGTGTTTAGTTTAATGTAGCTTACGGAAAAGGTAGGTGACAGTATATTTGATCATGGTTTTACTTATATGTACCTTTCATGGGTTACAAGTCATGGATTTTACTTGCATACAAACTTAACTAGACATACGTACTTATGATTTTCAGATTTGTTCCTCCGATCAAGGACGACCCGAAACATAACCCAATCAAATGTGGCGAGACCCGAAGAAAATAAAGAACTGAGACAATGCCTTCTTCTACAGATGCAATGGTAGCTCTAGCTGAAGAAGGAAGAGTGGTTCGCTAGAGACTAGTGTGAGATGGTACCATGGCCAAAAATTCATCTGCTTCTGGGAATTACGTAAGACAATTCTCAATTCTCAAGTATGAGAAATCCGCCTGATCCGGCTAATAAGCCAAACCAATGGTCGCAGTTCATGGCTAAACCTCGACATTGCGGGGACATTCTCACTGGATCACTCATGTAGCCGAAAGGAAAACTTTACATATACTCAATGAGTCGATGACCACTGAATCAAACGAGGTCTCGGGTTGCTACTCAAATCAACAAGCAATAGAAAGTGGCTTCCAGAAAGAAAGGCGCATTAATCACACGTAAGCTACATTTTCAAACTCTTGCACCATAATTCCAGATCAAGGACTCGTCTTTTCGCAAGAAATATGAGCAAAATTACAAATGACTAAGATAACGACCTTGTCAATCAGAGACATAAATAACCAAACCCGAAAATTATGTCGCTAGCCTGAACAGGAAAAAAAGCTCACTTGTGCACAAGTTTAAGTGCAGCAGCACAGTGAAACAGACCCGGCCAAGACGGCAACAGAAGCACAATGAACAATAGAATGGATGCTCGGTGCAGGTTAGTCATTACTGTTTCCGATATATTCTCCTTTTCTATTCCACGGTCGAGTTGCAAAAGACTTCCCGATCATGCTTCTCTTCTCATTTACTCTGCCTTCTTCACATCGATATTCTGGAAAGTAATCCAAAAATGTTTTGCTTCCTAGTGAATCGACCCCATCAAATAGGAAGCTCCGGACCACAATCTATGTTTCATGACAAGAGATAAGTAATTGCAACTCTGATATGCAATAGGATGTAGATGTAGGAATAGCTGTAAATAGCATTTCTACCTTTGCATGTGTCTCCCCAATTAACCTTTTCAAAAGTTGATAACCCGGGTCCTGGAGTAAAAATCAAATGAGTTGAAGATCGAAAAGGAAAGTCAAAGAAACATAAGAGCAACAGCATTATGTTATATGCACCTAAAACACTTCCACCAGCTAAAATCTTTGCGAGACTCTCTTTAAATACATATTGAAATGCAACTGACATTTCCAATGGAAATGGCAGATCACAAAACTTTTTCAGGGGTCCAACTGCGCACATTTGATTTGTTCTGCTCGTCTAGTGCTCCAAAAGTGGCCATAACATCTTCTTATTCTTTGATTGGTGAGCAATACAACCACAACAAGCTCAAGGCAGAGCAGGTTATGCTTTTGTCTTTGACATTTATATCCAGACATAGGCCATTTCAAGTTTTTAAAGCTTTTCTCACGCCTCGATCAAATTTCAAAGGCCCTCCCATTTTAACAGGATTTTGCTTAATACTTTAGACAAATGGTAGTGGCACTGGTCTCTGCATGTGCATGTAAAAAACATAATTCGCAAGCAGACTGTAGATTGCAGGTGACGAAAAGCAAGATAAGATGAAGATATGGGAGGAGATGAGTGGCCAAGTGATCCACCTTTTCTGCTCTCCAAGTCAGATAACGATGCTGTGCTTCACAGTTGGCTATAATTCGAGATGAATCAGTCTCCCTTATTCCTAGGTCCATCAAAACAAGCCAAGCCTGAGGACAAAATGAAAGGTCAAAGAGGAGCTTAAATTGAGAAATATTATAGTCTGAAAGAAACAATGCAATCCCATAAAGAGACAATTTATTGAGCAAGGTACCTTGAGATAATCCACGAATGCAGAGTATAAAACGTCATGCATGTGTTGACTAGACCCAAACCTGGTCCATATGACTATCGGTGAAAAGAAACTCAATGATTCGCCAGTTAATTTTCCACCCCATGGTAAAAGCTGCATAAAGTGGTGTTCACAGTGAAGCCTCCAGAAACGGACAAGAAAAGACTATAAACTGCTCAAATGTTACTATAAAACACAACAAACAGCTGACCTCAGCATACTTGAGACCTAAAGGCATCAGGCCTTCATAGTACATATCTTTGTATTTTTTGTGCTTGATGACGTCATATAGAGGGTTAAGGTCCCTGCAAATGATATATCGGGGCAGATCAGGGAGCCTTATGTACAGCAAACAAAGTTAATATAGGATTGAAGGGGAGACAGGCAGCATTCAGCATCTGCTAACCCTGATGTGGTGATAATTCTCCACACTAACCAAGCAGGATATCATACATTATTTTTCGTATATATTCAACCAGTTATAAAAGAAATTAAAACGAATCACTCATGTTTTGAGAAATATAACATTGTTGAGGTACTTATCGCACATCCCAACAACAAACTATACACTCCAACAAGATGCTAACTGCTCATTAAGGACCATTCTGTATCTCAAGCGGAAGAAAAAGTTCACTGTTGCACGTCTAGCTTGACAAACACAGTCCAGTATGCCACGCCATGCCAATAGATATTAGATAGATAGATGTCAAATACGTGACTGTTAAAAGCTTCTGCAAAAGTCAGCTCATGACAATCAAGCCGAACAGCTACACCGCAACCCATTTCAACTGCTCGCCATTTTCTTTAATCAGAAAAGTGCTAGCAGGTTTAAAAGCCAAATGGCATTTAATTTCGGTAGAAAAACATGCGTGGCCACTGACTGGCGAAAGAAGCATCCTTATATATCTCTTTCTACACATGGATATCACGCACATGCACATGCACATGCAAATTTGATCGAGATGTACAGTTGACCATAGAGCACATGCAAAGTTGCTCAGCACATATAGTTGACCAAAGAGCAAGCAAGCGCTGTCATTTTCATCAAATCGGGTTGTTTCTTACAACAAGAAATAAATAAAAAACTAGAACAAAGAATTGTTCTTACAGAACAACTATGTTTGTCTCGGCAGCAGTGAAAAAGTTGGCACAGAATATAGGCAGATCATATTCTGGTTCTGGAAACATAGCAAAATCCAAAACCTGCACAGAGTATCTTCAGAAGAACAAAATGAGGCAGCTAAACATCATAGCTAATAATGTCTTCAAATTAACCTACTTGAACAACCAATTTGTCCATCGGTACAAGTGGCAAGTCTAATTAGAGGAAAAGGTTTGCACAGAAACTACTATCTTCCGAAAACATGAAAGTTTCCATTTGCGAAAAGTCAGAGAATCAATTAATTCTCGACTAATTTCCAAAACTATCAAAATCATGCATCCATAAGGCGCCAACATACCTATAGTTTTAATAGCAAAGGAAGTGAAGCCATAATATCTCAATTAAGCAAAAACCAGTCTCATACTCAAGGACATATCTTCTGACCATCATGTTCGACTTACAGGGGCCTTTTTGGAGCTATAGACTGGAACTACCAGCTACGTTGCTTAAACCCATAAATTTGAAGCTGTCTGTCTAGATTCCTGATTCCTTAAAATTTATTTGCTTTTGCTGCAACTTGTGTTTGGAGAAGCTTATAGAAACTAAATACCAAGTGGCAAAGATATTAGACAATGATACCTGCAGTCCTTTGCTCCCTTGAATGCTCAAACTCCGAAGCAACCTAATTTTTGGCGCTGTATACGATAACAACTCGATCTCTGTGTCATCATCCAATGGCTTCACGGAGCTGAACCTTTCCTAAGGACACAAACAAGGACAAGCCTTCATTAACCAAACAGACAGCAAATAGAGCAGACAACCAAAAAGAGCAACCAAAAACCCGGCAACAAACATTCACAGTCACGCCTCTCTCTCTCTCTCACACGCACGCACATGTTGAGCAACATTGTCAGAACTTGAAACAGTGGATAGATGACGAAAGAGTGGAAGTGATGATAACGCAGAGCTAGAAACGACTGCGTCTGGAGTGCCGACACGAGAAGGTCCAGAATCCAACGCGCGGGCAGGAGGATCGAACTCAAGTTACCGCGAGACCAATTCGAACTCCGATTTAAGCACGAAGCCGAGTCGAGACCAACCGTAACCAGCGAAAAGGAAGGCGAAAAGCCGAAAACGACGCGCACCTGCGTAGGAGAAGGGGTCAAGTCCGCGTGGAGCGCCGTCTCGTCGAGACCGAATTGGACGAACTTCCGGTACGAGAGAGCAGAGACGCGAACGGACGGCCTCCTCGTCCGCCGAGTGAAGCCGCTGCCATTGGCGGCGGCGGCGGCGGCTCCTCCTCCGAGCTTGGTGGATGAGGAGCGGCGGAGAGTGAAGGAGAAGGCGGGGGAGGAAGCGGACTCCATCCGAAGCCAGTGAGCCGTGGACACCATGAGCGGAGTCGTGGTCGGAATCGGCCTCTCTCTCCCTCCCTCTCTGTTTTTTTGGTCCTTTTTTTTTTTTTTAATCCTATAGGAAATGCTTCCATTCCCTCTCGAGTAGGGGGTTCAACTGGTCAATGCTCTGACAAAGGGGGAGAGATCTTTTTCCTTCTTTAGCGATAATAATTAATTTTATTAAATTGATTATTACAGCTTGAGTTAGATAGAGAGAGACAGAGCGCGCACGTGCGAGGAGACAGGACAGTGCCTGAAGCGGGAAAGAGGCGGTCCTGTCCGAGAAACCGAAGCCATGTTGCCACAAGTGTGATGCTAAAGGAGAATGCTTTGACACGTGCATACACGCACGTGTGTGGCGCAATCGAGCAATGGTGAGCTTAGAAGAAGGAACATTATAACCGAGTTCTAAAATTTAAAAAAAGGTACAATCAATGAAAGAATTTATTTAGATTAATTTGATAAATTTTAAGACTTAACAGCACTTTTTGAAAGTCTTATGGCTTAATTACACTCTCGTGATAAGTTTTAGAACCCAACCACACTTTTTGAAGGCTTATCGATAAGTTCAAGGTGTGGGAATGGGCTGCTTTATTCGTATGAATCCTTATCTTATTCACGTGAACATGGGGAAAATCAAAGACAACCTAAGGAAAACAAAAAAAGAAATAAAAAAAGCGTCAAAGGTTGTGCTTTTGATGTAGAACAGTTAGCTTGTGATTATCTTAAAAAATGCAATCGCCGAAATTCTCGTCAGTTTTTTTTATTTTGGGGGGCAATTTTCTATATTACTATTCAGGCAGTTTTCTATATTAGGAAATTCGTGATTGTCATTACTTTTACATATTCTATTTGAAAGATTTGGTATATTAGATGTTATCTTTAATTATTTGGTTTCCATTAGTATTAGGAGTCCTATCTCTATATAAGATATCCGTTTTGTAATCGAAAATCACAATATCATTAAATAAAATTTTCGAGTTCTTTAAAATTATTCTAAATTTACGCTTTCTCTCTGCGTCAACTTCGCTTTACCTGCGGACCAAGGTCTCCATGTTTTTGCTTTTACACCATCCCTTTTTTTATACGGTTTGTATTTCTATTCCACTCCTTCAACGATTCAAAAAATTCAATCTTTTATCCACTACTTTTGTTTCAATTTGAATTTCCCCTTCGTGTTTTCTGCTACGATCGCTAAGTATGCATTCCTACTTTGGCATTTCCATAAGCAGGTTTAGGGTGCGAATGGTAACCATTCTGTTCCAGAAATCAAATTTTTGTGAGAAATTGATTTCTAGAGGAGAAATATATTTGGTAAAATATAACTAATTTTACTTTAGAAATTGATTTCTGGAACAGAAATCTATTTTTATTTTTTTATTTTTTGGGCACCTAAAAAAAAATAAATTTCACTCAAAGTGGGTGCCTAAAGGTATTCTAAGCTATTTTGTGAAGTATTGAAATTTTTGATTTTTTGATTTTTTTAGGCACCTCAAAAAAAATTAAATTTCACTCAGAGTGGGTGCTCAAAGATATTTTAAACTATTTTGTGAAGTTTTGAAATTTTTTTATATTTTTATTTTTTTGGGCACCTAAAAAAAATTAAATTTCACTCATAGTGGGTGTCCAAAGATATTCTAAGCCTTCTTGTGAAGTTTTGAAAATTTTGATTTTTTTGGGCACCTCAAAAAAAATTAAATTTCATTCAAAATGGGTGCCCAAAGATATTCTAAGTTATTTTGTGAAGTTTTGAAATTTTTTATTTTTTTTATTTTTTTGGGCATCCAAAAAAAATTAAATTTCACTGAAAGTGAGTGCTTAAAGGTATTCTAAGTCATTTTGTGAAGTTTTAAAATTTTTGATTTTTTGATTTTTTTGGACACCTAAAAAAAATTAAATTTCACTCAAAGTGGTATTTTAAGCCATTTTGTAAAGTTTTGAAATTTTTAATTTTTTTTATATTTTTTGAAAAAAATTCACCAAATTTCCTATTTTTCCTAAATCTAACTTTTTTTATTTTCTGGAAATTTTTATGAATTTTTCTGGAATTTTTCAATTTTTATGCATTTTCTGAAAAAAAAAATTAGTGAGAAAAAGAGAGAAAATAGGAAGAATGCATTTCGAAAGAAAAGTAGCTCTCTTTTTCTTGCCAAAAACTCATTCTGGAATAAAAAATGCATTTTAGAATCAACAATGCATTCTAAAATTAAGTATTTTTAACAATTGCATTTTTATTCAAGAATGCAAAAATTACTCCAAAATGCATTCCAGAAATTTTTTAACAAACTCATTTCTGTTCCAGAATCCATTATGTAGCATAATTTTTACTCTAGAATGGATTTTATGCATGCTCTTAAGTGAATTTATTACAATAATTCGAGCATTGGTGAGAAGACTAGAATTAGTGCTAGCAATTCACATCGTGTTATGTAGAAATAGGGGTATAACATAATTATGTTTGACCTTATCACGGAACTTGACAAACATATCAAATTGCCTCGACACAAACATGGCATGCCTAATGAAGTGAGTCACACGTCACGACATGACTAACACAATTATAAAAAAAAACTATTATTGTGTCGAGTATACTAAAACTAAAGAGCATATACTAAATTAATGTTTGATTTGATCTATGATTCTAAATCTCAAGCCAACCAAACTAAACTAATTGGGAAAACGATATCACACGTGTCATAACTTTCATATAGTACTCACTTTATTATGATGACTTTTTCTAATCACTTGAATGTCATAACTTATATACAGTATTCACTCGAATGTCATAACTTTTTTAATCATTTGAGTGTCATATAACTTGAGTGTCACAACTTTTCCAAAAGGTTTACCACAAGTGCCGTGCATCGTCAGATTTCCGATAAATGGGTGAACGTTTTTGAAAAATTATGGCACTTGAGTAATTAATTTAGAGTTATGGTACTCAAATAAACATGATTTAAAAGTTATGGCACTCAAGTAATTAATTTAGAATTTTGACTTTTTTGTAATGAAAAAAATAATTTGAAGTAAATTTATCATGAATGTATTGATTTGAGTTTTTTGTTGTATCGATGCATATATTTAAGAAATGAAAGATTCGTGATTATGTAAACAAACCAGAACACAATTTTCTTCAATGCTCTCGCCAATGTCGACCCCTGTGACTCCTCTCGGCGTAAAACGCCGACGACGAGCTCACTCCCTCTCGACCTCCACCACAACGTCCTCTCTCGCCTACCCGCCATATCGCTTCTCAAATTCAGGTCTGTCTGCAGAAAATGGCGCGACATGATCGACAATCCGCACTTCGCCGCGATGCATGCCACCAGCAGCGTCGAGAGTCCCCGGATTCTGCTGCTCCCGGACCCGAGACACGACGCGGATTCCCAATTCGCGGTAAACGATGAGTTCCTGGTGACGTCGCTCTCCAGATTGGCCGAGGGGACGTTGCTCCACGTGACCGGAGCTTCCTGTCACGGGTTGGTCTGCGTTCAGGACTTCCGCAACGGCGCTACCCATCTCTTCAACCCTCTGACCCGAGAAATCGCCTCGTTGTCGAGTGTTGACCCGTCGCGCGAGCCGCGGGGCTGTTATGTGATCGGAATTGGGGTTGACCGCCTGACCAGCCGGTACAAGATCGTGCGCACGAGATACTTTATCGACCGATTTAGGGCAGAGGTCCTCGATCAGGGCTCGCGGTCGTGGAGGGACATAGCGAGCGCCCCTCCCGCCCTCATGTTCGTACGCCCCGTGTTCGCCGCCGGATCGATCCACTGGAAAACCAACCCCAGAGGCGTGGTCAGGATCTCTTCCTTGGACGTCGCGAAGGAGGAGTTCGCATGGACTCTGTGCCCGGAGCTTCAAAACGCCCACCTGGTGGATCTCCAGGGAGCTCTGGGGCTCGTCCACTGCTCGCACGGGGAGAGTGTGGACGCGTGGGTGATGAAGGAGAGCGGGCGGTGGATGAAGGAGTACAATGTCCGGCTGAGCCAGCCGTACGTTGCCGCCGACCGATCACTTCTTCTTTGAGGTTCTGAGCTGTCGTGGCCGGAAGATCGCGCTCAGCTTCTACGGGAGATTCTGGTTATACGATGCCGCGACCGAAGAGCTGAAGGATGTGCGGAGACCCAGCGCGGCGCCCGCCTTTCTTGTGGGCAGCATCACCGTGAGTTTGCTTTCGCCGGCGAAGTTGTGGAATAGTGGGGTTGTGGAAATTAAAGAGATATGATCCTGCGGCGGTGAGGTACTCAGCGCACGAGCATGTTTTTTATTTTTTGATTTGGTAGAAATAAGAATAATTACTCTTTTTTTTATTAGCTGCAATATTATGGTATCCTCGAGGTTGATGAATTTGTCCATGAGATTGCATATATCATTATTGTTCGTCTTTTAATTTTTCACATTCTACCCCATTTCGAGTCAAATTGGCTTTGCCTGCGTTGGAAAATCGAGGTTTTTCTTTTCCGTGAAAAAGCGTACTAAGTCAATAAATTTGGTATTAGCTTGAGCCTGGGAAAATTATCCAAAAAGTCATAAATCTATTGCATTTTTAATAATTCAGTCATGAACATTTTAATTTTGCTAATTGAGTCTATCTGGTCAATTTTAGCCGAAAATTGCTGACGTGGATACTAGATGGCCACATGGTGCTGACGTAAACATTTAAAAATAATATTTTAATAATTTATGATTTTTTCTTTTTTTTCCTTTTCTCTCTTTTTTTTCTAGTTTTGAAATTAGGGCCGGCGAGGGTCGGCATTTCAAAACTAGAAAAAAGAAGAAGAAAAAAACATAAAAAAATCATAACTTATTAAATTATTATTTTAAAAACGTTCGCGTTAGTGCTACGTGGCCGTTTGGTGTCAACGTCAACGATTTCTAGCCAAAATTGGCCCGATGAACTTAATTGGCAAGAAATGAAAAGGTTTAGGATTCAATTGGTAAAGTTAAAAGATTTAAGACTAAATTGATAAAAGTGCAATAGGTTTAAGACTTTTTGGACAATTTTCCTGCTTGAGCCCAAATTTATTGAGGTGGTCCAAATGACAATTTTATAGCTTGCCGAGCAAGCATAGAATCAAACTCCGATGTGTCCAATTCACATATATGTAATGTTGCTTTCGCGATCTCGGTATAAAACAAACCCTAATTTTCTTTTTGTGTTGTATGTGTAATATCTCCGCCAAATCTTGATGGTTGTTTTGACCAAATCAACACTAGACATCTAAATTAGCGATGAGTTCTCTAAAGTAAATGATAACAGATTAAAAGGAGAAATATATCAACAAAACCAGCAAACATTGCTCTTATAATTCGAATTGCACTTTCATCGGACTCCTCCCTGGATAACGCTTCCGTAGATGGATGGATGGACAGACGAAACAACTAGTTTTGCGGCTGAGTTTGGCGCACATCGAGATGGCTTAGCTACAGTCAAATCACTTGGAATTTAAAATCTCTAAACTAGAAAATTAAAGGAAGAGTTTATCGGCTGCTGTATCCATCACCATCCATGGAAGTCATTATCCTAACTTGCAAGCCGACCTACAAGCCGACTGCTCATGCTATTAGCCGATCTTGAATTTGTGATACAAATTTTGTGAAAATTACCGAAAAAGTCGAAAATCTATTATGCGGATACCAATTAAATTTTTAAACTTTTTAATTTGACAAATTTAGTTATAAGCTTTTTGGCAATTTGCCAATTGAGTTTCGGGCTAACATGGATAATTTTTACAATTTTTTTTAAATTATATTTTTTGAATTTTATTCTCTCTCTTTTTTTTTCATGTTGGTCTGTAAGGGTTGCTGACAAGGCCCCGGGAGAGGCAACCCTTGCCTATATCTCGACAAGGCCTTCACGCCCTCACCAACCTCAATGAATAAAAAAGAATAAAAAATTATATAAAAGTTCAATTTATGAAAAAAAATTGCAAAGATTATCCATGTTAGCGTCGGTCGTGCCACGCAAGACGTGTTACGTATGACAGCTGGCGTCCAAGTTAGTGAAGCCAAATTAAAAGGTTTAAGATTGAATTGTCATCGAACAATGTGCTTAGGACATTTTTGGTAATTTCTCCCAACTTTTGTTTTTTTATCTACTATTCAATATATTTAAGTTCAAAAATGGAAAAGTAATTAAAGAAAAACATCTCAAATAATTTTTTCAATGATATAGCTAATTTTGAAAATATTTTGGTTGTAAACTTTAGGAAACTGTTTAATTAAGAATATATGCCCTGTTGGATGTGTTTCATCTTTTAAAAATATGACTTATGTCGTTAGAAATCTCACTGTTAAAAAGAAATCTGAGGTTGATTTTGTTTACTCGTTAGTATTCATAATGTGCAGTATAGTTTATTTTATTGCACAAAAAGATTACTCGATTTCAATATATTATAAATGACTTACTAATAAAACAATTCACTAATATATATTTTTAAAAATTAAATTCAAATGGTAGCATACAAACTATCATTAATGTTAAAAAATCTAACCCAAAAAGTTTAAACTATTTTAACACCTCGTCCCACTCACATGCAAGAATGTTTAACAAGTGCCATGGAAACTGACCCCTAATCGTAAAAAAAGGGGGTTTCTTTCCCTTTTTATATATGTTTTTCAGATGGAAATTGAATTATATAAGTGCTCGTGGATAATACCAACGGCTGAGAACATAGGAATCTCCGAATCGGTGCACTTCTTTCGCAATAACATCAAATAAACAGAACCAGAATAGTGTCTTCTTCTTTGAATCTCCCGTCAATGTCGAACTATCATGCGAGCTCGCTGCCTCTCGACCTCCTCCGCAACGTCCTCTCTCGCCTACCCACCATATCGCTCCTCAAGCTCAGGTCCGTCTGCAGAGAATGGTGGGACGTCATCGACGATCCGCACTTCGCCGCCACGCACAGCACCGGCGGCGTCGAGAGTCCCCGGATTCTGCTGCTCCCGGGGCCGAGCCACGGCATGGAGCACCAGTTCGAGGTGGACGATGAGTTCCTGGTGACTTCGCTCCCCAAGTCGGCCGCCAGGTCGTGGCTCTACGGAGCCAAAGCTTCCTGTAACGGGTTGCTCTGCTTCGACGACTTCTGCGATGGCACAATCTATCTCCTTAATCCTCTGACGGGAGAGATCATCTCTCTGCCGAGCTGCATTGACCCGTCTCGTGAACGGAGGCACCCACACAGGATCGGAATCGGGGTCGACCGCCTGTCTGGCTGGTACAAAATCGTCCGCCTGAGCTGCTCTGTGGACAGCGCAGTCCGCTCGACTAGGGCATGGGTCCTCGATCAGGGCTCGCGGTCATGGAGGGACATAGCGAGCGTCCCTCCCAGCCTCCTCCTCGGAGGCCCCGTGTTGGCTGCCTGATCGATCCACTGGGAAGCTGCCGGAGAAGGCGGCCTCATCAGGATCTCGTCGTTCGACGTTGCGAAGGAGGAGTTTGCGTGGACTCCTTGCCCCGAGCTTTGAGACGCCCACCTGGTGGACCTTCGGGGAGCTCTGGGGCTCGTCGACCTCTCCCGCCAGGAGAGGGTGGACGTGTGGGCAATGGAGGAGGGTGAGTGGGTGAAGCAGTACAGTGTCCGGCTGCACTCGTCGTGGCCCGTGGACAGTCTCTGGTTCCTCACCGTTCTGGGTTGCGGTGGTCGGATGATCGTGTTCAAGTACTCGGAGAACCTGCTGTTCTATGACCCGGCGGCTGACAAGCTGGAGTTTGTACAGAGATCCGGCGACGCGCCGGCTGGACGTGCTAGCAGCATCACCGTGAGTTTGCTTTCCCCGGCGAAGTTGTGGAACGCGGACAAAGTCCTGCCTTGGGTTGCGTAAATAATTTTGTATATTATTTCGGCTCTGTTCGTTTCACGGAAAATATTGTGTTTTTGGAAAATGTTTTCCCGGAATATAATTTTCCGGTGTTTGGCAACTAATATGAAAAAGTTTCGGAAAATATTTTTTGCCGGCGATGGCAGTGGCGACCGGTGACTGGTGGTGGGCGGCGACCGATGAGCGGTGGCCGGCAACCGCAGCCGGCTGCGATGGCGACTGGCGGCGGCGGCCGGCCGTGGCAGCAGACGAGCGGCGGGTAGCGACCGATGAGCGGCGATGGCGACCGACGAGAGGCGGCCGATGACCGCGGCCGGCTGCAGCGGCGATCGGCCGCGGCAGCAAACGAGCAGCGAGCAGCAACCAACTAGCGGCGGCGGCGACCGACGAGCGGCGGCCGATAATCGAAAGGGGGAAGGAGGAGTTTGGCGGAAAATGATTTCCGCTTTTCAAAAGCTTAAATCATTTTCCTCAAAATAATGAATGATTTAGGGATGATGAAGGAAAATGTTTTCCCACGGAAAATACTTTTCGCCCCCGAACATCGGAAAACACAGAAAATATTTTCCGGAAAAATATTTTTCCTGAAACAAACGGAGCCTTCATTCGTTTTGGTTTTCCACGCTCTGCACACTCTTTTGAATTGAATTGGCTTTACCTTTGTTGGAACATCCTTGATTATTTGTCAAAGTGTTCTAATTACAAATTGTGTTTGTGATTTCTGGACAAAACAGACAATCTTTTACCCTTTGTTGTAAAGGTGAGTATGGTCCGCGTGGGCGATTTCTATCATGAAACCGGGACCTGCCTATTAAGGATTGGTTCCAAAAAATTAGAATTAGGAATCACCTGTTGGTTCCATAGATCCACTTAGGAATCGGACCGCAATCACCAAACTTCACGCAAATAGATGTGATTGAAAGCGAGAGAGGGAGGTGATGAGCGGCCATGATTTGATGGGAGATGAGAATCAAGGTGTTGAGCTTGAGAGTCAATACCATGAGTGAGAGATAGAGAGACGACTCAGATAAAGTGAGAGTGAAACGAGCACTTAGTTAATGGGCGTTAAGCTTTAGATTACGATTTTAGGATTTTAATTTTTCTTTAGATGTTTTGTCTTTTTTTTTTGGTTGAAAATTTTTCTTAAAAATTATATATATTACCGGTCCAGTCCGGGTGGGTGGGCCGGACTGATACTCACCCGTTCTAGTAAATTGGAACTAAGAACTGCTGGTTTTGAACCGATCCGATCTGGCTGTTCTTTGTTCATTTGCACACCCTACTTTGTTGCGCGTGTAATTTCTTTGCAAAGTCTTGATGGTTTATTGGCAATTTTGCCTCTAGAATTTACTATCACGACCTTGACCCTTTACTGCTTAA
Organism: Syzygium aromaticum; assembly: GCA_024500025.1. NCBI lineage: Eukaryota > Viridiplantae > Streptophyta > Magnoliopsida > Myrtales > Myrtaceae > Syzygium > Syzygium aromaticum. Next base: position 6,073,617 of record CM044894.1, read on the forward strand.
GTAGGAAAATTTTTTTGTTACCGAATAAATTATACTAGTTATTTAGGTTGCGAATGATAATCATTACGTTTCTCTATTTCTATTCTAGAAATAAGTTTGGAACATAAATCCGTTTGGTAACGCAATTCCATTTTTAATTTTCGGAACAAAATTTTGTTTCAGATATAGGTTTGAAACAGAAATTAGAAGTTCAAATTTTTTACTTTTTTATTTTTGGAACAGAAATGAGATGTTAAAAATATTCTTATCACTCGTTTTCATTACTAGCTGTCGCTCATCGGCCGCCCACTTGCCGGCCGTCATCGTTGCCTGCCTTCGGCTGCCACCTGCCTCCCACCGCTGGCTGCTGTCCATCAGCCACCGTCTCCCATTGTCAGCTGCCCTCCTCTCGCCACCGGTTGCCCTCCTCCTGTCGCCGTTCGCCTCCTGTTGCCGACCACCCTCCTCCTATCGCTGCTCGCCTCTCTCTGCTCGCCACCGTCTCCCGCCATCGGCCTCCCACCACCACCCATCTTCGATTGCTGTCCACCTCCCACCATCAATTGCCATAGGTCACTGCTCGCCGTCCATTGGCCACTGCTCCCGCCTCCAGCCACCCACCTACCTCTCACTGTTGCCCGCCTCTCACCACCATTCGCCATGGGTCGCTAGCTGTCGTCCACCAGCCGCTGTCTCCCACTGCCGACCGCCCTCCTCCCATCGCCACTTGCCGACCACCGTCTTTCGCCACCAGCCTCCCTCCTCCCGTTGTCGCTCGCCTTTGGCTGTCGCCCACCTCCCACCGCCAATTGTTGCTTGTCATCCACCGGCCACCGCTCTCGCCTTCGATCGCCCTCCTCCCGTTGTCGCTCGCCTCCCACCATCGTGGGCCACCGCCCGTCGTACATCGCCACCATCTCTCGCAGTTGGTCGCTCTCCTCTTGCCGTTGTCCTCCTCCCGTCGCAGGCCACCTCCAGCCACCATCCTCCGCACTAGCCGCATCACTGTTCGCCGCCGCCTCCCCTCGCCATCTGCCGCCATCGTCTGCCGCCCGCCGTCCATTGCCTGCCGTCCACTCTCCGGCCACCCGAGAGGAAGAAATTTTGTATCGTTATCAAACAAATTTCTATTTCTGGAATGGAAATTTTGTATCGTTATTAAACTTATTTTTTTGCTCAAAAATTTCTCTAGGAACATAAATAGAAAAATCAATTTCTGGCTAAAAATTGATTTCTGAAATAAAATGATTGTCATTCGCAGCCTTAAAAGTCCATTGCATGGATTTCTATAGATTGAATTTATCGATAAAAATATCTATATAATATATACATATAGATGTTATATGCAGAGTAGGAACTGAATGATTTTTTATGAGTAATTGCAAAAGGACATAAACGAGATATGTATCAGCAAAATCAACTACAACAGAAAATTGCATAAGGCTCTTTTGAAAAAGCTGGCAAACCTTCCGCCGGTTGGGCACCTACATGGTTCCAAAAGTCTGTTGAATCCCATATCCATTGCTTTTAATTAAATTCCCATGTTTTTCTCTCCCATTGAATTTTTCATCTTTTAACTTAACAAAAAATTCACAAATTTGATTTTGCACCGATACAATTTAAAACTTTAGCTTTCCCATTATTTTATTTTCTTTTTAGAATTTAACTTTTGAATTTCATCTTCAATTAGTTACTTTCAGTTCCACATATTATTAACTTTCTCTATTACGTGAATGATCTGAATCACTTCTTCTTTTTTCTTTTTGACATGTACATCTAGGAAATAAATGGAATGAAATGCGTTAATCAATATGAGGTTAGTCCGTCGTCCATCGCTGTCATTCGTGTATGAAAGACCATTTATGATGTATTTGATGACATGAATATGATCACTCTCGAATGTATAGAAGTGATTCATGTTCCGCGAGTAAGGTTTATCGATTATACATGGAAAAGAAAAGTTAACGTGTAAGACCGAAAAATGCCCAGCACACGCCCGAAATCTAATGATTGAAGGAAAAATTCAAGAGTTAAAGCTGGTGGACTCATATTTTAACTAATATTGAATGGATCGGGTGATATATGGATTCTCTAAAATATAAAATATAGATGGGAATGGATCTAATAAAAGCAAAGTCCAAACCATTCATCTTGAGTTCCGATGGATTTGGCCCAAGTGCTTCTGCACGAGTGGCTTCTTCCTTTGGGCTTTTACATAAACTCTATTTACAGTCAAAACAAAATTTAAGAGTTTTAACAAGTTTCACGCCATTAAAAGATGAAAAGGAGCGAAAAAGGTCCCTTCATTTTATGTTTTTAGGCGGGAAAATTGTTCAAAAAGTTGTAAAACTTATTGTATGATGGCTAATTCAATCCTAAAGCTCATTTGTGCCAATTTAATTTTAAAATTTTTGATAATTCGCCAATTCAATCATAAACCTTTTGATTGTGCCAATTCATTTATTGTTAATGTGAATGTTGACCATCCTACGTAGTATTGTCGGGTGCCGCAGAGACAATTTTTTTAATTTGTTTGAATTTTTTTATAAATTTTGTGAATTTTTTTTTTTATTTTTTTGAGTCAATCTCGCCGGCTATTACCGAGGCGTAGTGATTGGTCATGCTATATTTTTATAAATTTTTTGAATTTTTTTTATAATTCCAGGCCACAAGTGGAGGGGAGTATTTTTTTGCAAATATTTTTGTAATGCTATTTTTATATTTAACCCAAATTCTAGTTCAACCTTTAACAAATCCAAAGTTTGGTTTTTAAGCCAAAATATAAATGGGCTCCAAAATCTTAACTTTTAATAATCGATGCTAAAGTACCAATCACTAAACTTTAGAGTAGGTAGGGGATGTGGTTCTACCAGCGCAAAAAAGATATGTTTGTCGCGTATCTTTATTGACCCAATTGGCGCAAAGTCCGAATAAAACTAGTTCCATCCGAATATACTTGCAATTTAAAGATTCTAATTCATGTGGATTCTCAATTTTATCTACTTCAATTTTTCCTTGGTCAAAATGATTTTCGTCAGTGAAATAATTTCATATTACAATCAAGTGAAAACCAAAGTAGAAAAATAAAATATATAAGGCACAAAGAAATTAACTATCGAATTAGCTATGTTTGTTCGACTTCTTTTGTTTTCATTTGTTCATTTCAATTTTCAATTCTTACTTAAACGTGAAGAGAAATTAGAAAAAAGCCATTGATACCGCTCTTGCGAGAGATTGTACAAGAGGAGCGCTTGAATTTGACACCATGTATCTTGGCTTCCGTTTTGTACCTCAATTTGGTGGAGAAGGTGAAAGGAATGCCGATACTGCCCGATCTTATTTTCGAGCACGATATCTACGAAGAGAAGGAGCCATGGAAGATGTTCGATCCGGCTTGCGACAAAATTATCTCAAGTTTTCAGGACACGGAAAAAGATCAAATAGAGGGTTCAGAGGACCGCCGGTCAGAGACTTAGAAAGGCCAAAATAGGGCGGAAATCAAGAATGCACAAGGTGACCGAATTGGTTCAGGATGACTCCGTTCGAAATGAAGAGTCCTTCGAGGAAGAAGGATGGTAAAGCTACCAATCATAGTCGGATCATATACACATTACATCCCAGAGATGTTAAGTTCATTTTCCTCTTCCTCTTGTTAGCGGTGGTAACAATTGTGTGATTAATACTTAATCTTTATTCCTGGATTGATAAAGCTGCCATAGACCCATTTTAATCTATATTTGATAGATTGAGTTATTATATAAGTTAGGTATACTCAGTAAATTGGTCATAAATGGGTTTAGACCAACTCTATAGATCATAAATGAGTTTGATATATGTATTAAATGGGTTCGATATATGCATTAAATGGGTTCACGACTTATTTAAACTTAACCCGTCTCTCTAACTCTCTCTTTATTCTTTCTCACTCTCACTTGACCTCGCGCTTTCATCTTAGTTTGGGTAACAATATGAGTGGCGTATGTGTTGTGTGTATCACTAGATTTGTATTACATAAAAATGAGTCAAAACGGGTTAAATAAGTCAATTTCGAATGGACAGTTTTCAAATCGACCTGACCGATCCGTTTGACAAATTTATGGGCCATAGGCCCATAGTCATATATAATTGTAGTCTATATAGATTATTTAATTTTCTTTATGAGAATCTTTTATAGAGGGGGGACTAGACACGGCATGTCAATTGTTATGCCCTAATTTGTAATGAATTTCTTTTCTCTTTTGGGTTTTGCCGAGGATACAAGGAAAAAGGTAGCGTTTTCTGTACTCGTGAAATTTTTTGAGGTCACGTGCGAACTTCTGCACGAAACAAACGACCTCGAAAAACTACGTAGGTTTTCAGACCACGTGCGTTCTCGTACTCGTAGTCCCACTTGCATGAGGAAACTCAATGGCAAAATGGACTTGGACTGCATTCATTCTTCGTCGCTGATGAAGTGACCAATTCTTTCAGGTTGCCGTGGGAATCCAGAGCTTCAAACCCAACGCAGAAACAGACGGGTGATAAAAGAGAATTCATGAATTTTCTTTCTGGAGAAATTGAAAATCTGTCTAATTTGTATTAAGAGAATTAATTAAATCGACTTAAAAATTTGAAATGATAATATTATCACACTTCACGAGATAAAGGGAGAACACCTCTTTCGATTCAAGGAGGCAAATCACCACGATAAATGTACCCCGAGATCATGACACGATGCATCGTGACAAAGAGGCGATTCGGTTAGCATGGTGAAATCTAATTGAGTTGCGATTTTTCTAAACCTAGAAAGTCTTTCAAAAAACTTATATCAATTGTTCTTTATATAAGGTCACTCAACAATGTTAGAAGGTGTACATGCACGTTTTCCACGTTTTGCATGCGGTCAGTTTGCAGGGACCCTGATACGGTTCACAAAACGTGACACAGTGTTCTTGTTCGGTTCTGTCTTTTTCCTGTAATGGTGTTTTTCTTTGCCAAAAGTACTAAATGTCGTTCTTGTTCAATGCAGCAAACCGGCTATGGATAGTGTGTAGTCAGAAATAACGATGCACTGGATGAAAGCAGGAGGAAATTCATTGTTTGTTATGATGCAATGCCGCTTGATCTCTAGGAGACTCGACAAGCGAAGACCATGCGCTTGATCGACACCGATTCCTCCGTTGCCGATGACAATTTGCCCATGTTGCCGCCTTCTAATGCAGTTCTCCAGCAAGAGATTGATCCGCAAGCTAACAAAATGTCTCTCGTCTACAACCATGACATTTCCACTGTGGCTGAATCAACCTCGTCGAGCGCTTCTACATTGTTTATTGCCGGGAGGCTGATGAACAAGTGCGATGCCTTTGAGCACGACACTCTCATTCACCACGGGTGTTTCGAGCTCCTTGACGCCTCCTGCAACTGTTCACCAGGAGATCATTTGATCGGCAAAAGAGAAGCCTTCTGTCGACAGCCGCTACGATGTGGCTGGTATGGACGATTCTACCTCATTGCCAGTCTTGGAGAATTGCACACCAGCAGACTGATTGACGAGTAGACACCGCACCTTTGGTTAGCAACCATGACGCTTCCACTTGGCTGCGTTTGGGAACAGGGAAAGTTTTTTGAAAAATGTAAAGGATTTTAAGTTAAAAGGAGTTTTCCAAAATATAAATTGTGTTTGATAAGTTGTAATTTAAAAATTCATTGCAAAGCAACTTTGGGTAAAATAGTGTTTGGAAAAATTATTCTTGCTAAATACTTTTTTATTTTTTAATAAAAAAAAGTCCAAACCCTTCGCCGGAGCCAAAGGGCAAGTGGCCGCCGGTGACCCAGATCTGGTGCCAGTGGCCGTTGTTTGAGGTCGTTCAACCCCTGACATGGGTTGCGAAACCTAGGCAAGGGCCGCTAGTGACCCAGATCTGGCGCCACACAACCGTCATATGAGGTTGAACGACCTTAGGCAGCTCCCGACAACCACCGATGAGGGCCACTTGGGTTTCGCGATGCTAGGTTGCTCGATCCCAGGCGGCCCTCGTCGATGGTTGCCAAGGGTTGCCTAAGGTCGTTCAACCTTAGACGACGGTCGCACGGCGCCAGATTTGGATCGCTGGCAGTCCTTGAAAGTTGTCTAGGTAGCACAACCTTAGCCGGCTCTTGCTTGAATCACGCAGCACCTCTCCGAGGTCTTGCGAGTTCCCAATGAGGACTGTCTAGAGGTCCCATGACCTCACGTGGCCCCTCGCCTAGGTCACGTAGCCCCTTGCAGCGGTCATGCGACCCCAAGCGACGGTTGCTGGGTTGCGCAACCATGCTAGCCTACCTTCGGCCCGTTGCCGTCCCCTTGCAGCCATGCGGCCACGCCGGCCTAGCTAAGCGGAGAAGATGATGAACAGTGATAAACGAGGCCAGAACCAAAAAATCAAAAAATAAATGAGAGAAGTTTTGGAAGAATTTTTTTTTACTTGCCGGGAGTCTTACATGCTGGGAAAGTTGAAAGCCTAAGGGAGATTAGGACCCGCCTAGGCTTTCGGCCTTTACAAGGCTCACTTTTGCTGAATGGGGTTTTTAAAATTGTTCCCAAACACCCAATTTTAGCTCAAAGGGCTATGGATGCCCAAAGTGGCTTGGGAAAGCCATTCCCAAACGCACCCAAATTTGTGTCATCCAACCACATTGCCACTTTCGACGAGTGTTTAGCAAGAGACTCAGCAACCAAACACAATGGGCTTTGTCGACAACGATGGTGTTTTCATTGTGGATGATGATTCAACCCCGTTGCCGCCTTCGATGACTGTTTGGAACCAAGAGATTATCCAACAAGCAAACTCAATGCCTTTCATCAGCAACCATGACGCTTCCGCTTTGGATTGTCCAGCCTCATCTCCGCCTTCTATCACCGTTCACCACGAGACCGACCAACATGTAAGCACAATGCCTTTCATCAACGACTATAAGTCGTCCACCATAGATGATTCAACCACATCGACGCCTTGTACCAACTATTCACTACGAGGCTTTCCATCAATAGCTATGGTGGAGCTTTTCCCTCAGACAGACTGGTTCACTAGCTTCTGATGGAGATGCAACCTGCCCGAGGCAACGGCAACCACACGAGCAAATGAAGACGAAGATTTCCGCGATGGACTCAACTAGATGATAAGCAACAGCATCGTGGAAGATAGACTGATCCTCTCCGACGATGGGCTCTTCTTCAATAACAGTGACGTTGCCTTCCCTTCCGGTGAATCAGATCCCACCCTTGCATTTGCACTCCAATGCTCCATAGTCAATCAGAGTTCATTATTCCCTCTGTTATGGTATTGAGGCCATAGTCAAGCAAGTCGCCAATGGCCGGCGTGGACTTTTTCCCCCCACCTGTAAAAAATGATGGTCTCTTTGTCTTTGTGAATTGTTAACTATGCTTATGTCGGGATTTTAGTATCTAAAATCCATAAATTGTGAATGAGAAATGTGGATGGAAATAGTCCCACATTGGAAAAAAGTTGTGATGGGAGATGTTTTATTTAGATGAGCCTCTCAAATGGGTTTGGGCCCCAAGGAGTACCTCGCTTTTGTGGAAGGGAGAGAACCTATGTCAAGCTAGTTTGGTTCCTCCTGCGTGCGCCGCCACTGCTGCCCGTCTGGCCAGCTCGGGTCCATTCCATCGGTTTTTATTTTTCTCGAACATAGCGGCACTAGGTAGGGCAAGAAATGTCATGTATAACGGAAAGTCCCGACATATACGTCGAAGACATGATACTCTAAGACAACTACTTTCTAGTGGAATTATCACGATTGACTATGTGAAGTCAAAAGATAATGCTGCGAATTCACTAACAAAAGGCCTAACTAGAGTTGATTGTAAAAATATCAAGGGGAATGGGTTTAAGGCCTATAAAATGAGTCATCATAGCGGAAACCTTACCTAATTGACTGGAGATTCCAAGATCTAGATTCAAAGGGACAATCAAGTTATGCAGGCAGAGTAGTGTATTGTCAACTCTTACTCATTCCCATATGGAGACGGTACTAATGTGTGGAGGTTAAGTGTAAGCTTTTAATGATTTTGATTCGAGTATGTAATATATTACACAATCAGAAATCACTTATGTGAGTGTAAAGTGAGGGCCACTTCTATGAAGAATTTGAAAGGCCAAATTCCTCAAAGCACTCATGAAACCAAGCGATGTTCATGGCAAAAACCAACACAATAGTGAGAACCAACTTTATTTGGGAGATAATTGTGTGATTTCTATTGTCTTGACTTACACCGAAAGTCAACAGTTCAAAGACATCAACTCTATTAATTGACCGAGTAAGTCTGATAGGTCTCACTAGGGAAAGTTCAAAGCCTCAAACTACTTATCCTAATACAATGTTCTCTTATGGAATTATTGCACATTGCATCTCATGCACACACGAAGAGTTATGATATCTGAACTTTTCATTCATGTGGGGGATTGTTGTGATTTTAGTATCCAAAATCCATAAATTGTAAATGAGAAGTGTGGATGGAAATAGTCTCACATTGGAAAGAAGCTGTGATGAGAGATGATTTATTTAGATGAGCCTCTCAAATGGGTTTGGGCCCCAAGGGGTATCCCAATATCCCACTTTTGTGAAAGGAAGAGGACCTACGCCAAGCTAGGTCGGTTCCCCTTGCGTGCACACCGCCGCCTCTGTCCGTCCAGTTGGCCCGGGTCCATTCCATCGATTTTTATTTTTTCCCGAACATGCATGTTTTGTTAGAAATTATTTATTTATTTATGGACAAACAAACATGTCTGTTCGTGAGGTTTGATTCGCCCGAACGAAAACCGCTTCGGTTCAAGTGAGCCTTCGCGACTGTTCACGAACCAAACGGAAACCGCAAGTGAGTCTTCATTGCTCCCGACTCTTCATTTTTGCCATTTATATAATCGAACTGTTTAGTTCGGTTTGGTGACTCTTCGTGGCATTTTTTCCTGCGAGACTTTTTCCCTCACACACTCTAGACATTTTTATTTTTTTTTTCGTTTCTTCGTCATTGTCATTTGTGCGATTATTCTGTAAAGTTGCATTCGAACATTTCTATTGAAGAAGTACTACTTCTTTGGAAAGGCGATCCGTTCTATCGTGAGAGACAATTGTTCAACAATCTTGGGTACCGGTAGAAGGGACAAATTGTCTTAAGGACACAACTTCAATTCGTTGGGTTCGGATCATTCGTCGACATTCGGATTACTCGTCAGAACTTGATTTCAGGTTTGTCGAACAACTTTGTTTTGCATATACAAGCACTATTAATTTCAATAGCTTATACATTCATTAGTCATCCATAGGTTGAATAAATCTTGAGAGTAATTATTTGCAGATATCTTTTTTTCCCAAAAGAAAAAAAATAGGTGTCTTCTTTCCCGTGACATCCTATTAGCACTTAATTCGCATGACGCGCTCCCTCCTGATCCTCCATTCATCACTCCGAGAATGTTTAACATTAAAAACAATGTTAACCATGAGGGATCATTCAGAGAACTTTCATTATCGTTGTTAATGATACGGGAAAATTATAAATGTAATTAATGACTTCCTTGTAATATTGAGAGAAGATAGTAAAAACCTTTCGAGGAAATATTTAATATGAAGTATTACAAAAAAATGGTTAATATCACAAAAACCCCATACAAAATAAAATACAAATACCTTGAACTTTATTTTGTATCATAAAAGCCCTAAACTTATCCATTGCGAATACCCCAAACTTTGTTTTGTGTCATAAAAAATCCTGAACTTATACTAGTGTAACAAATTTACCATATATGGAGCTGAAATAGAGGGTATATATGTCACACATGTATAAATTTGGGTTTTTTCGTGACACGAAAAAAGTTGGGGGTATTTGTGTCGTAGTAGGCAAGTTTAAGGATTTTGGCAATACAAAAAAAAGTTTGAAGTATTTATATCATAGTGTACATAGTTTGGGATTTTTTTTGTAGTATTTGCCCAAAAAAACTTAAAATATCGGGTAAAAAAATGTGCAACATTCAATCTCATTAAGGTCCTGTTTGGTTCAACATTTCAAATGGGATTTGAGACTCTAAAGTCCTTTGACTAAATGTAAATACTGTTTAGTTCATTTTTTGCTTAACTTTGAGGAAATGCAATTGCATTTCCAAAAGCCTCTAAAGGCCTATGGCCTAAGGCATGTGTGGATATCATTTGAAAAGTAGCATTCTCATAATGCAATATTCGGCATTGTTCATCAACATTGTTCATCTTCCCTATGGTTTGCATAGAGGAGTGGAAGGAGGCTGCGACCACCACTTGGGGGGTTGCGCGACCTCAGTGACCTCCGCATGGGGTTGCGGGACCCAAGCAAGCATTAGCCTAGGTTGCATGACCCCTGGTGATTGCCGCTTAAGTTGCGCCACCCCAGGTGACGTCGCCTAAGGTAGGGCATATTGAAGCAACAAATCAAAAAGCAAAAAATTAGAATGGCTGCAGTGTAGAATCTTCCGCAAATTAGCATGAAGATAACATATAAAGGAGAATATCCACGAGTTGATCATTTAAAAATCTTTTCTGATTTGTCTTTTATTCAATTTCTTTGTAAATCAAATTATATATTTTATCTTTAACTTCTACCATAATTATAGGAGATGATATCTCTATTTATACTATAAAATATATCAATGAAAGGTAATGCTTCATCAACTCAATTCTCTATTTTCTTTTTGGTATCGGAGCCATGTAAGGGCCCACTGCTCTTTTCTTGTTGAAAAAAATTGATACAATCATGTCAAACCCATTTCCATTTCTTCAAACATCAATGTGGCGAATTTTGTGACATTGAAGCTCAATGAAAACGACTTTTTGCTTTGGGAGACACGGGTATTGTCTCTGATTGAAAGTCATGACTTACTTGGCTTTCTTACGGGAGAGATAGTTGCACCACCATAGACTCGGACATCGAAAAATTCAACCGAAGTCGGTAATCTAGAATATACATCATGGGTGTGTAGTGACCGCCTCGTAAAGTCTTGGATTGTGGACACACTCTTAGAAGAGGTTCTCGGACATGCTGTTGGACTTCAAACAACAGCAAAAGTGTGGAAGGCTCTCACCGACCATTTCAAGCAAAGCTCAGTGACTCGAGAACTTGATCTCCTTGGACAACTTCAACAAATCAGGAAAGAAAATAAGCCTTTATCTGTTTATCTTCGTGACTTTAAATCTATTTGCGATCAATTGCATTCCATTGATCTAATAAAGTCTTCAAATTATTTGAAGGACTTGATGATCGCTATGAGTCGTTCAAAACGACTATGTTCAAGCCTCCTCTTCTATCTCATGTTGAAGTGGTTGCACAACTTCAAAGTTATGAGTTACGAAACAAGCGCACTTCAACCATACTCCCAAAGAGTTTAATGGCGTTTATCTCGTAGTGACATAATGGTGGCTACAAAAACAACCCCTGAGGGAGGGGTAGAGGACCCATATTTAATTCTAGGGGTCGTGGCTTTTCTTAAACAAGCCAAAATGGTCGGCGATTTTTAGGAAATTACTATACTACTCAACAAACCAAAACCGTTGGTACATCATCAATTCAACCTGGAAGTGCCATCTCTCATCTGTCAAATTTGTAAGAAGGGGCATGATGCATTGAATTGTTGGTATCATTTCGATAATAGTTATTAGAATATTAATATACCCCATAGCCTGACTGCACTTCATATCTCAAACTCACAAGATGAAGAATGGCATCCTGACACTGGTGCTAATACTCATACGACTGATAATCCAGGTAATCTTGTGAACGTAGTTCCTTATCATGGCCATGATAATGTGATAGTTGGGAATGATACATCACTGCCGATTACTCATGTTGGGACTGGTCAATTTGGCAATAAGATCGGTCAGTTTTCTCTTAATAATGTTTTAATCATTCCACAAATTAAGAAAAATCTATTATTTGTCTCTCAATTGACGAGAGATTATCCTTGCTATTTTGAGTTTGATGCCTTTGGTTTTTCTATCAAGGACTCTAGGACACACCGAGTGTTGATGATGAGAACTAATCATCACGAATTATATACCAATAAGGACCTGCATTCCATGGCATTCTTTTCTCAGAGAAACGATGTTGCTGATGAACTTACGTGGCATCGTAGAATAGGCCATCCGAATAGTCGTATTTTATGGCTTCTGCGGTCTGATAATTTGATTTCAATAAATAAATCCACTGGCACTTTATGTACAATTTGTCATATTAGTAAAAGTTCAAGATTACTATTTTCTTTATCTGATTCTCGATGTTCCCATCCATTGGAGAAAATACATTGTGATCTTTGGAGACCAAGCCCAAATCCTTCTATGCAAAAATTTCGATATTATGTGGTATTTATTGATGATTTCTCCCGATACTGTTGGTTGTCTTCGTTGAAGCAAAAGTTAGATTTCAATGAGATTTTCCTATCTTTTCAGAAATTAGTTGAAAATCGGTTTGATAAGAAAATTAAAGTTTTCCAATTTGATGGAGGAGTTGAATTCACAAGCAATAATTTTCTCACGCATCTTTGTGAATGTGGCATACAACAACAATTCTCATGTCCAGTTATGCCAGAACAAAACGGTATTGCTGAGAGGAAACATCGATACATTGTTAAACTCGGACTTGCTACATTATTTGAGGCATCTATGCCACTCAACTATTGGGTGGAAGCATTTACAACGATGGATTATTTGATAAATCGGCTTCCTTCAATTGCTTTAGGCAATCAAAGTCCATACTCGGTCTTATTCAAGAAGGACCTTGATTACTCATTACTCAAAGTGTTTGGCTTTCGTTGTTATCCATATCTACGCAACTACACGATGAACAAATTTGATAAGTGCTCTTTGCCATGTGTAGTTTTGGGATACAGTGAAAAGCACAAAGGATATCGTTGTCTTCATTAATCTACTGGTTGTGTTTATATATCTCGACATGTTGTTTTTTATGAGCATTATTTTCTTTTGCCTCTTCTTCTCAGGCGACTGCTATGATTGAGGGGCAGTTGTTGCGATGGAATTCAATTTTAACCTCATCACAAACCAAAGCTTCTAGTGATCATTTGACTATGCCCAAACCTAGTCTAGAAGTTTGTCAAAATGGTTGTTCACCAATAGATCTTGATTCTGCAAGCGAACATGCACGTCTGTTTGTTGAGTAGAACTGGACTCAAATGTTTCATCTGCTACTATCTCTAACCATGTGGCACAATCAGCAGAGAGTGCATCTTTACTTTAGTCTCAATCCGAAGCTTCCACATCCTCAATAAATCCCATGGTTACACATTCAAAGGTCGGGATCTCGAAGCCAAACACCAGGTATGTCAATATAGCAGTATCATCCATTCCTCCTGAACTATGCACTGTTCATCAAGCTTTAAAGCACCCTGGTTGGAAAGCTGCTACGCTATAGGAGTTAGATGCCCTTGCAATCAACAAAACATGGGAACTAGTTCCTTGTCATCCATCGATGAATGTGGTTGGATGTAAATGGGTGTACAAGACAAAGCTACATGCCGATAGTTCACTTAACCAATTGAAAGCCCGACTTGTCGCAAAAGGCTTTCATCAAGAGGAGGGGGTTGACTTCCCAGAAACTTTTAATCCGGTGGTCAAACAAGCCACAATTCGCATTGTCTTATTTATTGCTACTGTTCAGAATTGAAAATTCGCCAATTAGATGTCAAGAATGCCTTCCTACACAATGATCTTGATGTTCCTGTTTATATGGAATAACCATTGGGTTTCTGAGATTCATTTCATCCTGACCATGTTTACTTGCTTCGGCGTGCGCTATATGGGCCTCAAACAAGCTCTCGGGAAATGATTTGACAAATTCAGTGATTTTCTTTTCCAATATGGATTCTTCTGTAGCACAGTTGATCCATCACTATTTGTTTATCGTCATCATGGTCATATTATTATTCTTTTGCTCTATGTGGATGATATAGTCATCACTGGTGATTCTCTGAAATTACTAAACCATCTTGTGCAGGAACTTGGTCAAGTGTTTTCCATGAAAGACGTTGGCGTTCTTCATTATTTCTTAAGCATTGAAGTCAATCGCTCCACTGATGGACTCTTACTCTTACAACAAAAATATGCCTTGGAACTTTTGAATCGAGCATCAATGGCGCAATGTAAGCCAATTGCTACTCCAATAGCTACCAAGTAACCACCACTCAAACACGGTGATAAGCCCTATGCTGATCCATCCCATTTTCAAAGTATTGTAGGTGCTCTTTAGTACCTTACTCTCACTCATCCAGATCTCTTGCTTGCAATCAACATAGTTTGCCAACATATGCATGCTCCAATTGTTTCGCGGCACTTTACACCTTGAGCTTCGTATTTTGTCTCATAGTTCTTTCCAATTATTTGGCTTTGTTGATGCAGAATGGGCAAGGCGCACACTCACTCGACGTTCTGCCACTGGTTATTGTACTTTTCTCAGCTTAAATTGTATTTCATGGTGTGCTAAGAAACAATTTACTGTGCACTGCAACTGAAACTGAATATTGGGCTCTTGCTTCCGCCGCTGCTGAATTTACTTGGATTTCATACATACTGCGTGACATTGGGAGCCACCAACATCAACCTTCGTTACTTTTCTCGGACAATATGTCAGCATTACATCTCACGACTAATCCAATTTTTCATGCTCGAACAAAGTATATTGAGATCGATTATCATTTTGTTCGAGAAAAGGTTGCTCTTGGTTCTGTCGTAACTCATTATGTTCCGTCTTTCTCACAAATTGCTGATATTCTTACCAAGCCATTGACTTGAGATATGTTTGCTAGTTAAGAATCAAACTCGGTCTCTGGTCTTTGCCATTGAACCGTTTGAAGGGGAGTATTGAAGCAACAAATCAAAAAGCAAAAAATCAGAATATTTGCAGTGTAGAATCTTCCATAAATTAGCACAAAGATAACATATCAATGAGAATATCTACGAGTTGATCATTTAGAAATCGTTTCTTATTTGTCTTTTATTCAATTTCCTTGTAAATCAAATTGTATCTTTTATCTTTAACTTCTACCATAATTATAGGTGATAATATCTCTATTTATACTGTAAAACATATCAATGAAAGGTAACGCTTCATCAACTCAATTCTCTATTTTCTTTAGAGCAACCTCAGGCGTCGCTTGATTTGCATGACTCAAGCAACGCTTGAGGTCGCACGACCTCAAGCTGCCTTGCCTAAGGACGGGGTTGTACGACTCAAGCATCATGGATTTGCCTGCCAGTGGTTGGTCGACGGCTGGTTTAGCCCACCGGCGGTTGAGCTTTACTAGAAATAATGTGAGATTTTTTTAAAAAAAAATTAGCAAAAGTCATTTACAAAATGTAGTTTTTACCAAACGACATTTAAGCTAAAGTTGTTTTTTAATGCATTTCAAAATTACAATTTACCAAATACTATTCGCATTTAGCAAAATCCCTTTAGGGCCCGTTTGACAACGTGCCAAATAGTGAAAATTTCTGTTTTTTTGTTCTCAGAATCAGTTTGGGAATAGAAATCCGTTTGTTAACATTTTGTGCCCAGGCACAATTTTGCAAAAATTGATCTCGGAATCAGTTTTGGAACAGAATCAATAAGCAAAAAAAAGTAGTTTTTTTTATTCTGGAATAATTTTTCCGGAACTGATTCTTCTTGGTTTTCTTCTTTCTTTTATATTTGTTCTTCATCTTTTTCCTGGCCCACTACTGGCCTGCTGCTAGTCACCGGCCACTAGCCAGGGTTGACGAGAGTGGCCCTCGCCGCCCTTGGTGACTGCAAGGTTAGCCTCGCCAGATTTGGGCGAGGTCGAGCCTCGCTCGGCCAAGGCAAGGCCGACATCGCCACCGCAGGGGGTGGCGATGGCGAGATTAGCCTTGCCAGATCATAGCGAGATCGGCCTCGCCATGGCCGGGCGAGGCCGACCTCGCTATCATGGGGGGTGGTGACGGCAAGGTTGGCCTCGCCTTGGCTAGGCGAGGCTCAACCTCGCCGTGATCTGGTGAGGCCGACCTCGCTGTTGTGACCGGCAAGGGCCATGACGCCCTCGCCAGCCCTACCTTGTTGCCGATCGCCGCCGCCGGTGCCGATGACTAACCATGGCCAAGGAAAAAAAGAAAGAAATATTAAAAAATTTAAAATATTATTAATAAAAATAAATTTTATGTAGTTACCAAATGCATTTCTGTTCTTTTTCTATTCTAAGAATATAATTTTTGGGCAGTTACGAAACGCCTTCAAATGCTTAAAAATTATTCCCGGACACAGAATAAAAAAGAATAATTTCCGATCAGAATCTATTTTTGGATACAAAATGGTTACCATGTGCAACTTTAGTCTAAAGGCATTTGTATTCCACAAAAACATTTCCCCAAAGCTGAATTAAACGGCCCCTAAAGGTAATGTCTTTTTTTGTTCCAACATAGCTCGTGATATTGAATGAGACAAGCAGAAATCCTTGTTGGAAATAGATTGAGTGGAGAGCACAAGGAAAAAAAATATTCATTGTAAAGAGAATATGATCAATCGATCACGCGAGTCAGAGTCCTCCGCATCACTCTCAAAGGCAATCCTTCAAAAAGGGTTTGTCATTCACATTTTACACAGACGTGTTATCGGTTATTCATTATCATTCTCGTAGTATTATGAATTTCATTTCATATTTTGATCGGAATAGATGTTTAGATATGTTGTAAGCGAAACATATTTTTTTTCATGATGACCGGGGGCAAGCCCAGGTGTCCACTAATGATAGGTCCTTGCGCCTGAGTATTTATATTTTTTTTCTAATTTGCAAGAATCACATGTTTTGGTGAGGATGGTCCAAGCCCTACAAATGGTTTGAAAAGAGGAGGCACGGGCACGAGTTCAAATCCCTCGAAGCATCAAAAGGACAAATTTCTTTTGTTTATCTTTTTTGGTTGGCCCTTTTCTTACTTTTTGGCAGCGTGGGTGCCCACCCATTTCCTTTTCACTATCTTTTCCATTCATTATGTTCTTTTTATTTGAATTTTTCAATTTCATTTCTGGTTCATTCAAACGAAATCTCGAGTTCACGAATATTCAAAAATTGTTTGTGAAGAAGGTTTCAAGGGTACAGATGCTCTTCGCTCCTGATATTTCTATTCAAAGGTTTTTCTTTATTTCCGTTTTTTCTATCGTTCTTGTTTTTTAGTAAATCGATAATCTTTGTCTTCTTATTTAGGACAAATTGATTCACGATACCAAGTTAATGGGTTCAAGATCCTCCCTAGACAAAATATGCATCACTGCTTATGTAAATTGTTAATGTTAAATTCGCTTACTCGTTTTCAGAATGCAGTACTCTAAAAAACTATCCTTGTGCATTTTTGGCATATGCATCTATCTCAATATTAAGAATTTATACGTCGACAAATATGGCATATTCGAGATGAGAAGAATATTAGGAATAGATATAAATGCGGGTTCAATATTCCCGAGGCAAGGCGCGGATCGTTACAGGTAAACCTGGCAGGATGAGGCAGGGCTTGGGTCGACCAGCGTTCTTTGTTAAGGCCTTTTCCAGCTCTGCTCTTTTGATCCATGGAGACGGCATGTTTGGGCAAGTGAAGTGGGCCATTTCGTATTCCATGGACCCGTGGCCGGATTGACCTGTATCCTCAATTACGAAAAAACCCATTGCAAGAACCAACAAAGAATTTATACGATTTGCACATGCTCTCCCTGAGTCGCATCCCTCTCCTAGCCTGAGACGGCGCGTGATAGGGGTGTGCAAAACGGATCGCCCGGACCGGATTGGACTAGTCAGTTTGGTCCGGATTTCGGGATTGTCGGTTTAGTTCTGAATCCCTAAAAGTGGAATCGGTATCCGGACGGTTCGGTTTCTAATTTCAAGGAGGGACCGAATTGACTACATATACTTTTTTTAATTATTTCTTTAAAAAAATTAGTAAAATGCGAACTAAACCCCACATACAATGTTTTTTCCTTATCATTACATCATAATGACTCTTTACTCATAATCACTTTCATCAATATGTTGAGATTTGTTATTCTCTCTTGTTGTGGTGGGAAAAAAATAAAAAAATTGACCGGTTTCATTAGACCGGACCACCGGTTTCTAATCCTAAGACCAACCGGTTTGATCCCTGGTTCTCAAAATTAGGAATCGGTCCTCCTGTTTCGAAGGTAAAATTAGACCGAAAACTGATCACCTCTTTGACACACCCCATCGTCCAAGAGGGGCACGTCCAAGAGGGGCACATCGGTCATTCCGCAATCCCGGTGCCTGAAACCAGATCATGGTGCTTGCTCCGTCCCCTGCACACCCTAACCCGTTGCGGTGACTTGGCCGACGAGGGCCGCCCCCCTGATCCGCCGCCCCCTCGCCCTCCGACGCTCGCCATGTGGCGCGGCCCCCACTAGCCCTAGCACGGCAGTTTTGGCGAGATGAAAATGAGAAAAAAAAAAAAAAAAAAAGGAAGAAGAGGAGGGAGAAAACGAAAATTAGAGTGCACACATGATCTAGAGAGAGACAGGGAGAGTCTCCATAAACACGTTTTCTCCCGAACGCAATATAAGCCCTTCCAAAATAACCCCAAATCTCCTAACTTTTGCTCTCCTGTTAAACGCCTCTCTTTCTCTCTCCTCTCTCTCTCTCTCTCGCTGTACATCGTCGGCGACTAAACCAAAACCACCTCCGCCTCTTTCCTCGCGAATCGGACGACGACCTTCGACGAGCGGCGAACCCGACCCCCACCCGCCGCCGCCACCGCCGCCGATTCCTATTCCGATTCCCGAAACCGGGACCGAGGCGACTCGCGCAATCGGAATCCCCTCCTCCCGCCGCCGCCGCCGCCGCCGCCGGCCCTTCTCCGGCCGGCCCCGGAACTCTGTAGGTGCGCACGATCGTTAACATGCGCGCGCACTCATCGGATTGTCCCTAAGCTAATCAATCCTTGCTGTGGTTTCTATGTAGTCGCGCCCCCGAGAGGAGGGAGGGGGGGGGGGGGGGGGGGGGGAGCGCCGCCCGGTTTTTCCAATCATCGGCGCCCCTGCTCGGGTCGATTTAGTAATTTCACTGTAAATAAGCTCGAAGTCAGCCCTCTGCTCGCGAATTTTGGATGGGATTGGTGTTCTAAGGTTCCCGATTCGGTATTTTTGAGCTTTTAGCGTCGATTTTTGGAGATTTAGTGAAGCTGGGACCTTGATCCGTTGTCTGCTCTTCTTGATGGGGTTTGATTGCTCGTCTTGCTGCCTTTGCGTAGTTTGGTTTCGTTTTGGATCGAATGTGATTGAATTCTGCCAATGCTTGCTTTCGGTACGGAGGTTGGAGTCTGTGCTGCTCGCCGACGAGCTTGTTTTGAATGCGCTTCAAATGTCGTTGGACTTTTGACTTTTTTTGAAATGTCGGGTAACCTTTTCTGATGGGGAGTCCTTTACTGAGGATCGGATAAGCTACTTTTTGCCTGAGCTTTTCTGTTTGCACTAAGAATTTTCGAAGCCCGTCCAGCACCAGACCCTCTCAAGCAAGGTTATCGGTCATTCCTTGTCCTTATGGGGGCGTTTTGTGCTTCTTCTTTTTTTTTTGTTGGAAAGACCGAATTATGAAATTCAAGAGTGTAGATTGATAATTCTAATGTTGATCCCCCTTTTTATTCGACCTGTTGAACTGAATTGGATTGCCAGCTTTCTATCTGCTTCTTTGTGCTGCTGCTATTCCTAATCTTTTTAAATAAAGACATGTTTCGTTCTGATGGAGGCCGTTTGAACTGCATAGAATTTCCGTGTTTTTGCCTGCTTCTCGTTTGTGTGCTGTTATTATTATCTTTAAAAGAAAGCAGTTTTGTTTTCGAGTTATACTAGACCATTCTCATCAGTCACTTCTTACTTCTCCTTCACAGCAATCTGGACTTGTAGGGGCCTTTTACAGGAGTTCCATGTGATAGATGGCCTTCTTTAAGAATTTTCCAAATGAAACAGTATCACACGGCATCGTGGAGGAAAATAGCAGGGCACAGAGTTCCATAAGGAATGAGGATGTTGGTAGGCCTTTCAGCGAGAGAATATTCGATATGAATTTGGATGCACAGTACCCCAGTGACGGCGAACCATCTGGCTCCAGCAGAGTGCAGAAAGAGGCAGTAGCAGAGAATGGAATTAGAGCAAACAACCTGCCGCCTTCTGTAAGGAGAACAGCTAATGCTGGCAAGTGGGGTTCCTCATTTTGGAAGGACTGCCAACCCATGGGTCCTCCAGAAGGGTCTGATTCTGGACAAGATTCGAAAAGTGGGTCAGACTGTAAAACTTCTGGAAGGTCAGCAGATAATTCAGCTGACGCAAGAGAGTCAGATGACGATGGACAGAAAGAAGTAACCAAGGGTCAAAGAGGCCCCTCTGATGTCCCCGCAGATGAGATGTTGTCTGATGAGTATTACGAGCAGGATGGGGAAGAGCAGACTGAGTCAGTTGTTTTTGGAGGGTTCAATCATTCCACAAGGATGAATTCGATACCCTCAACAAAACCAATGCCCTTTGCAGCTAATAGAAATGTCTCTCAGAATCGAAGGGCCCCAAATGATGACGATGAAGAAGATGAAGATGAAAAGAATGACGATGCTGACTACGAGGAAGAGGACGATGAAGATGGTAATTAGTAAAATTAATTCAGCTCATCAATTGTTTAGCTAGTACTTGCTTTAGACATATATTACATTATGCAAGGCTTCTTTTGCTATTTTCTGATCATTTTTATGACCTACTTCTTGGAATTGCTGTTGATTGCTGTTTCTCTGCCACCGCAGGAGATGACCCTGATGATGCTGATTTTGAGCCTGATTCGGGGGTTTCTGGTCGTCAATTAGTAAACAAGGTGAATTTGTTGGCATTGCATTCTTTTGAATTTTAATGTTGGGTGGCTTATGGTTTCCACCTCACACAGACAAAAACCACATATCCTAGTACGTAATTCCATATCTGATTCCATGGGCGAAGGCCATGAAATACAGTTAATGACACTGAATTGTTGGTTAAGGCATTTCGTTCTTTTTGCTTCCAGCTGGCTCATCAGTGTTACCAATAGTCTACTTCGAGAATATCATGGTTTGGGCAGCGTAAAAACAAGGAGCTCGTTGATGCTGGGAGGAAATATAACGTTTCATGTAGTTGACAACATGCTAACTGTGGCAATAAAGAAAATGGAAAATTACTTGGTGGCTAAGAATTGGATTAAGATATCAGTGAGGGCGATTGTTGTGTGGCATAAAAAAAGACAAAAATTGGGTTGGTTTACCCTGAGGTTTTATTTGAAGAATGGGGGCAACATTTGAACACACAACTCAGTTTTGGAGAGAATTCTACATTTTATAGTTCTCCAGATACATTTCCTGATCTCATTTTGTGTTGTTGCGGCCTGTGTTTGCTTTCAATTGGGAGGTCAGGCTAATATTTCAATTACACACAGGAGGGACCAGTTAATTTGCTGGTAGATGATTGACCTCTAGCAATGTTCAGAGTTTCACGAGATAGGGTAATGTTTCAGGTGTTGAGGATATAGCTTGTGAAATTTTGATGGTGGTGATGGGCAGCTTCAGTGCGGATTGTGGTAATTGTTTGAAGGATATTTTTGTGAACTTACCAAAGTTGGATGACCTAAGTATGAGGGATATTACTGGAGGCTGAGACGAGTTTTGTCCAATATATTTCCAGTCTCTAATTTATACGTGTTACTTTGTTGCATGTGCTATTGAATGATTCTCTTCTTAGCCCTTGTTGGATAGCATATCTTTGTCCTAACTCACTTATCTAAGTCTTCTTATTGCGTGGAAGTGTCTTGAGGAAAAAGAAGCAGAAATTTTTAGGAATTGATAAGCAATCTGAGTTGCGTAACAAAATCTATGCATATGTTTTATCAATGAATAAAGACATTGCTCGGTTGCAGCCTGTAAGTAAATCTGAGTTATGTGAGAAATGGAAAATCAAGTGGTATCTTGAGGTGTTTTCTTGCTATCAAGGAACAGGTTCAAATTCTCGGCTTGGCTATTATCTGTGCATATTTAGCATAAGACGAAGACGAACTTGGTCTTTGGAAGACTAGGTTCCCCAGAGGTTCTAGGCAAAGATCTCTTTCTGTCAGTAGTGGGAAGAAATTGGAGGATTATGCCAATATAGGTACAATTGACAGAGGTTTTCCTAGGTGATTAATTGCCGTGTATGACACTAATGGCAGCAATGCGATTTATGTAAGCAAAAGATGTATTTCTAATGATAGGATAATCTGTAACATGCGTTGGCAATATGTTCAATGTAGGAAAAAATCTCGATATATTGATCAAACATTCTTTTAGAGACCTTCTAGATATCTCAGTCAGGTTTAATAAATATCAGCTTATCATCTTTTGTTGTTTAATCTCCTTAGATTGCATTACTTAACCCCATTATTAGTAAATTTCTTGTTTAGTAGGCTGTTCAATTCAAGGTTTATTTTATACCTCCTATCATACTGTTTTTGGACAACCCTTATGAAATTTTATGTGGTAATTTGATGACATTTGAGTGACTAAACCTGATACATTTTTTTTCATTTGTAGGACGAGGACTGGGATGCTGAAGACTCTGATGAGGAAAATATATCTGATGATGATATGGATGCTGTGGACGAAGATGACTCGTTTTATTCAAAGAAAACGAAGAGTAAAAAAGGAGGTAAAGGTGGACGCAGTGGCAAAACTTCCACGGAACGCAAGTCACTACCTGCACCAAGGCGACCAAGAAAAGGTAAAAGTCCATTCGAGGAAGATGAGTCTTCTGCCAGGGACTCTGATAGTGGGAGTGCAGAAGATTTCAAGGGTGTTACAAGGAGGGGTGGACAGCTAAGGAAAAATAATGTCAGGTCAAATCCTTATACAAGTTCCATAAGAGAAAACAACGAGGTCCGTACCTCAACTAGGTCAGTAAGGAAGGTATCATATGTTGAAAGCGATGATAGTGAAGAAGTTGATGAAGGAAAGAAGAAAAAATCACAAAAGGTACAACTTTTTAAACTTTAATACCATATATTTGATTTTGTAAGTTTTACTCAAAATAGTCTCTTCCTTATCTATTTTCTTTGAAGTATTAATCGACATGTGTCTTGTGCTTGGTGGTTATCTGGGCTGGTTTCAGCAGGTTTACTTTATTTGTTGGAACTTTGCAGATGGGTAGAGTGACCTTTTCTTTTCCTTCTTCTACCTAGCAATTGGTAGACTGAGTTGCCTATCAGTCATTCAAATACAGTGCCTGTTTATTTAAGCTTTTTAGAAGCCAAAAGAATTTTTTTTTTTGCTTTTCCCCTAAAATTCAAAATTCTATTCAAATTTTAAAATTTATGAAAAAATATGATGCGAATCTATGTGCTAAAATTTATGTCGTGAAATTTTCTTGTATCTCGTGTAAAAGAAAGTTGAAGTGCATGCACCCCAAGCTTTAAATTAAGCAAATAGTATAATGTAAAAGTTAATCTAGACATGCCCTTAGTGTTTTATCTAATTGATTTTTTCCTAGATGAAGTATTATTTTTGACCTGAGAAAATGCTGTACAAGGTGAAGCACACTTGCCTATCTAGACCTACCAGAACTATATGCAGTCTTATTGCCTTAGTTGTGCTTAATTCAGCTGATAAGAAATTGATTCTTGCGAATATGAGGATGATGATGTCAGTGTTGCCCAATGTTGGGGTGTGTTGAGGTGTGGAATATTTGATTTTTTGTTGTACTAATACATTTAATGTCTACAAGTTGACTTGGACCTTTTTCTTTGCTTGTATCGCGGAAGTGTAAAAAAGTGTGATTGTGCATAGCTGCACCTTTTATTGAGAAGAATTTCCTAACTGGTTTTGTGAGAAACTCTTTAAAATGGATTTTGTTTTTAAGTGCCCTCAGGGCACTTGATAATTATTTAGGTGAAAAAAGTTTCCTATTTCCAATGAGCAACCTCTCTTGTGATATGTGTAGTCGGTGCATTGGAAATCAAACCATTTCCTTAGTAAGTATGGTTAAGGGCACCCGTTAACAAGACCCCTTTTCAATTAACAATCCCAGAACTAGCTTGACTGGATGCCCATGAAGTTGAATTTTCTTTCTTAGTGGCTTCATCTCTTGCCCCTTCAATTTGCACCTAAAAGGATTTTGATAATCGCTCTCATTTGGTTATGTAGGAGGAAATGGAAGAGGAAGATGGTGACTCAATTGAAAAGGTTCTCTGGCATCAGCCAAAGGGCACAGCTGAAGCGGCTAGTAGGAATAACAGATCAACAGACCCTATTCTCATGAACCATCTGTTTGATTCTGAGCCAGATTGGAATGAAATGGAATTTTTGATAAAGTGGAAAGGACAGTCACACTTACACTGTCAGTGGAAGTCCCTTCCTGATCTACAAAATGTATGTTCCTCAATTCCTCTAGCCATGTACATCCTTTACAAGTGTGAAACTATGACATATTTTTGAATTTTTCTTTTTTGTTAAGTATTGACATTTCACATGTTTGCATTTTCAGCTCAGTGGATATAAGAAGGTGTTGAATTATACTAAAAAGGTGACGGAGGATGTGAGGTATAGGAGGTCAATCTCTCGGGAGGAGGTAAATTATCTTTACTGTGCAGAAGTTGTTCTCTTGATCTCTTATGATGAAACATTAGTGTTGAAATGGCTGAATTTGCTTCCACATGTGTACAACATGCTGGATGGGAATACTAAATATCATTGCATTTAATTTGCTATCTAAGTTTTTTGTGGTTCACTGGCCTGTTATGCCATAAGGTTATTCAATTCAGATAGAGATGGTATGATGGATTATTTCATCATCTTATTGTAGCTTCTGTCCTAGCAATTGAATCTTGATACAAGATTCTACCCAAGAATCTTAGATTTCGTGAGGGGTGGCTGCAGCTTTTGGTGCTGTAGTTTGGTGTTTGATGTGTTGATATCTGTTGTAGCTTCTGTTAGGATAGGCATTCTATGAACAATATTTAATTGTGTTATTGTGATTGATTAACAATGTGAATAGTACATCGGAGTACACTTATTTCTTCTTGAGCGAAGAAAAATCTTCTTAATCTTTTTCTCATATTTGCTAATTATTGAAGTTCAAAGAAACATTTCTAATATAAAGGTAAAAGCAAATTTTTAAATCCAAGTTGAGTAGATAGCGACCAATGCATCCCTGGGTTGCTTTCTGAAAACTTTTTTAGTTGCTTCAGCTTTTGGATGCTTGCCGAAGACTCTTCTTATGGTCTTCTAGCTTCACGAGATGAAAGCAAATACGCAAAAGCACTAGCAAACACCTACGTTGGTGGAAATTCCAAACATTAATGAGAACCAGCATGGACACTACATTAGTTCTACACAATCTCAAGGCTAATCCATGAAGTAGGGTTTTGCTTATGGTGTAAAGGGATAGATAGTGCAAATATGGCTGAAAGTTTTAATCCAGTTTCTAGTTTAAGAACTTCATGCTTGCTTAGTTGAGTGGTGTACTGATCTACCCTAGATCCTGGTCTAGAAAAAGAGATATTAATTCCTGTGCTTGTGTGGCGGGGTGTTGATGGGTGGTTATTAAATTGTTCCTATGCTAGTAAACGGGTACCAACTTCTGTGTTTCTATTTTCTCTGCAAATAGTTTAGCCGAGCTTTACATTTGCAAGTGAGCAAGCAAGTTGAGGACTTTTGAGTTCTCCATAGAATTTAAGAAGAATAAGACAGTTGAGTTGTTCTTGCTGCATTCTTGACTCGGGTTTTCCTGGATTTTTGGCGTAACAAGTTTTGTAACACTCTCAGAGGGATTCTTTCAATATGTCAGGGAAAATTCTTACAGTGCTGATTTTATCTTTCATCCAGATATACAAAATTGATTTGCGGAGGGGTTTAGTTAACAAGTGCCTGGAATATTACATGATACAGTTTCTTTTTTCTAAACGTCAAATATGAAGGTAGCACAGGAATTTTATTTCCCATACATTAAATAGCAAGTATATTTCACATCATTAGAACTGAAACGTTAAAATGTTACATCTTTATAATTTTAAATCATAACAAGTCTAGCTTAACGTGCACATGGGGCAGTTGTTGACATTTTCCTCTTTGGAATGACAATTATTTTGTTCTTGAGAAGAGGCTTTCGGCAGCAGTTGATGAATTTGATATCAGAGGATAATTGCAAATAGGGTGAACTTTTGAGGTGAATCTTTGATGTCAATAATGGCTTGCGTCACAACAACAACAACGATGATGATGATGATGATGGTGGTGGTGGTGGTGGTGGTGGTGGTGCCTTTATCTTATGATTCTGATGAATGACTGATCTTTTTTTGGTTTGTTTGCTGCTTATCTACTTTCTGGTACTATGAAGTATGTGAATTGAGGGATTCCTTTTTTTATGTAATTCTTATGCAATCTGTTAATATTCTTATTTACTCATGATCTTTGTTTAACTTTTAGATTGAAGTCAATGATGTGAGCAAGGAAATGGACTTGGATCTCATCAAGCAATATAGTCAGGTTTGCTCTTTTGCAGTATTGCCTTCATGCAGTTTTCTTTGCCTCTGCTGCTTTTAATGTTATATCTTTTGTTTTTGTGATTTGTTTAGGTGGAAAGAGTAATTGCCGACAGACTGAGTAAAGACAGCACTGGAGATGTTGTCCCTGAGTATCTAGTCAAATGGCAAGGGCTATCTTATGCTGAAGTAACCTGGTATGAAAAGCTAAATCGGCATTTTAGTGGCTTTATGACTGTCCATATTTCCTCAATTGTTTAGCGAGTTCATTAGCTCTTTTGTGTGAGTTATCTGTCTTTACTTTGAAAAATTACAGTTTAACTTTACGAACAAACTGTTGAGGTCTGTTCATTTTTCACTTCTCATTTTGGAATCAGGGAAAAGGACAACGATATTGGATTTGCTCAAGATGCTATTGATGAGTACAAGGTAGAACACTGGTTTGCCTGAACTTACTTTGCTATTTGCCTGAAGGATTTCCCCCTTTCTTTAATTGTAAATTCATATGCTGCCTATTATGCTTGAATGTTGCTATTACTTTGTATGTTGTAATAATTTCATGATATAGTAAATGCCATAATTGTCTCTCAGGGGTGAATGATCATTCTGGAGATGTTTCTTTTGATTATTGTTTTTGTGACTATACAGACCCAATTAAGGGTCTTGATTTGTGGTTTCTTGTTATAGTTATGTGGTGTCAAGTGTTAACTCCAAAGAAACATGCTTATTACTTATATTGGCTTGAAACCCAAACCAAACACAACACGTTTTGAAACTAGTTGCATGATACAACATGTTTAACATGTCTATGAAATGATCTGTCATATGTACTGGGAACATTTAAAAAAGTGAGTAGATAAAAATTTCTGAATTAATCTGTGTCCATGTTGACACGAGCAATATGTTAACATGCTGAAATAAACGTGTCTAAGCTTGTTATAAACAGGTTGAAAGTGTCAACCTGCGCATTACACATATGAACGGGTTGACTTATTGTGGATGCAAACACAATTAAGGTTGTCTCAAACACTTTTAACCATTTGTTCTGAAAACTCAGTTTTGCTTGAAATTGCCAACTTTCAGTTTGAATTCACCTTTGCTATGTGCGAAATGAGAATTTAAGGTAACTCTCGTCCTTTTCTCCCCTTTAGGTATATACCCCAGAACATTTATTTAGTTACTTTTCTGTAGTCTCGGAACTTAATTTTGTATTGCGGAGTGATCTTCTGCCTGTAAGGAAAAACTGCTCACTTAATTATGAAATGATTGTTATTGCATGTAATAATGCTCGAGACCAGTGAAAAATTTGTGATGTCCTGGCACATTTTCAAAGCCTTAATTAGTTTCAGACTTCAGTGTGTGAAAATTGATAGTGTTAATACTACAATTTTATCCTGCACGGAAGTTCTGCAGTTTGCTCAGTAAATACTTGTCTTGAGGTTACTTCAGTGAGATCGGAATAATATATAAGGCAGTAGGGTAGTGTAGTTGAGGGATTAAATAAATCATTGAAGTAGTAAATGCCTCTGATGTCTTCTTCATTAAGCAAGAACAATATCACTTTCTCTAGGACTCTCATAAGAGTGTTATTCTTGTGGGAAATGAAAAGCTGGAGATTGGCCTTAGTCACTTATCAGTTCATTTCTAAATAATTTTAACTTGACTGCAAAATGGATGTGATTTGGTGGCTTTTGTTTTTTCAATGGCATTATATCTACAGAATCATCTTAAACCTGTCCTGGTTTGTGTACTCACAGCCAGCAGTCAAGTGACCTTCTTGGTCCCTTGCTGTGTGATGCGCTCACTCTCTCTCTCTCTCTCTCTCTCTCTCTCTCACAGAGGTGTGTGTGCATGTGACTCTCTTTATGCCAATGAATACCTGTTCCAAGTTCTGGTGTGCGTAGATGCATGAAGATTGGACAAATGAAAGAGATTGTGTGTCAGATTATGATCTTTTGTCCTGTTTCTGTAAGCAGGCACGGGAGGCTGCTATGGCTGATCAAGGCAAGTCAGTGGACTTCCAGCGCAGAAAGAGCAAAGGTTTGCACCTCCTTTCTCCTCAATATACCTCTTTTCTTTCTTTTTTCTTTTTCTATGTGCAAGTTGAAAGCAGTCATTGTCTCTTGGGATTGCTGAATGGTTTTCTTCTTGCTCGTTTTATTGTGTGAGGATGATACCATTGACTTCTGGACTCTGGCTTGCATACACTCCTAATGTGGTGGCCTATAAGTGTAATATAGTATTTAGGAAATCCTTGTTCCATTTGGGGATGCAATTATGATAGTTTAGGCTTTGATGGAATTGTAGTTGTACAGGAGCTAATTAGAGTCAGGAGATTTGTTAATTTGAGGGTAGAGTTATGATGTGAATATATCATTGGTTTAATTTCTTGGGAGGTCCCAAGAAGAGTTTTTATCACAAGTAATTTGTGATGAAGGGCCATCTTTACCGAGTTTCAGCTGGGGAACCAATTCATGTGAGAAAGTTTTTAACATGTAACGAGGGGTACTTGGTGTTCTCAAATTAATTGTTCCACAATTTCATAGCTGTTGGTAGTCCATGAAATTTTAGAAGTGCAGCACATACTTATTATAGAATCACTTGGTCTGCATTATTGCGAAAAGTAGTTTCTTTTCCTTGATAGTTACTTTTTTTCAAGGTGGCGAAGTAGTGCGAACTGATTCAGACAATCCAAATGACACCACCTGATCTTGTGTTCTTTATTCATTTGGTGAATGTTTAAGAAGAAAGAGGGCCACTTATTAAGTTATGGTGCTCATAGGTCCATCTGTTGCAGAAGATAGGCAAGGTAGTCATGTGTAAAACTTTCCATTCAAGAAGTAGTGGTAGAAAATATTTTAGAAAAGCAGCAATTGTAAAGTATGGTTCTTACCAGTCAATCAAATATCACATTCTCCCTATGTGTAGTGTCAGTGAGGGGCCAGGGCTAGCTTTGTTATGTTTCAATATTCTGAGTTATCATGTGCTTGACTCAATTAACTATGTCTTGCTTGAGCAAGATATAGGTAATGATGTTCCTATTGAGTATCCATCTTGAATTCCTGTGACGTATAAGTATAAGCTCAAACAAATGACTTCTAATTAAATTGTATCTCTCAGAACTTTTTGCTTTTCCTATTCTTTTATGCATTATTTTTTTGTGTGGTCCCTTATATGTGGATGACATACCTCATCGGACTAGCAAGTGGCAAGTGGATGGCATACTTTTTCATTGATCGCCTAATGAGATATTGTTTCCACTTCTTTTTATCTATTTGTGCAAGATGTGATTCAGTTGCAATTTTCTCATTTCTAGCAAGTTTACGAAAGCTTGACGAACAACCAGAGTGGTTGAAGGGAGGAAAGCTTCGTGACTATCAATTGGAAGGTTTAAATTTCCTTGTTAACAGGTGTGCTTGTGTCTCTCTTCTGAAATTTAGCAGTTTTGATAAACAAAAGGGTGAACATGGTGTCTTAGAAGAATGTGTGACCTTAAGTGTGGGCAGTCTTGATTTATATCGCTGTTGATTAGCAACTTGTATGTGACAGTTGGAGGAATGACACGAATGTTATTTTAGCTGATGAAATGGGTCTTGGTAAAACTCTTCAGTCAGTTTCCATGCTTGGTTTTCTGCAGGTAATTGGTAACCTGCTTATTTGATTCGGCCATATATTTGCTCATCTTCTCACTATCAGCATTGTGTTAAATGTAGAAACTCTTTTGTTGAATGCAGAATGCACAGCAAGTCTATGGGCCATTTCTTGTCGTTGTACCTCTATCTACTTTGTCAAATTGGGCGAAAGAATTCAGAAAATGGCTTCCTGATTTGAATGTCATTGTTTACGTCGGTACTCGTGCTAGCCGAGAGGTATAAATTATTTTTTTTCTTCATACTTTTCAATTGCATGCAAGAAGTTGGAATATTTGTCTTTTTTAGCTCATGCTTAGGCAATATTACCGGCTGCTTTGGCATTTGGCTTCAGAAAGTTCATGCTCAGGCATAGTGTCCTTATTTTCTGATCTTGCTTAGAAGGAGGATTACAAGCTTCATCCAGTCTCTTAATAGTGTTTCATTCAGTCTCTTAATAGTGTGGTGAGTCTCCTAAGTGTAGTGAAGAGCCGATGGATATGTTGTTGATTACTAATGGTGTAGAGGGCAGTGTAGTATGTAGATGCGACTTTATTTTAGCTGTTAGACTGTCTGTATTTGTGTCGATCTCTGTATGACAATTGGTCCATGATCATTCTTTAATGAACTTTTCTTGTAAGGGGAGGATGCTATACTCTTAAGCGAAACTTTATGTTCTTTGTGTTGGTGGTGTTGTATGATTTGCTTGTCTTTTTTCATATTAGAGATGCTTGATATTATTTTGGATTAGTTTGAGTGAATTGGGGTTGTACTTTCATAGGTTTGCATTGTACACCTGCGTTGGGATCTTTCTGACATCATTGTGAAGTCTCTGTTGGATAACGTGGTGGTTATTGAAGAGAATTTGCAACTAGTAGATGTGAAGTGTCTTCTTGTTATGCTACGAGTACATTGAAGCTCAGTTCGTCATCTTTTTAAATTGTATGACTGAGTTGTCTTCACAGTTTTGTTATATTCTACATGATCTGATCAATTTTCATAGAACTGGCAGTGTGCGCAATACAATTAAAATATTTGTTAGCGTTTCTTGGTTTTATAGTTCCTTTTGCTTATTTTGGCAGGTCTGCCAGCAGTATGAGTTCTATAATGATAAGAAAGTTGGTCGAACCATGAAGTTCAATGCCTTATTGACCACATATGAAGTTGTCCTAAAGGATAAAGCTGTTCTATCAAAGATCAAGTGGAATTATCTTATGGTTGATGAAGCACATAGGCTGAAGAATAGTGAGGCACAGTTGTACACCACTCTTTTGGTACTTTCTGGACTGGTCTACTTCTTTTTCTTTCCTTGTGATTGGCTATACAGGATGACCAAAAACCTAGTTCATTTGGTATATCTGTTTGTTTTAACCTTACTATTTCACAGGAATTCAGCACAAAAAACAAGTTGCTTATTACGGGTACCCCCTTACAGAACAGTGTGGAAGAGCTATGGTACTTGCCTCTTTCACTTATGCCTTTGTCTTCTATGTAGGAATTGGAAGATGATTAAGTACTTCTTGTCACAGCGGAGAGTCTTTTGTGCAGTTTCATCTAGTTATGGCAGTTGACTGCATATATAGACAAGGATTTTGTCCATTTTTTACTTTTTAGTTCTTTTGGATCTCCTCTCCACATTGTATAAATTTTTCTTCCTGAAATGTTTGTTATTTTCTTCATGTAGTCAAAAGTCATTAATGATTTTCATCTGTCAACAATTTCACTTGGATGTAAACTTTTTCTGTGTAGGGGAGGCACCTTTTGTCGACATCTCTGCAATTGTAGTTTGCTGTGAAAGATTTCTCGATATTCACTTTTTCGAAGCTACTTTGAAAGGAAGTTAAGGGGTAGACTGAGTTCTACCATCTTTATCGATAATCTGGGTCACCCTTTTGAGGACTAAAATTAATTTGGCGTTGTTAATCACGGGAACCTTTGCTGCTTTGTTTTACAAAATTCTAGCAGTTGCTCCTTACTGTGCCGACTTCATATTAAAACAAAAAAGTCACATGGCAACTTTTACTCTGCAAATTTAATATGAGCTAAATAGATGAGGTTCAATGTGTTCCCTCCCAGAGTTTCCCCTCAATGGACCACTTCATTTAACTCAGAGAACTTGTAACTTCGTAAGAATTCTGAATAAGGGCAATAAGATCACAGTACTGCACACTTATGATAAACAGTATACATCTGCAAAAAGAGGTGACTGGTGCACATATGATAGAAACTGATCATCTGCAAAAAGAGGTTCCTGGGGGATTCAGGAGTGTTATAATACAACATTAGTATGAGAGATGATGACTCATTGTCCTGTCTTGCAGTTTTTTCTGGGGGTATCGATCTGGTTATTTGGTAAATGTCATGGTAGAAGCTTCTGGAGGATATCTTTTATTCTGGTTGGGTTAGTAATGATGCAATAATTGCAGAATGAGATACAGAAAGGAGAAAGAATTTGTGGGGAAGAATTCCAAGCAAAAGGACTGGGGATAGGATTTAGTCACTTGTCTTGAAGGCATGGACTTTAAGGGAGGAATCCTTCTAATATGGAAAGAGATGGTAATGAGACTATCTTAAGGTAGAATTAGGAGCTATCGCACGGAACAATTGCTGCACAAGTGTTTCCTAGTAATAAAAGTTGCCTACCCGTTCTGGCCATGTATCTGATGGTAATGGTGTATCTAGATGTGAGTTGACAAGGGTATGCCTGTGACACAGTTAGCTCTAATTTCTTTATCCATGTGAAAAGTATTTTCTATTGTAGTTTTTGTTTCCAATGGACCCTTTTTTCACGTTCTGTCTAGTTGCTTTGGCTAGTTAAGTCTGCTATTACATTGTGTCCTTGTTCAATCACTTGTTTAGTTATTTCATCATTGCTCATCAATTGATTGGATTCTTCTATTGATTTGCTATTAAAATTTTTGAATAGGGCTCTGCTTCACTTTCTTGATCCTGATAAATTCAAGAATAAAGATGATTTTGTCCAAAACTACAAGAACCTTAGCTCGTTTAACGAAAATGAGGTACATTTCCTTGCTTCTTTTTCTCCTGAATTTTACTTTATTAATAGTCCATTGATTATGATAATGCTTATTGTCCGTCTTTAGCTGGCCAATCTTCATATGGAACTGCGACCTCACATTCTACGGAGAGTTATCAAGGATGTAGAGAAGTCTTTGCCTCCAAAGATTGAGCGTATACTTAGAGTTGAAATGTCCCCTTTGCAGAAACAGTGAGTACAGTTCTCCTCTTCTACGATGTGGTTTTCCCTTCTTTTTTGTTAAAACAGCTTATGTTGTTTTGGCTGTGTTCACTTTCTATTACTCTGTTCTTAGGTACTACAAGTGGATATTAGAAAGAAATTTCCATGACTTGAACAAAGGAGTTCGTGGGAATCAGGTGATTGGATAACTTGACCTTGTTTTTAATTGGAACTTCTATTTCTGCTCTACTGTAGACTCTTATGTGGTAGTTCTTGTATTGTTAGTAGTGACTGACATTACACGGTACGCATCGTGTTAAGAAAATGAGCAGTTTTTGCTTTAACATTTCTTCAATTTATCTATAAAAATAAAAGGGCACCCTCTTTATTGTTCTTCTTGGGAATTTGCTTGCCTATATAATCGATCTGAAATTGCAGGTCTCTCTTTTAAACATTGTTGTGGAGTTGAAGAAATGCTGCAATCACCCTTTCCTGTTTGAAAGTGCAGACCATGGGTATGGAGGGGATTTTAGAATTAGCGACAACAGTAAATTGGAGAGGATCATTTTGAGTAGTGGGAAGCTGGTTATTCTTGACAAGTTGCTTGTCAGATTGCATGAGACTAAGCATCGAGTTCTGATATTCTCCCAGGTATGTTTTAGCGCTGGTTTGGATAGTTTTTGGAAGCTGGAGACTATTGTGCCATGCTTTTGGAAATTGCATGGTGCCACCAACCAATTCATGGTTTAGGTTGTCGATGTCATTGCTTTTATCTGGTAGTGAAGATGAACTGGCCTACAGTGACGTAATGTTTTCTATGCTGTCGAGGTGGTAGTGTGTGAGTAGTGTTCAGCTTTGTTCTAATCTACTGGAAGTGGTTTGAGGCAAACTTCATGAAGATATAAGTATGTCGATATGAGAGGGCATAGAGACTTCACGTCGAATCAAATTAAGTTGGTGCTGTGTGCTGTTTTTCCTCCTTTAGCATGACTAGGATTGATGAATTATTTTAAGGCATTTTAAAAACTTTTTTAAGCATTGAGAGATGGAAAAGGTGCATAATTTACCTGTAAAAAGAAAGCATATGATCAGCAACAAATTGGGAAATCACATTCTGTTTTTTTAAAAAGAAATGGTATTTATTGAAAATGTACCAAAGGGTAGACCTGATTTAATGGTGGGCGGAGTTCAGGAGTCGAGAAAAAGAATAGGCGTAGTGGTCAGTGTGGCAGTGGGCCAGACCTAATGTCAAGAGCTTATACGCAATCATATGTGCATGCTTGTGCAGATTAATTTGTCCAGAAATGATTTGCAAATTTGGAGAATAGATTGCATTAAATCCTTCAAATTTGTCAAATTCCAGCTAGACTACTCTTGTTTTCTCCCTGCATTGCTGCAGAAGCCTTGTACTGCTTATTAGTTGAGACTTGTGGAAATTGACTTTGGTATTTGTATTACTAAACCACTGTTGGAATGAATTGAACACCCATTCAGATCTGTACTTATAACATACTGAGAGTTTTCTTTTCTTTTATTGATGATCTCTGCAGATGGTTAGAATGTTGGATATACTAGCGGATTATATGTCGCTTAGAGGGTTCCAATATCAGCGGCTTGATGGTAGCACAAAGGCTGAGTTGCGCCAGCAGGCCATGGATCATTTTAATGCTCCTGGGAGTGATGATTTTTGTTTTCTCCTATCAACTCGGGCAGGTGGCCTTGGCATTAATCTTGCTACAGCAGATACTGTTATAATATTTGATTCTGACTGGAATCCACAAAATGACTTACAGGTGCTACATTCACTCTTTTACCCCCTTTTGCCTTCTTTTAAGTGGACATTTTACTCTGTCAGGAGTAGCACGTCACACTTGTTTTGTAAATCTGATAAAAATTTTGTGATCATTTATTGTTAGGCAATGAGTAGAGCTCATCGAATTGGGCAACAAGAGGTTGTCAACATTTATAGATTTGTTACAAGCAAAAGTGTCGAGGAAGACATCTTGGAGCGTGCCAAGAGAAAGATGGTGGGAGTATTTAGAATATTTTTCCCAGTATCTTTTTGCTTGTCCAAACTGGCCAACTATTTGTTAGACATTTTAAGTGATGCTGCTTTTGACACATGCTCCTTGTGGTCATCTTTGCTTTTCAAGGTTCTCGACCATTTGGTAATCCAAAAACTGAATGCGGAGGGTAGATTGGAGAAGAAAGAAACAAAGAAGGGGAGCTATTTTGACAAAGTAAGGAAGAAACAAATATCTGCCCATTTTTTACTGTTAGGTGTTTTTTTGTCATAATTTACACTGCTGGTGCAATATTTGGTACTTATTTTCCCTCACGCAAATTTTTGCTTTTAATTTTGTCCCTATTACCATTTGCAGAATGAGTTGTCTGCCATCTTGAGGTTTGGGGCAGAGGAACTTTTCAAGGAGGAAAAAAATGATGAAGAGAGCAAGAAAAGACTACTAAGCATGGATATCGATGAAATTCTTGAAAGAGCTGAAAAAGTGGAAGAGAAGGAAGCTGTGGAGGAGGGGCATGAATTGCTGGGTGCTTTCAAGGTAAGAGGAAAAGCAAATGAATGCTATGTTATTATGGGAAATTAGACGTGTTATATTAGGTTTGTCAACCTCTGTATTATTCTCTTTGTTGAGTCCTGCACTATGAGCATGACTTATCATGATTGTCTAGCTTTCAAAGCAAGGAAAATCTAAGTATAATCATGAAGTGAAGTTTCTATTCTGATGACATTCTCTTTTCTTGTGACCAGGTCGCTAATTTCTGTAGTGCTGAAGATGACAGTAGTTTTTGGAGTCGATGGATCAAACCAGAAGCTATAGCTCAAGCCGAAGTATGAGCATTTTTATTTTATAGACACAATGCTTTATGGTGGAGTCTCACAGGAACAGTCTTTTTCCTAAGTAAAATTAACCAAATATAGCAGAGTTTTTGATTTGAAATATTCTCCGTCCTCCCTCCAGGAAGCTTTACTTCCTCGTGCTGCGAGGAACATCAAGAGCTATGCAGAGGTTAATCACTTGGACCAACCTGAGAGAACCAATAAAAGGAGAAAAAAGGAATCTGAACCACAAGAGAGGGTCTCTAAACGCCGCAAAGCTGAATACTCTGTGCCCTCTGCTACAGTTATTGAAGGTGCAGCTGTTCAAGTGAGAGGATGGTCTTACAGCAATCTGTCTAAGAGAGATGCATTGCGCTTTTCTCGTGCGGTAGGTCCTACTTTATGTGGTTCTTGTTTCTAGGGGTACTTAAAGGTATCATGCCTAACTTGATTTTGAAAGGGCAACTGATCATCTATTTGTTGTCCTATCTGTTGCGTTTATAAGTTTGAGTTCTTGTCATGTCATTTGAATTGCATTTTGACCGTGTCGTTTGGCTGATTATTATAGCTAGGAAGAGGGTGGAAATTGCATGGTTGACCAAGCCAACTGAGAACCAACCTATTTAGTATGGGTTGATCGTACAACCGATTTTGTTCATAGGCAAGAGTGTTTATTATTACTTCATAATTCCTAATTAATTGGCTGTTAATCTATGTTTGTGACAATTTTAGGAGAACTATTCCTGTGGAAATTGACTGGATTTTATATAGCTGTCAAACTAGAGCTAATTTGAGTTTTATATGTTATCAGGAGTTTGTTGGGGGGGTTTTTTGCAAAATTTGTTGAAGCCTGTTAGTGTTTCTATGTCTTGGGGAAAGAAATTTTATTATGTGGAACATTTGAAGTACCGGATGTTTGGGCATTTCATTGAGAGGGATTGTTCCTTGTTTTCTGCTGGATCTCTCAATTCATGACTCTAGTCTTGTGATCTTACAAATATTTGGCTGGAAATCGCTTGTGAACTAGCTGTGACACTTTCATTGCAAAGGAGAGAGTGAGGAGTACAAAAATTTCTCATTTGATTGGATTCTAACTTGTTCTTATCCCAGCCATTATGTTGATAAAGAGGTATATGAAATTGCCACTCAGGTTGTCGTGTTCTGTGTTAAATTTATGTCTGTGATGATGTTTAGTTTTCTTTCATTTTTGTTGGTCTTAGTCCTGCATTAGTTGTTGATCATTTTGTTTCTCTGGTTATTTAGGTTATGAAATTTGGGAATGAGAATCAAATCGCTCTTATCGCTTCGGAGGTTGGCGGGTCATTTGCTACAGCTCCTCCTGAAGCGCAGATTGAGCTTTTCAACTCTTTGATTGATGGATGTGGAGAGGCAGTCAAAATGGGAAATGTTGATCCGAAGGTTGGTTCTGTAATAGTCTTCCCCCAACACCACACCCCACCCCCCATAAAAGAAAAAGAAAAAGAAAAAAAGGACCCAAGCCCCTGTTTCTCTACTGATTGCATTTCCTGATTGCTTTACAGGGGCCGCTTTTAGATTTTTTTGGTGTCTCTGTGAAAGCTAATGATATTCTTACTCGAGTTCAAGCACTTCAGCTCCTAGCAAAGCGCATCAGTCACTACGCTGATCCAATCAAGCAGTTCAGGGTGTTGACTTACCTCAAACCTTCGAATTGGTCCAAAGGCTGTGGATGGAATCAGAGTAGATTGCTTCCTTCTCCATCATTCTGTCATCTGTTTACTTTTTGATGTTTATGAGATTGTTAAGCTTTACCTGAGACTTTGTACTCGCTTTTCATGCTCT
The DNA here is from genome assembly GCA_024500025.1 of Syzygium aromaticum. Lineage (NCBI taxonomy): Eukaryota > Viridiplantae > Streptophyta > Magnoliopsida > Myrtales > Myrtaceae > Syzygium > Syzygium aromaticum. The sequence goes on from CM044894.1 coordinate 6,111,609, forward strand.
TTGCATATACTCAGTTGACGATGCAAGATTGCTGCTTGGTGTCTATTATCATGGATTTGGTAATTGGGAAAAGATACGGTTAGATGGAAGTCTTGGCCTTACAAAGAAGATTGCTCCAGTTGAACTTCAGCACCATGAGACATTTCTACCGCGTGCTCCAAATTTGAGAGACCGGGCAACTGCTCTTCTGGAAATGGTAGGTCTCTTCTGATTTTTTATTCCATGTAACATGAAGACCACCTTTGTCATGCTTGCGTCTCTTTTTACTGTTCTTTATTTGGCTTGTATATCTTGTCGCAGTGTAGATTGCAAATTTTTAGACCATCTAGATGCATCTCTCTGTTTTTTGTCCCGACACCATCTGCATGCGTCTCATTCTTTAGTAAAATCACCAAGTTCCAAGCTTCTTTAGCGAAACTCAAGGCTTGTTCCTTGAGGCAGATTCCTTTACTCTTTTACACTTAAAAGTCTTTTGATTGTTTAGAGTGCACGACCACCTCTGTTCATGTTATTATAAGTAGTAAGAGAAAGTGGAGTCAAAGGAAACAAAACATGATTATTCATCTCGAGTTGAATTTTTTTTCCCAAGTATTAATCTCTTACCTTAATCTGATGTGGAATTGTTTCTGTCAATGATATTTTACATTTTTCTTTTTAGAATCTCCGCTGCTGAACTTCCTTCTCTCTCTTTTTTTTTCGGCAATTCTGTGCCTGGACTTGAATGAAATGATAACCTTCGCAATTCTTGTCAGGAACTTGCTGCTGCTGGAGGCAAGAATTCTAATGTCAAAGGAGGACGTAAAGCTTCTAAGAACATCAAAGATAATGTTCTCAACACTGCTCAGACAAGGGAGAACAGAGCTGCTGCTTCTGCAAAAGTTAAGTTGCAAGCAAACAAAGAAAGGCCTCAGAAATTGGCCAAAGTTGAACCCTTAGCTAAAGAGGAAGGCGAAATGTCAGATGATGAAGAAGTGTATGAGCAGTTTAAGGAAGCGAAATGGATGGAATGGTGTGAAGATGTCATGGCGGATGAGATAAAAACCTTGAATCGTCTTCATAGATTGCAGACTACCAGTGCCAATCTTCCGAAGGAAAAGGTGTCGTGGGTTATATGTTTTTTCCTGTCAAGTTCTGATCATGTGGTGAGATTTACATTTCTTTCTTTACGAACCTTTTTCAGGTGCTTGCTAGGATTCGAAATTATCTCCAGCTCATTGGACGAAGGATTGATGGAATCGTTTTTGAATATGAGGAGGAGCCTTACAAGCAAGACAGTATGTTCTCTAGTTCAATACTTTCACAACTTTCTGGAAATGCAATGCTTTCCATTTATTTTTACCTATTCCAGTCTCTCTCTCTCTCTCATTTACTTAACATTTCGTCTTCACTATGCCTCTACTTAGTTGAATATAAATATGTAGGGATGACCACGCGACTATGGAACTATGTGTCTACCTTCTCAAACTTATCTGGGGAGAGACTCCATCAGATTTACTCAAAACTTAGACAGGAGCAGGACGAGGAGGTTGGGCCTTCTCATGTTAATGGTTCTTCATCCGGCTCAATGGGGAGAGATGGTGAGTCTGGCTACTTCCCTCCTTTCCCCAACCAAAGAGGCTACAGAAATGCGACATCTTACCATATGTCTGACCTGTCAAACAAAGTCCATGATCCAGTTAAATTAGAGGCCTGGAAACGGAGGAGGAGACCCGAAGCAGATGCATATGCCCCTATTCAGCCTCCAATGCAACAGCAAATGACCAATGGTTCCCGTTTAGTGGACCCGAATTCGCTGGGCATTCTCGGAGCAGCACCATCCGATGGTAGACGATTTGCTAACGAGAGACCATACAGAATGCGTCAGTCCAGCTTTCCCCAGAGACCAGATTTTTCTTCAGGGATCAAATAAGCGTATACTCCGCTACGTCAGAGTAATCCATTGGTTGCATGTGGTTGGTTGGAACCCTAAGGTTTCCATCCGGTTGCATCTGGCTCAGCCACACTGGTTGTTCCCTGGAAATTTTGACCTGTCCATCGGAATGACACACTATTCTTGTTGGCATTCTTTGATAGAGCATTTGGACAGGGTAAGATGTTGCAGTGCAGGCGCACCCCTTGAAGTTGGTGAAATAGGTGGCTGACAAAACAGAGGCAAAGCTCATCTTTTGGAGATAAATTTGTTTTGGCTACAAAGCTTCTTCAAATAATTAGATCAGCGATTTTCTAAGTGTAACGTGTAAATTGCTAGAGGTCTCATCTAATGTATACATACAACAAAGAGAGGTTCACATGTAATCCTGAAAGGGAAGTGTACATTACAAATTTTGCGTAGTTCTTGATAAGTCGTGTGCTTTATCTTGAGCAACGGCAAAATGCAAATGTAGTCTGGTTTTCAGAGGAGTTATTGAATTCATTTTACTTTATTGTGCAACATGAGATGATGCACCTCTCATGGTCCATCACCTGTTGTCGTATTTGGATTGTTAAAGCCGCTTTTAGGTTGTAGTGATGTAGTTATCGGAGGCAATTTGTTTGCTATTACTCTGGAATGATTTCGGCGAAAAACCAGTGGGTTAGTTGTGGTGGGTAAATGCTTTGTCCATTATAATTATCATCGGGAATTTGCAATGAAGTTGCGAGCAATTTGCATTGGCTTCTACTGGAGGTTGTGCTTCACTACTCCGTGAATCGGACTTCGATAGTCAGGAGTGGTCAAATTGCGGAGTTGGAATTGGTTGGTCGAAGGGGAAACGAGGTTGAAATTGAAGCTTTAACCAAGCCATTCTTCACGGGATGAAAACTGAATTTAGATAGGATTATGGGATTGAGAACAACCTTTTCAACATGTACTACCGACAGGTTGTGATGACTTAATATTTTACATGTACTCCATTCAAAAATCTACGTGGGATTATGGGGATGAGAGCAACGTGGTCGACAACTCGTTCACATCGTACGTGAAAAGCTCGAACTTAGCGAAGGTCAGCTTTGCCAAATATGGCAAGTCTTTTGGACTTGAGCGAGTTTTTAAAAAGCTTCATCTTGATTCTTGTCCGGATTTGGAAATTATCGGGATGTAAAATTTCAGTAAGGAAATCCTTATTGGGGAAGAAAAACATACATGAGGAATTAGGGGTGCGAGACGTGCAGGCACCTATACGTCAAAATAGAAAAACATTTATACTTGCTGTCCTTGTAAATCAAATGGATAGATCGCGGAGGCTCTCGTAGGAGCAAAAGTTCCCTTCCTTTGGTGATCAATAAGTTCATCGGGTATGGTGGAGGAGCTCTAAGCAGGCCGTTGGGCTCAAGGTCTATGGCATCAACAACACCTTCAAGGCCTATGGTAAGAATGCGGTCGCCACCTGTGCTAGCTACACAAACAGAACAACATTGTCCACCGCGATCAACACAATCGCGGCAGCGAGTGGCAAGAAAGTAAAGAGGGGCGTGGAGCCGGGCAAATTCCCATGGGAGTCGAAGCTGAAGACGAGGACAGTGATGCCAATGCCCGACATTCGGGTCAAAATGCCTAGAAGGTCGTTATTTCCCCGGAGCATTGTGTTGAAGTTGACCTCGACCAGCAAGCTCGACAAGCTCAAGCAAATCTTCGAAGTCGGAGAGAATTTCACCATGGAGAAGATCAAAGAGGACGTGCTTGGCAAGTGCAAGAGAGCGAAGAGTTGCGGTGAGTCCAAGTAGCGCGTGTCCTGCAATACGGACATGATCGACATTGCCACGTCGATCCTAGGATGCAACGCGGTGGTTCGGTCTACGGAAAGCGTCGAAGGGTTGAACCGCTAATTGTTAATCGAATAAGTCATAGGGATCAATGGCGGAGTGACTGAGTCTGCGTCATGTCATCGGAGTCTATTTCCTTATTTGCTCTATTACCGTCAATTGGTTCTGAAGGTTCGGATCTACGAAGCAGATTTATTGGATCGGAAGCTAAAGACCAAGATCAATCACGGCGTCGCCATATGCCATCTTGACACGTCGTCTTGGAGTGCTAACCACAGGGCTTTCCTCACGCTATGGTCAAGTCCAGAACCGAATGAGGTCTGTCATTGGATTTTTTAGAATGACATGACCTGGACAATCGCCGATTAAGATAGAAAATTGAAGCGCAAGTGGTTAGAAATTTAATCGTTTGGCTACTACACAACGGCAAAAGCACTTTTTGCCGCCACCTCGAACCCTAGTTAGATTATCATTAATTATATGTATATTGCATGTATATCTCCTTTTGATTGTGAGTATCTAAATTGAGACTCAGAGGAAAATTTTTCTAGGGTGTGGAACCTACCTTGTTATAATCGATTCTCAGTTTTTGGAATTTGGAACCTATCTTATTTTTCCTGGATTTTATTTTGGAACTTATCCTATTTTCCCAGTCTGGTTCCAAGGTCTACCTGAGAACCTGCCTTTTTTTTTTTTTCCTTTTTTTGTTTTCATTTTTTCCAGTAAAATAATATGGGTTGCAATAAAATGATTTAAAGTAAAAGATGAATAAAAAAAATCACTATCCACCCAAAGCAACAATACCTAAGATGAGCAATTGAAATTACAATCTATCAAAATCAACAATCCAAAAGCACTATGTGCTATCTTGCACTATGCTTTCCTTGGGTTTCTTCAAATCACAATGCATATGAAGATTAAATAAAATTTCCAATGAAATAGACTTAATCAAATCGGATTGGAGAAATGCTCCACTTGACATGTTTGCAAGTGCTTTATGCTGCTCAAAAGATTGACAATCCTTCATAACAAGATACCTGGAAAGGAAAGGATAGTAGACAAATGATTACAAAGGAATTAACTAAACACCATCAGTTCTAGCTATATAAAATAGTTGAAGGTCAATGACACGGCGATTTCAAGCCCAATCGCAACTGATATCTGCTTTGCACAGGAGAGGAAACATAACTCAGGCCTTGAATTTGGCCTCATTTAGTTATTCATCCTGGAAGCAACATTTTAGTAATTCTGCTTTAAACATTTCCTATACCTTCTTTCTTTTGCTCTGTTTGGGAGCATAAGAGCAAGGAGACAATGTACCTTCTTTTTGGCCACATAGGTGAAAAAACAATGACAATTGATATAAAAAAAATTGAAGAGTGGATCAACTGCAAGTAAATGTGAAGTCCAATGCATTTATGTACAAATGTGAATGAGAACCATATTGCTTAGAATATGATAAAACAACTCAATCTAAGTATTCACTTACACCAGATTATTTCCCTTTGAATTGACTCTTTGCATCAATGACATAAGTCTTTTCGAGAAATCTTTTATTACATCTCATTTCCTCACCTTCTTACTTTTTATAAGAAATGAACAGTAGTCGAACTTGAGCATAATTTATTAGAGCAACAGTTCCCCTCAAGTTGGAAGTCTAATTTTAGCATAAAGTTGATGAATGTTAAAGCAAGAATCCTGCCAACCACAAGATAGCCTTAGTTAAGAGCATTTGTCTAGGTAGGACAAAAGCGGGTATAGGCTCTTTATGTATTCCAAGTTGTGTACATGCTAATAATGAAATTAGGATGTGTAGTGTGTGACAATAGAATGAATGTCTACACATGGAGGTCCCGAGGGAAGCCAAAAGCAACAATAACCTTGTCATGCCCAAATCCAGCTATTTTACCTTCAATGAGTTCAATCTCTAACAAAAAACCTTAAATTCATGCTTAAAGAAAAATCAATAAGAAACCATGCTCTAAAGACAAATGCAAATATGCCGATTAATGAAGTCTATTTACTCACCACAAAATCGGAGTTTCCACAAAATGAAGTTTATTTACCAATAATAATGTCCTCGGTTAGACAGTCTAAATCTAAAAACCAAAAAAGGGATAAATAAAGTATGGGTTGTGCTTTTTCCACTCCCTTTATGACTAAAACACTCATCAACATGATAATCTGACTATGTTACCCTTTGCGGGTCTCACTTTTTAGCATTCCTCTTCTACCAATATTTTAAAAAGTGTTGTTACATTAACTCTGGTCATGTCCATTTTCTTTTATTAATTTTCTATTTTTTTTGTGGGTCTCATCTTCACTTTCCTTGTCTTCTTCCTTCTTTACGTTCTTTCTTGAGTAACCACTCAAAGCTATAGAGAGGTAGAGAAATGAAGACTTCTACGCTTGTGTAGGCATATGCAATTGAACCGGTCCATATAACCTACGACAGCACCTTCTTTAATTGTTTGAGTGAAGGTTATGCGCCACATGTCTCATGGCAATAAAGGGCTGGTATTCACGGAGAGTGGCACATATTGGTAGGGCATGAGGAGGTTGTGCACTCTACATTTGATGAACTCAGCAAATGTGGAGTAGGTCACACCAATAAGGAGGAGAAGCTGGGAAGGGTGATGGGGAGCTGAGGGTGGTATCCTTGAGGCATACTCTCCGTAATCTAAAACACTATAAAAAAATCCTTTTGTGCACAAGGAATCGATAAAATTCGCAAAAGCAATGTTGCTCACAAACAAATCCTTTTGGCATTTCATTATCTCCCAGAGCCTGACAATGAATTTCCTCGTCTTCTCCCTATCTATCTATCGAAAACATCCATCAACGAACTTGCTAAATTTCCTTGCAAAGAGCTTGAATTACATTGAGGTTGAGCGAGTCAGATCGGTAGCCACGAAGACGAAGGTAGTCAAGGAAAAGCGCTTCGCCGATGTCCCGGTGACAAGTTGACGTGGCCTTGCCTAAGATATGCAAGCATAAGGATATGACCTTTATGATTCTCTATTTCACCTCTTGAGAGAGAATAAAGTTTGACCAAAAAGAAGAGAGAGAGAACAAAGAGAAGGAAGAAGATTAAGAAAAGTGGATATGGGACCCACAAGAAAAGAAATAGAAAATCAATAAAAAAAATGACAAAAGATGCTTAAAAGTGAGATCTACAAAGGACAATATTATCAGAACACTGTGTTAGGGAGTGTTTTAGCCATAGAGATAGTGGAAAAAGCATGGCCCTAAAGTATTCACTCAATAGATAAATATGTGAATGGATTACAAGATAGAAAAAAACATACATGACTTATCCGACTCAAACTTTTCCGCATTCTCAATGCACTCTTCAACATTAATCGGCACGCAAATGGCTCTCAACCAATCTCGAGTGTAAATCAAACCTTCCGTCACTCTAGAAGTAAAAAAACTTCGAAAGCCGTTAAGTACATGTCCTGATGTACTAAAAGTCAACTATGAAGCAACAGTAGTCACTTGATTGGACAAAACATTTCAAGCCATCAAAGATAAGATTTTATACTTTGACCCGGTACTCTTCCACCTCATCAAAAGGTCAAGATTAATGACATCTTCACTTTCTGCTTCAAGATACCGATCAAGCTTAGATTTTTTTCATCAAACACTTTTTTCTTCGCATGAAGAAAGCTTTTTTGCTAAGATTAGATGTCATCCTCATTGTTACCTTCATTGTTATCAATATTGGCATTGGAACCACTATTATTAGTACTCACACTTGAACCACTGAAATTTTGTTTACTAAAACCAACAAAAGATTGGTCATAAAATTCATACAAACGCCGCAAGGCAAGCTTCACCTTATCATGCATCTTAACAATTTTTGCTTCATCATTATAAATTTATCCAATGTAGAACTTCATATTATTCAACTATTTTAGACGATCTAACGCAACTGTAATCAACACCATTATGGTTATTTTATCCAAATTCCCATAATATTTATCAAACTTCTCCTTCATTTTTAAACCCATAGTTTTGCCGCATGATTCAAATTGTTATACCCTCAAAATAATCATTTAAAGCAACATATGAACTCCTCAACATACGTTTGGTGGTAAAAGGGAGATTGAGAGAATATTTTCTAGAACGATTTTCATTGCTGTATTTCAATGATATTTATAGTACATGTATAAGGATGACAACAACAAAAATATAAAGAAAATCTTAACTAATTGACAGCTATTTACAACAATGAGAAGGCTGAAATTATGGAGGACAATTTGAATTTTAAACTTATTCTCTTATATGCCCCCGCAAGATGGAGTTTTTGTCGGAAACGTCAATCTTGACTCAAAGTGTTTGCATTCGCTGTTTCGATAGTGGCTTGGTAAGGATGTCTGCTAGTTGGTCATGTGTGGAAATGTGAGAGACTCTCAATTGTCCGTCTTTTATGAGCTCACAAATAAAGTGGTAATCAATTGCAATGTGCTTTATGCGAGAGTGGAAGATCGGATTGGCACACGCATAAGTCGCCCTAATATTGTCTTAGTATATCGTAGATGTTTTAAGTGAGTGTATTCCCAGTTCGGTGGGAAAGTTTTGAACCCAACGTAATTTTGATGAGGTAGCGGTAAATGCTCTATATTCAGCTTATGTTGATGATTGGACAACGAACCGCTGTTTGCAGGAGCTCTATTGGTGCCAAGATAAATAATGAAACCGGATGTAGAAGTCCTATCATCTGAATCACTAGCCCAATCTGCATAGGAATAAGCATGTAAAATGGGTTTTGTATCTTGCCGCAAGTGAAGCTCATAGAATTGGATACCTTTAAGATATCGAAGAAGGCGTTTGGCGGCAAACCAATAATATAATGTTAGCTTGTGCATGAACTGAGATAATTTGTTGACAGCGAACGAAATATTGGGTCAAGTGATTAGGAGGTATTGAAGGGCACTAACGAGGCTCCGAAATTTAGTTGCAGATGTATACCCCAAATTATTATGGTGTAAGTGTATTACCGGTTGCCATTGGAGACCCAACATTCTTCGCTTCGACCATTTTGTGCTTTTCAAGTAGATCTCATGTGTATTTATGTTGCGAGAGCAAAAGACCTTTCTTGGTAGGAAGTACTTCAATTCCAAGGAAGTAGCCTAAGGTCCCCAAATCTTTGATCGAAAAATGCTTGGATAATGTTGGAATGAAATCATTAAGAAACCAAGTGTTGTTGCCGTAATGACAAGATCATCGACATTATACTAAGAAATATGCCTCTATGCCATTATGTAAGTAGATAAAAAGGGAGTTATCAACCTTGAAATTAGTAAATGAATTGACTATTAGAAATACATTTAACTCATTGTACCAGGCTTGAGGAACTTGTTTGAGCCCGTAGATAGCTTTCTTGAGTTTGCACTCATGGTCGGGTTTTGTGGGGTCTTTGAAACCAAGAAGTTGTTCCATGAACACTTCATCTTATAGCGTTCCTTGAAAAAACGTGTTGTTTATATCCATTTGGCGTAGAGGCCAATTTCGAGTGAGTGCTAGAGTAAGAATGATGCAGATTGTTGTAGGTTTGACAACCAGGCTAAAGGTTTCTTTAAAGTCAATTCTCGGTCTTTGGTGAAATCCTTTGGTGACAGGACATGCCTTGTATCTCTTAATGCTACCGTTGGATCGACGCTTGATTCTGTAGACCCACCTACAACCAACAATATTCATGAAAGAATTATTTGGGGTTAGTTCCCAAGTTCCATTTCGAATTAAGGCATTAATTTTCTCGGACGTAGTGAAGCGCCATTGGGGATCACTTAAAACTTGAGTATGTTCACTTAGTTCATAGGTTTGAGGTATGAGATGTTTTGTGGTGAGTGCATGTATTTGTTTAGGCTTGAAAATGTTGTTTTGAGAGTGTGTAATCATGTTATAGGTGCGGGTGGGGTGATTCGGGTTTGGCAAGTTTGAGGGTGGTTCGATTAAGAGTGAGGAGAGTGTGGGCTGGTTGGTGGGACATTAGTTCCGATGGATGTGCTGTTGGATGGGTGGTGATTGTTAGTTAGTGAGGTTTGAGGTGTGACGTTGATGGTACGTGCATTGGATAGAGGTGTGTGTGCGGTGTTATAGGAAAAATCACTTACTGAGTTATCGGGTAGGTTGGCTAGCAGAACTTGTGCGTCGGTTCGAATACTAGGAAGAGCACTTGTCACTGCTGATGGCGTGTTTAGAGCAAGAGCAATATATGACACAGTGGGTGACTAAAGAAGTGGAGTTTTGGTCAAGAATGAGGGGCAGGACTCAGGAGGTTCAAAAAGGGGTATGGGAAGATGGTTTCATCGAAGACAACATGACATGAGAGGAATATTTTTTAGATAGTAGGATCAAAACACTTGTACACACTTTGAGTTAAAGAATAACCAAGAAAAATACATGGGCGAGAGCGTAGTAAAAGCATGTTTTTTGTGTATGGCCGAAGCCACGAGTAGCAGAGGCATCCGAAAATTCAGAGTTTTAGGTAGTTCAGGGGTTTGCCAAGAAGGCGGTGATATGGAGACTTAAGATTAAGGATATCTGTGGGTAAATGATTTATGAAATATGTGGCGTTTTGGAAGACATAGGTTCAAAAGGTGGGAGGTAGGCCGGCTTTGTCTAGTAGGATTAATCAGATTTCGACGATGTGCCGGTGACGCCTTTCAGTGGTGTCGTTATGTTGTAGGGTGTATAGAGGTGTGGTTAGGTGTTAAATACCGTATTTTGCTAAAAGTGGTTTGAGTTTAATGAATTCCCTACCCCCATCAGAATAAAGAGTTTGTATTTTTTGTTGAAATTATTTTTCAACAAGTGTTTTGAATTATTCAAAAATAGGTACAACATCAGATTTATTGTTGATGGGATAAAACCAAATTCAACGAGTGAAATGGTCAACAAAAATAACATAATAACGGAAATCATCAATAGATAAAGTAGATGCTAGACCCCAAACATCCGTGTACAATAAGTCAAGTTGATGTCTACCTTCTAAAGTTAAAGAATGAAATGGTAGTTTATAACTTTTATTGCAACAACAAAAAGCACATGGTAACTTATTTCCTAGGCTAGACTCATTTGACGACGGAAGTGAGAAATGCTAAATGTTATAATGTAAAATATCGATGGATGGATGACCTAACCGATTGTGCCACGTAGTTGCTCGCATTCGCTCACTAACCAAAGCCGTTCGTGAGACATGTGGCTACCAAGAGGATGGCGGCCACTGATAAACGACGTCTCTAAGTTCTCCTCGAAGTAGCATCGCCGCGAAGTTCCTTCACAAAAAAATGAGAGGCAAAGAATTGAATCGAGACTCGGTTAGTCCGACAAAGTTGTGAAACCAAAATTAAATTATTGGTTACGTGAGGAGTACATAAAACATTAGACAATTGAAAGGAAGTATGCGGGTAATTTAATGTAGTAGAACAAATGTGAGTGGTACTCAAACCTGAGCCATCTTCAATGACTATCTCATCCGGGCTACGCAAAAATAAATTAGCAAGATCACTTGTAACATGATATGAGGCTCCCGAATCAATCAACCAATCCGCTTCTTGGGTTGAACTTGGGCCGACTACAATATTTGCAATCAAAGCACGGATTGCATCTCGAATACGGAAATAATTTTTGGCGGAGTGTCCCACGCAATCACAATATTGGCAAACGGGCCGATAGCTATTGTGCTATGGAGATCATGAGTCATTGCTTCTATGATCTCTTCAACAATTTGAATTACAGGTGCCAAGGGAATTTCTGGAGTCTCTGCAAGCATTCCAGAACAGCCATAATTGTTCCATCGGATTGGGGCTCTCAGACCTTGAGTGTTTTGAGTACTAAAATTGGTTGTTACTGGCAAGACTTCAGCTGCCATTTCTTCATGTTGAAGGAACATTTCATGGGCAACTAATTTGTCGTAAAGTTCCTCGAAAGTGATTGTGTGTTCACGAGCACGAATCGCCATTGCGGTTTCATAGTATTCCGATTCTAATCCCCGAAGAGTGTGGACGACAAGGTCATCGTCATAGAGAGGTGAATCAATCGTTGCCAACTCATCTGCAATAGATTTTAGTTGCTGTAAAAAATCAGAAATAGAATGAGAGTTGCATTTACCCTTTAATAATTGGTCCTTAAGATGCATGACGTGTGATTGGGATTTGCTTGCGTAAAGTGTTGCAAGTTTGTTCCATGCACTTTGAGACATTGCAAAAGAGGCAATAAGGGGAATGATGGCTTCGGAAGTGGAAGCAAAATCCTGTTGAACAAAAGTCGGTCTTGTCTAATCCAAATGAAAGTGGGCGCAATTCGGGACTATTTGATTGTCAAGGGTGATCTCTTCCAATGGGCAAGGACCCGTTCCATTAATGAATGCTTTAAGGTCATATCCGACTAGCGATGACATGAATTGAGCTTACAAAAAAGCATAACTTGTAACATCCTAAATTTCGATCCAAATCCGGGATCAATAAAACGAATATCATTTCTCATTTTATTTTAGTAAGTCTCGCCCGAAACTGATTATTCTCGGCATACTAACTAATGGGGAATGGCTAACTAGGAAAACGGTACGTAGACTAGGGACCCGATCGCGAATCAAACACCGATTCCGAGAAACGATGAGGAAATATTTTGGGCCAACGTGGGCCGATCTTAGAAAAGTGACGGACTTAGTTTGACTAACGACGTACGATCGGATCGCGGGTGATTCCACACGACCGAGAGTACGCATGGCGAACGAACCCTGAACTTAAACCGAACGATCGCGACCTCTAAAACTAGCGATAATTCCTTGCGTTCTCCTGGTAATTGAGACGGTCAAGATTCGGACAACCCTAGGTCGATACGCATAACCCCTAAATAGCCGCCTGTTAGTGAGAGATCCAAAAAAAAATTAGAAATTGAGCAATTTTGATTGAGAAATTGGATCCAGACTTGGACATCGATTTTCGTGGATGTACGCGACTATTTTTGCGAGGACGACGTCATATTATGTTGGTCAACCATATTAGGGATTAGGGGAGCCGAAAAATGGAAATTTAGTTTGAAATCGGAAAATTACCATTTTGCCTCTAGGCCTAATTTGAGTATTCCAAATTTTGGGCTATTTTTGGAGTTCATATTAAGGATTTATTCAATTAAATAGATCAACCCAATAATTCAACCAAAGGACCATTATACCCTCAATTATTGGATAAGAAGAAATCAAGGCTATTGGATCAAAGGGCATTTTGGTCAAGTTTTGAGATTGGTGACACATGAACTCCACTAGCCACTATATTTAACCCCTTTGACCCCTCTCTCCCCCTCATTCTCCAGCCACAACTCTCTCTCCTCACCCTCTCATCATGCCGTTCTCTTCCTCTCTCTCACCATCTGCGGCCACTGTCCGCCGAAAATGCCAATCGCTGAGATGCCGCTGTGCCATCGCCATCATCTCGCCTCACCACCACCACCATCACCCTCGTCCGACCATCCTCTCTCTTTCTCTCCTCTTTTTGCCGTGAGCCGATCGTCGTCCGCCGTACGCCGCCGGGAAGCCAATGCCGCCGTTCGCCGTCCACGTCGGCCGACCGCCACTACCTTCCCCGACCCACTTTCCCCCTCGTCACCCTCATCTTCGCCCTTCACCGTCGTTCAGACGCCAAGGACCGCCAATTTCTGTTGCACACGCCGTCGTCACTGCTTCGCTATGAGGATCGCCGGAGCTGCCGCTTGCTGCTGACCAGCTGCCGTTCTCCCATCGGTTTAGCCACCCTTTTGAGCTTAATTTAGGTGAGTTAACCTCTAAACTTTGATTAGGACTGACTTTTGCATTTCTAGATGGGTTTAGTAGGTTTAGAGGCTAATTAGGGTGACTAGTGATTGGTTTTGTGGGCTGGATTGTGGAAGATAATTATGGGGTAATCGGAGGAAATTATGGTGCTGATTTAGAAGTGAGAATTGGCCGAGGAAGGACTGATACGTGATTGCCCTTGTTGGATTAATTTCGGGCCAAGTTCGGATAAGTTTGGGACTTATTGTGAATCCCTGAGTATGTCATGCATGATTGATGTGTTGGTTGTTTTGTGCTCAATTGTGGTAAATTGTGATGTGCCATGTCATGTATTTGTGTGGTCAAATTATGCGAAGTGTGATTGGCCAATTGTTGGCTTGAATCAGATGCCCGAATTGTGAATGGTGTGTTGGGCCACATGGTATTAAATCGGTCAAGTGAACACGTTAATGTAAATTGGATACGTTGTTGTGGCATTGATTGACTGAGTATCTAAATTGTGTTTGATGCTCATTGTGCATTACATTATTGCCCGAGTGCAAGAATCGCATGGCCACGCATTTCGTATGCTGATAATGGCCATGAGATGAACATTGTGCGAGTATGCGTGCCTAACATAAGCATGTGATCATCTAATGACCTGATGCGTTTTACGCAGAGTTCAGATAAAACTGGCGATGTGTATATGTGATCACTAAGAGCCCCGATGTGTTTTACGCTGGGTTTGTCACGCCCCGAACCCCAACAAGCACGCAACATCTCGAAGCATGAGTCGAATATGTGCGACGACCCAAGAAACGTCACTAACTCAATAATCTCATCAAAGTTAACTTGCGGCGGAAACCATTATTAAAAACCCCTGACAATAAAATTAGAGACTACCAGGAATAACTAGATCGCCGAACCGCCAACATTAATACATTACACTTCCAAACATTTACAATATCCACTAGAATTTACAGGCATACCAAACCAGTAACTATTAACTTCCAAAATACAAAAAAAATCAGCAACCTAGGTCAGCATTATCCAAAAATGGGACACTCTAAAACTATCACATCGCTCCCAGAATTAGTCCCAACGCCCTTTGGAGGGCGTCCACTCAGACTCACTGTCATCCTCATCTTGATCTGCATCATCTTCCTCCTCCTGCTCATCCGGCGATTCTGAATGCAATCCAATCTCGATCGGATTGTCCTTGTCACCTAACTCGGGCTGATCCTCAGCTTGCTCCTCCTCCTCAGAATCCTCTCTGTCCTCCTCTGGTTCCGCTGCGGGCTCATCCTCCGGCTCGTCCCTAACTGGCTCCACATTAGGATTCTCACCATACTCCTCCTCGAGTCCTACCTCAGGTATCCTTGCCAGGTCTATATTCATCGGATCAAATCCAGTCTGGAACTCTTCCAGTGCTGGGTCTGGTTCGGCTACTGAAGAACCAGGTGCAGCCGGTGCAAGATAATGTCTGAACTGTGCTATACTAACCTCTGCACTAGTCAATTCCCCATCAGGAGGGGGTATAGCTGCCGGGTCCTAATTACCCACGCCATCGAATGGAACGTCAAAACTGCGAACGGGACCAAACTCGTTCATCCCGTCTCTGAACATCCACGTAGTATAAGTGTAAGCCTGCCAGAGGGGTAGCCTTATATCTACCCAAACTACAGAGGTGTGCTTAACCCAAGTGTGGTTCTTGTCTACAGGATATTCTATCACTTCATGATCGGTGTGTATGGGGATTCCAAAACGCTGTGGCGGTAACGACAGGAGATTCATGGCTTAGGTGGGGGATCTAAAATAGTTTGGTTGATACAATCATGAGACACTTCTCAATAAGTTGTAACCTAAACCCTATCTAGGCTACCATGTAATTCCAGACACATCATCAAACAATTCATGCAAACACCAGCCAAACAATTGCGCATACCTGGACTCTCGGCATAAGCAACCTGCACATTAGCCCATAATCACAACATTTAAACCATACACGCATGCTAACCATTCTTGTGCTCAAACAAGTATATCGCTCGCACAACATGCCAAACCACTCAATTCATACTCAATCGCGCACAAATACATCATTTTCATTTATTTTCCTCATTGTACCAACACTTGCTCAATCACATTCCCGGCCCGCGTAAACACGCCTTAGGCCCACTTGATCACGCCTCGAGCATCACACACGTCGGTCCGATCCCACTTTCACTTGCCATCCCACACGTTTCATTCTCAATTATTTTCCCAGCTCATGTAAACATGCCTTAGGCCCGCCCCACTGTCACGTCCCGAACCAATCATGAACAATACTTGTCCATCGTCATAACTGAAACGAGCACGTGAAGTGAAAGCCATCGTTAAAACGTCTCGTTGATTAATAATATAAAAGCATGCGGAAGCAATTTAACGAGACAACCAAGCAATAAAGGCAAACCTCGCACGTTGTATTTACATGATAAGTTCGTGCTTATTCTTACAAACCCTAACTCGAGTTAGTCAGCTTTTCACCATATTTTTCACATGTCTATTTTAAAGGCACTTCCGATAAGCAAACAAACAAGCCACATATAAACAGCAAAATTTTGGCCTGGGTCTTAGCTCCTTCTACGGTTGCTAGCTTCTCGTTCTCACTCGCTCCTCCCCGTCCTCGTCCATATGGCCGTCCTCACGCTCCACCCCCGGCTTGTCCCAGAAATGATCCGTCTTGTCCTGTGAACGGCCCGCGGAAACCGCCAAGGGGCCCAATCCATTCCCCGTCCGCCAGGTAATACCATGCCTCGTACGGGTGAGCGACCAATTCACTGCGGCCCTCGTCGACCATCACGTAGGTCGTAATCCGCCGGTAGGCTCGGTTCTCCTAGGCATCTATTACTGTCAAAAGCTCAGCTCGCATCTCGACGGTGTTTCCGAAACGGGTTGGAGGGGACGCCATCTCATGAACCTGAAAGATAAAACAACGGGGAGTGAGTCGAGGTGACCCAGTAAGTAAAACTTTACTAACAAGCGATGATATATCAATCGTCATTACACAAACAATCTTGCCGTACCGGCCTCGTGGCCGATCAACCATGGCATGCAAAATGAAATAAGGAGTTCAAGCATGGCTAAGTCACGGTTTACCTCACAAGTTGCGCCTAGGGTTTCTAATTTGTGTTACACAACATGCAAAAACAAAACAAGACAAACCGCCAAAGAGAAACACCATATCGGAACACCAAGAACCAGGAACGGGGAAAGCTCATGACATAACATATCTCAACGTCATTTCCTGGTAGTAAAATCCCACTTACTCTTGATAAAACAAGAACTAAAGAGTAGAACTGGCGGAGAGGCGAGATGTTGGCTTTCTTTCTCTATTTCATGGTCTCTCTCTTTCTCTCTCTATTCTCGGCAATCTCTCTTTCTTTCTCTATATTTCGGCCTCTCTCTCTCTCTCTCTCTCGGTTGGTTTTGCAAGTGAAGAAAAATAAGCCAAAGGAAGAGATGCTATTTATAGAGAGAGCAAGCTAGGCTTTTGGGATGATGCGTGCGCACGTGTCATGGGGTGAATGAGGTAAGCGCGCGTGTCATTTGGGGTGATGAGGTAAGCGCGTGTGTCACCTTTCAATAATGAGCCAAACCCCAAAGCCAAGAAAATCATTAATGGCCGTTATGTCTTCCTCTCTCTCTCTCCTCCCAATGGCCAAATGTCCTCTCTCTCTCTTCCCTTGGTGCACGTGAGTCTTCCTCTCCTCTCCCCTTGGTCCAATCTTGAAGGGCAAGACTAATTATGGCTTCATAAATGGCCATCATGATAGGTGGAAAAAAAGACCAAGCCATAAATGAGTGTAATAATAGTGTGGATAAGGTTTGACTAGGTCAAACTTATAGGGTTTTCTCAAAAATGCAGCTGATTTCCAATTTCAAACCATTCGGATCCAACGGGCTCGAGAAAATACGTAATTAACGCCTAAAACGAACCCCGCATCATACTATTCCACAAACCATTCCCGAGGGTTTTCTCGCAAAAATACTTTCCATAATACCCCTCAATATTAGTCTAAGTGTGAAATAGCCCAAAATAATGCCTAAAATTGATTCCACAATCATTTAAGTCCAATTGAACCCAAAATGGTCTTCTCGGGTGCTACAGGCGCACGGACGGGCCGTCGGGCGCAGTGGTCGGTCAGGGCCGGGCCAGTCGCCGGGCGCATGGCCGAGTGTACGGGCACAAGGCCGGGCACACGACCGGGCTGAACGAGCGCCGCGCCGGGTTACACAGGCAATGTGCCGAGCGGCTCTTCGGGCCGCACGAGCGATGTGCCTAGTGCATGGCCGGCCGTATGGGCACCGTGCCGGGTCATTCAGGCAAAGAATAGGTTTACGTCCAAACACACGTATTGGCCCGGGAATGGCACGACACACGGCTCAGGGCCTCATTTCTTGGACACGGGACAAGATCGGGACCGAACTTCACGGGCACAACTCTCGGCACAAGGGTCTGGCACAATGGCCAGCACACGACCGGGCACAAGGCCGATCCGTGGCTTGGCTGACGGGCACAATGACCAGTCGTGACCGGGCACATGGCCTTGGCCATCGCGACCGGCAATTTTGCCCGGGCCTCAACTAAGCCATTAGGCGCATGGCTTAGTACACGTCTCATCCATGGCCTTCCTGACTTGGCACAATGATCCGTGGCCAATTCATGACCGGGCCACGTTCGGGTATTAGCAACCCATGGTCGACCCTCGGTTGTCATATAACCTTGTGAAAGCCAGTACCCCGGGATTAACTCGTGGTCACCCGAGACTATTGCATGGCCGTGCAGTATCACCTGCGACCGACACATGCCGACACCGGACTGATCCGCAGTTATCCCAGACCGTTCCACTAATGGTCCTTATGGTCAAAAGGTCATTCCATGGTCACGACACTCTAATCATTTGCGTAGTCAGGGTCATTGCACTGTCGAATCCTAGGCCAACTCGTGAACGATCTTTCGATCGAACCACAACTAACCCTCAGTACACTCATTCCGATCATACTGTCCCTTCAAATACCGACTCTCAACTTGACTTACCCACTATGCCACCACTATCAACCTTCGGCTTCCTAGGCCCAAAATCTGGGATGTTACACCTTAGGCCCACTCGATCGCGCCCCAAGCATCACACACCTCGATTCGATCCCACTTTCACTTTCTTTCCTCTGCCCACACCAAATGCGATAGGCCTACATGATCGAGACCCGAGTTTAGAATGCCTCGATCCGATCCCGATCTTACCCGAGCTGATCATGCCTCAGACTGATCTCACTTTCCACTTTCTCATTCCTCAGCTAGCGCCAAATACGATAGGCCTATGTGATCGTGACCCGAGCTTAAAATGCCTCGGCCCGATCCCATCTCACACTTGCACACACTCGTGCATTAAATCCGTGCACAACATTGCACCAAATTTCCTCATTATAATACCATCGCATCACGAACAATCAACCAACACATAAATTGGCATTTTTCGCACTCGAAACTGTAATATCTCACTCTCGGCCCTTCACGACATTTTCATGAAATTTCAAGCCGGATCTAACGGCGCAGACCACACGCCAAACAGCATATCACAGCCAACAATCAGCCTCTAAAATTTTGCCAAAGATTTCCAAATTCAATCCTAAGGCCCGTTATTCCGATCAGCCCTTAATTTCTACCAAACTACGTCTAAACGGGTCTGATAATACCCGATAAACTAGGTGAGGTTTAGATCGCGACTTACTCGATTCTAGACTAGTGTGGCTAGAGTAAAACGGGCAGTGATCGACGACGGTCTTGCGGCGGCTTGCCACAACGACAACGATCAACTCCGGGCGGCAGGTGATTGGCGAGTGGCGACTTGGGCGATGGCCGGCTCGGTTCACGGCCAAGGAGAGAGAACCGAGAGGGAGAGGGGAGAGAAAGGGGCGCCGGATCGGCGTGAGGCTCGGTGGACGGCATAGCAGCGGTCCGTACGGCGGTGCGACGCGGCTGTAGGGAGAGAGATGGCCGGAGAGGGAGAGGTCGGGAGAGCTAAATGGGGAGAGAGAGAGGAAGTGAGGAAAGAGATAAAGGTCTTGACTTTATGTCCAAGTTTTGACCTATTTTGCCAAATGACCAAAATGTCATTCTCTAATCTTTTCATCCGACGGTCGAGATTCGATTTTATCTTGAAATTGACTGCCCATATTGAATCTTTTCTAAAATATCCAAGGGCAATTTTGGAATTTCTCAAAAAGTTCAAGGGAAAAATTGTCTTTTCCAAATATTATGGCAAAATGACCAAAATGCCATTACCCATTAAAACTAGCCCTTTGTGAAGTCGTAGGGGTAAAATGGTCACTTTCCCATTTTCTTGCCGAAATCGAATTTTTCTGAAGAATTCGGGAACATCCAAAGCTACACGTTCCATCTGCAACGTCGTCCCAATGTCCCGTCATGACTTCATAATTTTTCGATGCCCGGTTCGATCTCTAATTAATAATTGAATTTTACGTAACGTAACTTGAGTGATTCTCAGACTAGCAGATGGCTTTTGGGGAAATTCGCAGAATCAACTCGTGACTAATACTAAATCGAGTCACATGCAAGTTCATCCAGATCGGAATGATCTCAGTTGTCATTGAAATCGCAAGGATCGATCGCTAGTTCTTATGGGCACAATCATTCGGTATAGGTTCTGGATCATTCGTCAATTCATTTTGTGGTCAAATGGAATTACCCATGATCTACCAGTATGACAGTGATGAATCGGCCCTTCACTATCCTAAAATCGGCCTACATTGGCTCAAAATGTCACATCGATAATTTTATGGTCAAAAGTCGGTTTGCGGTCGAATCTCTCTAGTCATACGAATTTAAATCCTTAGTTAACCTTTCCTTAATGATTAGTATCCAAGAATGATCAGTTCCGAGCGAGAATCAACTACAAATACATTAATAAAATCAGTCATTTCATAAATCCCAAATGGGTGAAATTTCGGAATGTCACAATTCTTCCCCCCTTACAAAAAATTTCGGCATCGAAATTTGCAATCCCACTAACTATTCAAATAAATTGGGATAATGATGTTGCATCAATTCCTCGTTTTCCCAAATTGCGCATTCAATGTGACATCCCTGATTTCGGGCCTAGGAAGTCGAGAGCTGGTAATAAGTGCATAGTGGGTAAGTCGAGTCAAGGGTCGGTATTGGAATTGACAATATAATCGGAACGAGTGTACTGAGGGTTAGTCGTGGTTCGATCGAAAAATCGTTCACGAGTTGGCCTAGGATTCGACAGTGGAATGACCATGACTATGCAAATGATTAGAGTGTTATGACCATGGAATGACTTTTCGACCATAAGGGCTATTAGTGGAACAGTCCGGGATAACTGTGGATCATCCGGTGTCAACATGCGTCTGTCACAGGTGATACTGCACGACCATGCAATAGCCCCGGGTAACCACGAGTTAATTTCATGGTACTGGATTTCCACGAGGTTACATGACAACCGAGGGTCGAGCATGGGTCGCTAATACTCGAACGTGGCCCAGTCACGAATCGGCCGCGGATCGTTGTGCCTAGTCGAGAAGACTATGGAAGAGACATGTACTAGGCCATGTGCCCAGTGGCTTAGTCGCAGCCCGGGCAAAATTGCCAGTCGCAGCGGCCAAGGCCGTGTGCCCAGTCACGACTGGCCATTGTGCCCGTCAGCCAAGCCACGGACCGACTAGGCACCCGGTCGTGCGCTGGCCATTGTGCCCGACTCTTGTGCCGTAAGGTCCGATCCCGATCTCGTCCCGTATCCAAGAAATGAGGCCATGAGTGGTGTGTCGTGCCATTCCCGAGCCGATGCGCGTGTTTGGTCGTAAATCGACTCCTCACCCGTATGACCCGGCGTGGTGCCCATGCGGTCGGCCGAGCACTAAGCATGCCGCCCGTGCGGCCCGGTGAGCCGCTCGGCACATTGCCCATACAGCCCGACGCGACGCTCGTTCGGCCCGGTTATGTGCCCAGCCCTGTGCCCGTACGGTCGGCCACGCACTCGGCCATAACTGGCCACTGTGCCCGATGGCCTGGCTATGCCCCTACAGTACCCGAGAAGGCTATTTTGGGTTCAATTTGGTTTAAATAATTGTGAGATCAAGTTTAGGCATTTTTTGGGCCATTTCACATTAAGACCCATATTGAGGGGTATTATAGGAATTATTTTTTGTAAGAAAACCCTCGGGAAAGGTATGAGGATTATTATGATGCGGGGTTCGTTTTGGGCGTTAAATGCGTATTTTCGTGAGGCCGTTTGATCCGAATAGTTCGGGATGAAAATTAGCCAATTTGAGAAAGCCCTAGAAAGTTTGACTAAGTCAAACATTATCCATACCATCATTGCACACATTTATTGGTTGGCCTTCATTTTCAACTAGCCATTATGACAATTTATGAAGCCATTATGAGCCTTGGTCATCAAGAATTGATCAAGGGAGAGGGAGAGGAAGCCACGGCTAGCTTGGGGAAAGAGAGAGGAGTCACGGCCATTGGGTGAAGAGATAGAAAGGAAGACTAATTGGCCATTTTCATCATTTTTCTTGACTTTTAGACCTAGGCCATTAATGAGTGGATGATGCGTGCGCTTACCTTATCGCTCTAATGACACGTGTGCATACCTCATACTCCCCCATGACATATACGCACGCCTCATCAAAATCTTAGCCCTTGCTTCCTCTATAAATAAAAGCCATTATGTGACTTTTGGCTCACTTTTTCTCACACATACAACCGGCCAAGAAAGGGAGAGAGAGAGAGAGAGAAAAAGAAAAGCCGACGTCATGAGTTGTCCGAGACACGAGACCAATGCCTTTCCTACCCATTCTCTTCTCTAGTTCTTGTTTTATTAGAGTAAATGAGATTTTACTACCGGAAAATGACGTTGAAATACGTTATATCACGAGCGTTCCCCGTTCTCGATTCTTGATGTTCCGATGTGGTGTTCCTCTCCAACAAGTTTGCTTTGTTTTGTGTTTGCATATTATGTAACACAAATTAGAAACCCGAGGCGCAACACATGAGGTAAGCCGTGATGTAGCCATGCTTAGAATCCTTGTTTTTGTTTACTATGCATGTCATTGTTGATCGGCCACAAAGGCCTGTGCGGTAAGAATGTTTGTGTAATGACGATTGATACGTTCTCGCCTGTTAGTAAAACTTTTACTTGCTGAGTCTCCTCGACTCACTCCCCATTGTTTTCCTCTTTTTCAAGTCCGTGAGATGGCGTCCCCTCCAACCCGCTTCGGAAACCCCATCGAGATGCGAGCCGAACTTCTGACCATGATTGATACCCAGGAGAATCGAGCCTACCATCGGATCACGACCTATGTGATAGTCGATGAAAGCCGCAACGAGCTGGTCGCTCACCCACACGAGGCGTGGTATCGCCTGGCGGACGGGAAGTGGATCGGATCCCTTGGCGGTTTCAGCGAGCCATTCGCAGGACGGAACAGGTCGTTTCCGGGGCAAGCCGAAGGTAGAGCGTGAGGACGGCCATACGGACGAGGACGAGGAGGAGCGAGCGAGGACGGGAAGCTAGCAGCCGTAGAGGAGCTAAGGACCCAAGCCAAATTTTGCTATTTATATGGCTTGTTTGTTTATTTTCGGAAGTGCCTTTGAAATAGGCATGTTAAAAATATCGTGAGAAACTGACTTGCCCGAGTCGGGGCGTGTAAAAATAAGCACAAATCTATCTTGTAAATACAACGTGCGAAGTTTGCCTTTATTGCTTGGTTGTCTCGTTGAATTGCTTCCGTATGCTTTTCATTTTTAAAAATCAACGAGATGTTCTAATAATGACTTATGCTTCACGTGCTCGTTCCAGTCGTGTTGGTGGATAAGTATCGTTCATGATTGGTTTGGGACATGATATTCAGTCCCGTGATGTTCCCACACGACCTTGACCATCGGGATCATCTTGTTTCTCAAAACTCGTTCTTTCCGATCCTCGATCCTGATTGGTCTTTCAGTGTACGACACCCTGTCATCAACTTCTATCTCTTCATAGTTCGGCACATGTGTTGGATCCGACTCATACTTCCTAAACATCGATACGTGGAACACGTTATGCACTTGCGACAGGTTTGGCGGCAACGCAAGGCGATAGGCTAAATCCCCGATTCTTTCCAACACCTCAAATGGTCCTACGAACCTCAGACTCAACTTGCTTTTCTTGCCAAACCGAGATAATCCTCTCATAGGCAATACCTTAAGGAACACGTGATCCCCTACTTGAGATTTCAAAGGTCTTCGCCTTCTGTCTGCATAACTCTTTTGATGGCTTTGCGCTATTTTCAACCTTTCACATATAATCTTAACAACTTCAACCGACTGTTGGACTAACTCTTGCTCGGTTATAGTCCTTTCTCCCACTTCGTCCCAATACACGGGCATTTCGGAATGTCACAGGGTTGAACCCATCCTAGTACGTTTTACGTGGGATGATGCTCGGTTCGTCCGGAAGACGGTCAGCCTTATGCGTTTTATGCGGGTTTTGGTTCGTAAGGAGATCGGTATTGCGCCCGATGCGTTTTACGCTGGCTAGAGACATTAGTTCTGATGCGTTTTACGCGGGCCAAGTAGTGTTGTTATTGATATGGACCTGCTGCGTTTGGCACAGATCAAACCTGATGCATTTTATGCTGGTCAAGCTCTAATTAAGAATTGAATAGTGTGCCAGTGTGCATTAGTGAGTCGGAACATGGGCATGGCATATTGATGGCACGTATGTGCAGGTGTGCAAGTGCGTGCGATTCGGTAAATTGTATGTAGTACGAACACTAATGTGTATGAGCATGCATATGACGTACGCATGACTAGTGTATCCGCGTATGTGCTGTGGTTATTATATTAAATTGACTAACATGCAGGGTCAGTGTTGTGACCAATCTGGGCCCGAGGGCCTAGGTCAACTACTGTTGTTTTGGTTGTTGGTGTTTATTGCCTGTCATGAGGTACATGTTAGCTTAGTTTAGATTTATGGGGATTTTTACTCGCTGAAATTCGTCTCATTATTGTATAACCCAACCTTTCAAACCCCCGGCCTTGAGGATGTCAGATGCACCTATTCGTTTTGGGATTCCGCTCTAGATTGGACGGGAAAAGACAGAATACCCCGTAGGGAACGGGAATGTATATATTAGGTACCGAACTAATATACTGGTGGATGTGGGCCAGATGTTCCCTGATTCCCACGAGTAAATCACGTGGTGTTTTAAGGATCATGACGGAGAGCATGGACCTCTCCGGACTTTTAATGTCCTGTTTAACGGAATGGGTGAAATGGACCCTCAATATGCAGATGGTGAGATAGTATACCCCATAAACTTACCTGAGTGGAGTATGAGTTCCGACAATGAGCAGATGGGTGAGCCAGCTGCTATGGATGAGAAGCCAGAGGTTTTGATCGCAGATCCAGAGCCAAAGGACCCTGAGGACAAGCCAAAGGCCATGGAGCAAGATCTTAATCAAGATGGTGAGATCAATCAAATGGATTCAGACGAGGAGTTGGACCCAGAGCAAGCACTTTTGGCGTTGTACCCCGAGCTAGAGTCAGAGTCTGAGGAGATGGATTCAGAGAAGTTGGAGCCGTCTGAAAGTTCTTCTGAGTCGTCAAGATCGGATCCGGATTGGGAGCCTTAAGGTAGACCTTAGTCCATAGTGGGTGGGGGCTGACACTTTTTGACTGTAGCCCTCTCTTAGGTTTAGATTGACCACCCTGACCACTTACCCTTTTTGTTGTAGTGGTTTTGACCCCCTTTTGCATAGTATGTTTATTGTTGATAATGGATATTGTATATGTTTACAATGTTAATGCCATGTGTACATTTGATATCCAATCGTTGTCTGTGCTATCCTTGGTCTCATGTTTTAATTTGTATAGGTGATTTCTATATTGCTTCCGCATGTGCAATGATCTCTGTTTGGGTGTTGGGTCGGTGATGCGTCTTGGGACGTCGCAATTATTCGACCTCGGTTGGAATGCTCGCACTACATGGGGTTCGGGGCGTAACATAGCTAGTGAAAGTCAGTTTCATGGGAAGTTGCGCACCAGCAGAGATTGCAACAAGTCAAGTTGAAGTGGTTTCAGGAATTTTAGGGAGGATTGTTTCAAAAGTAGAGTTTGTGGCAGCCATGGCTAGGGTTTTTTTTTTTAAAGAGGAGCCAAAAAAAAAAACAAGTTAAAAACAGGATGAGAGAGGCTCTTAAGAGCAAACAGACACACTATGATACCATAAAAAGGAGATTGAGAGAATATTTTTCAAAATGATTTTCATTGCCGTATTTCAATGATATTTATAGTACATGTACAAAGATGGCAACAACTAAAAATATGAAAAAAAAATCTCAACTAATTGATAGCTATTTACAACTATAAGAAGGCTGAAATTATGGATGATAGTTCCTTACCAAAAAAAAAAATTATGGACGACAGTTTGAATTTTAAATTGATTCTCTTATAGGTGGCATCATAAAACTATTTTAGAAATTTGGAAAGAATGATGGCATTTTCCTAATCTTTATTTCAAGGAGAATCATTGTCAATTTCCCTTAAAAAATGATAAATCTTTTTCTTCTATCCTTTCAAAAGCTTTCCTGAACTTTATGGCAATTTAACAGTAAGTAAGCGGAGTTCCATCTAGTGGCAATATCAAGACAAACTAAACCCTTATATGCAATCTTTTCACTCTCAATACAAGATTCAAATGTTTGAGTTCTCATGGGAGAACTCCCTATATACCTAACTACGTTTAAGATACTCGCAATAGAATCACGCACCTCATTCAATCCATCTCTTACAGTCAATTTTAATGCATGAGCAGTGCATCTCAAATGTAAAATATCATCATTCAAGAAAAAAAGCCTTTCCCTTGAAAATTTTTCCTTCAAATAACTAACGGTCACATCATTGAAACTAGTATTATGCACGATTATTATGGACACCTTCTTTTCTATCCTCCACTCTTAAATACACTTCTCTATCGTTTTCCCAATCTCCCTACCCTTGTGACTATGGATCACTACAAAATTAATGATTCTTTTATGCCACTTACAGTTTTCATCAATAAAATGTACAGTGAAACATAAATAGTTTAAGTTTTGAATAAAACTCCACATATCAGTTATGAGTGCAATCCTATAATTAAGCTTACTGGTAAGCTTTCAAACAAGTTATTTTACTCATATATAACTTCATACAATTTCTAACCACCGTAAATCGTGATAATTGTTGGAAGAAATGTTGTAATTTAGTGACAAAATCACGAAAACCGACACACTCAATCATGAAAAAACGTTTTCCATCAATAATAATCATCCGAGCAAGTATGTGCCTACAACGTTTTTGATCAAATTTCCATGTTGTTAAGACACTACCGCCACTAGTATTTTTCCCTACCTCACTAACCAATTCTTCGTTACGTGGTACAAACAACGTTTGCTTCTTATCTACATGAGGCTATTTTTTGCACTTTTTCAGGTGCTTCCACATAGTAGACATTCCATGATCAACAGAGTAATTATACTCAATCCCACAGCGATTGCACTTTAGCTCAGTTGTTTTCTGTTTGTTCTTATCTTTGATTCTCAAAAAATTATCGCAGGCCTCCGATTGATTAGCTCCCTTTATACCAAGAGAAGAACAAGAGTTAGGTACCCTTACCTTGTTTTTTGCACTCATGATCGTAGAGTCCACTTCAACAACTCCATGGAATGGCAATTCCATGAGCGGTCTCATTTCATTATAAACATCCATTTCCATTGATTTGTCTTTGTCTTGATCCGTGAACTTAAAAAAAATTACACAAAAATGTCAGGATTCTAATGAAAACAAATTTTACAACAATGTAGAACCGAGGAGCATTCTGTGTAATCTACATTCATTGTGTTCCTAAAACATTTACTTTACAAAATTAATATACTCAATTGATGTGCAACAATGTAAGACCAAGGAGCATCAAAGATGAATTGTTCTCATACAAGAGATATCCCAGTAAATATAGCCATTTGTTCTTATTGGTATTCCCAGCTTAGCTTTGTTGGGAACTTTAATTTTACCTAAAAAACATCACATTGAAACAGGTTTCAACAACAAACCCACGATACATAAATCTATTTCATTACAAATCACTCTGGTTTCCAATATAGAAATAGGTTTTAACAACAAACCCACGATACAGAAACCTATTAAAACCTATTCCGTAACAAATCACTTTGAAACAGCTTGGCTTGTGTTGCTCACCAAGTCTGGTTTTCACCTAAAATCACTGTTGTAAAATCACTCTCACTAGTTTCGCCCACCCAAAATCATTGTTGCAATAACACTCTCATCAATCTCTCTCTCTCTCTCCTTCTTGTCCCATCTCAGTCCGTCGGTTGCACACCCCTCCGACAAAGTTCCACTAAAAGGAAGGAAACTCACTCACAAGAAATCAAATGCCCAAAAATTCTTGCGACACCGTGTGAGGAAGAGAAAAGAGTGGCCCGGTGCAGGGAACTAACTAAGGAAGATGGAGAGCTTGAGACAGGGACGAAGTGACTGAGGTCGATGATGGTGGGTCGGTGGCGACGGGTTCCTACAGCGCCGTGCAAGTGAGGAAGAGGAAAGAATCAAAGACAATGATGGTTGATCGAGTGGCGACGAGAGAGAAAATGTGCATGTGTGTGTGTGTGTGTGAGAGAGAGAGAGAGAGGGGAGAGAGAGGCGACTCTGTTGGAAAAGATACGGTTTGTTTTTAACCATAGATAAAACTAGTTCCGAAACTGGTCTGATTGGTCCAGTTTCTGAGTGGGTCTTCACTTAGAACCGGAAACAGGAACGTTTACAGCCGATTCCCAACAAAAGGAACTGGTTCCCGGACCTGTTTTTCGAAAGATCCGGTCCGGTTACACACTCCTCCCTGATTCCATTGGCTCATCTAGAACGGGATTGATCCAGTATATTCCGTCATAAAGTATAGGGCATGCTGGGGCTAATAATGTACCTCATAGTGGCCCTCAGGTCCACGAGAGACACTTGCGGCCCGGTCCATTTGTCACCCTTAGTTGCAACTTGACCTTCTGTTTTACTGACAAAGAATTCCGACTGTATCAAAGGTTTCCTTTTCCTCACATGAAATGCGTGAAAACGACCAAAAAATAAAGCTCCGCTATGTTTTGCGGAAAAAAATAATTGAAAAAATATTTTCAAAAAATAATTGCTTATATCGCTCGAAATAATTAGTTGATAAAAAATATTTAATTATCGACAAAAACTTATGTCTAAACATTTTTATCTTTTTCGTTTTAATTTCATAAAGAATGGATGATTTAGAAAATATTTTTCTAAAGATGATCACTTATATCACTTAAAAATAATAATTTATGTCTAAACATTTCAGTGAACAAGAAAAATATTTTTTATTCATTTATTTTTATAATTTTATAAGAAAAATATAATTTAAATTATTCATTTTCCGTAAAATGAATAGGCCTACGATACAAAACAAGAAGATAAAACCCACGTTTTTCTTGCGCTTTGCCGTCCACAGACTCCACACGGCGTGCCGTCGGTGTTTAGGCAATCCACATATAAAAAGAGGTGTCTTCTTCTTCCTTATTATCCAACTTCAGGTGTCACCACCGCTCACCCAATCATCATCATCATCTTCTTCTTCTTCTTCTTCTTCTTCTTCTTCTTCTTCTTCTTCTTCTTCAATTCAGTCTTCCTCCCCCTTCACCGATGTCCATGTCCACTTCTTTTGCTGCTCTAGCCATGTACGCCACTGAGGTCGTCCCCACCCTCTCCCTCTCCCTCTCCCTCTCTGTGGGTTGCAGAAATTTATAATGGGCAATGGCGGGGTTCTTTGCAGGTTCATGCCGTGTCGGACAGCAAAGTGGGCGATGACGGTAGGGAACCCCATGGGGTGCACTCGTCAAGGGTCCAACCGGTTTCATCTTCAGCTTCGAGAATCGCAGAGAACGAGCCGTTGAGAAGCTCGACTTTCGCCTCCGAGAAGCAGAGCGCGTCGCGGAGCTCGCCACGGTTGGCCCCTCAGTTCGACGGGCTCAACTGCTTCGAGACCATTGTTGGTCGCTGACCGCCCGATGACTGTGCGATGGTTCTACTTCTCTATTATCCATTTTGCAGTTGGTTTAGAGCGTTTCTGCTGCATTGTATTTTATACATGACACAGATTTTGTGCCTTCGTATATGTCTGGTGGTTCCTGAATTGAGATACAAATATGCACGCAAGTACTGTAGAAGTTCGGCTAGGGCTTGTAATTTGTGTCATCCTGTTGCAGGGAAAATGTCAAATAAGGACCCAAAATAGGTTTGTTTTCTCAAATAAAGACTTCAAGTAGACAATATTTCAATTAAAAATCCAAAGTGCCCAAACTAGTCTCAAATAAGGACCCAGCCGGCGAGCTGAGTCCTTATTTGAGATTAGTTTGGACACTTTGAATTCTTAATTGAACCATTTTTCACTTGGGGTCCTTATTTAAGAAAAAATATCCACTTTGGATCATTATTTAACATTTTCCCTCCAGTTGCAGCTACTATTCTAATTGCGCACGCACCGAGACTGGCACTGACCTTTTTAATTCAACTTGTCAAATGATTGACCGATAATAAAATCGAATTAATCGGGGTCAACGTACATGTTGTGTTGCGTCGTATTTGTGGGACATTTCACATGGTGTTCGTCGTCGAGTAAATTTGGTCTTGTACGTGGTTGCTAACTTGACTCTAGGGTTTACCAGTTGGTGACATGGCCGATTGTTACCATATGGTCTCGTCTTTGGTGCGGAGTGCGCTAAATTTGCGACCATGTCATCTCGTTCCAACTCGATGGATTACGTACTTTCACACAAGTTACTTACCATGTCATCTCGTTCCCTGCTTTTGTAAGTTTTGATAAGGAAAATTAACTTTCAAGCCATAAAAAATCAAGTACTTTTTCATGTGCTGGCACCTTTTCAATATACAAAAATGAAAATAGTAGTTAGTTTTCTTTTTCACTATCGTTAGCAAATTTTCATATTACTAAGTAGCGATTTTCCCGTTTAAGCTATAGGTTTGAATATCAAAAGTCATATATCCACGTACATATACCTCATAGTAATAGCTTTTCTGGATGAGAACTTACTTATCACGTAAGAGAGTGCAAACTGATCTAACGATGGGTATTCTTTCAAGATAATGATATAAATAGTCACCGATCTTTAACTCAACGTGTAATTTGATTTTTGAACTTTTTAATTTATTCAATGTGATCCCTAAACTTCAGCCTAATATTCAATATAGCCCCTTGAACTTTTAATTTGTTCAATGCAATCCATATTCAATATAATCTATAAACTACATGAAAATATTCGATGTAGTCCTAAACTTAAATTAATAGAAGTTCATCTTAAGGCTCCGTTCATTTCACGAAAAATAATTTCTGGGAGAACGTTTTCCATATTTTTTAGTGTTCATTTCACGGAAAACATTTTCCTTCCTACGGAAAAAACTCCTTCACTTTTGAGGAAAATGACTTTATCATTCTCAAAAGAGGAAAACATTTTCCCAAAAGCCTTCTTTCGCCATTTATTTTTGCTATTTTTTTTTCCTTCTTCTTCTTCTCCAGCAAGGAGAAGAAGAAGAAGGAAAAAGAAGAAAAAAAAGAAAATTAAAAATATTTTTAATAAATAAAAAATTTTAAAAGTATTGCAATGAGGAAAATCATTTTCATACCAAACAACAAAAAAAAATTTCCGAGACTTTTTCAGATTTCAGCTAAGCACCGAAAAATTGTGTCATTTTCCAAGAAAATGATTTCTATGAAAATATTTTTCAG
Source organism: Syzygium aromaticum (assembly GCA_024500025.1). NCBI lineage: Eukaryota > Viridiplantae > Streptophyta > Magnoliopsida > Myrtales > Myrtaceae > Syzygium > Syzygium aromaticum. Next base: position 6,142,981 of record CM044894.1, read on the forward strand.
AAACGTAACAATTTCCGCAAAATAAACGGAGCCTAAATTAAAAATTCAGGAATCATAATGTATATCAAATTAAAATTCAAGAATTATATTGAATAAATTATAAATTTATATATCATATTGCATATTGAATAAAATTCAGGAATTATTTACGTTATTTTTTTAAATTTTTGTTTAGCTAAATATAAAGCTTCAAGATTCTTACGAAACGATAAAAAGGCCTTCGGACCGGAAAACAGCTGCGATCCAAAGTCAAATGACTCGAGGTAGGTTCCCCCTAGCCTTTTGAAAATAATCGGTCAGATCGTACGAAATCCGACATACGCATGCATGTCATGTCTTTGTCTCTTTTCCTCTTTATCTCGATATTTCCAAATAAAAAGCGCCGAACGCAGAGCCATTGGACCCCCACCCCCCCCGGACCTCGGAACAATCACGCGTATGCTTGACTTGACTTCATTAATTTTTAGTTAGGCAGCAAAAAAATCATCAATTGGGAAGCACCCCCCAATCATTTGGATTTCATCACTGCTGTTGTCGTCTCCAACTTTCTCATAAGTTAATGAGAAACCAGTAACTCAAATTGGTAAATTTGTTTTAAAAAAATAATAATCAAACCTCGGTTTTTAACTCGATTTAGAGTTGCGATCTCAAAATCAGTCGGTAATTTAACCGAGAAAAGTCGGCAAATCACTTAGGATGGTAATGTCATATTAAAGTTGCGAATCCGAATGCTATGCAAATAAAAATGTTGGGGAGTTAGTGGTAAAAGAATCGCTAACTGCAAACTGTAAAAGGAAAGTCGGTAATTTCATGAAAAGGTTGGCGAGTTTTACCAACAAATTACCTAGAGGAAAAAAAAAGTCATCAATCCTTTAGGCTTTAACCATAATTTTTAGGATTAATATCATGAAAAACCCAAAACTGATATATTTACGATGGCAAAAAAACACTATAAGTGCCATACCTTAGGTACGGTGCTCACTTTGGTGCCATAAGTTTTTTTTGGATCACTTTAATGCTAAAATTTTTGAAAAACGATCACTTAAATGCTAAATTTTTTTAAAAATGATCACTTAAGTGCCAACTCTGGTGTCGTACACAATTTTTCGCTGGAAATCCGATGTGGCATTTTTTTTATTAATTTTTGAAACTGACGTGGCTTGCCAAAGGCTCGTCGGAAATTGGCATTTAAATTATCGTTTTTCAAAAATTTTAGCACTTAAATGATCATTTTTAAAAAATTTTAGCACTTAAGTGATCGTTTTTCAAAAATTTTAGCACTTAAGTAATCCAAAAAAAAAACTTATAACACTTAAATGATCGTTTTTCCTCAGATTTTGCACCAAAGTGATCTCTGTATACAGGTTATGGCACTTATAGTGTCCTTTTACCAATTTATGACAAATTTATCACAAACTAATTTTTTAACCATCAAAAGCTCCAAACTGGTACACCCATAATAAATTTTCCCTATGTTAGCTTCCGTTAAATTTTACCATCAAATTTATAAGTTGCATGGTAATTAATGATTGTGTCAGTTTAGGATTTTACCCTCCTTTATCACATTTGTTCCAGTTTATGATTTTTTGTGATATTGATATAATTTAACGGATATCAAATTGTCACAAATATACTAGTTTGGAGTTTTTTGCGGTCAAAAAATTAATTTGAAGTAAATTTATCACAAATGTATCAATTTAAGGTTTTTCGTGATATTGACCCTAGTTTTTACCATCACACACTATAATTTACTAATACAGACATGATAATTCTACGTACCTTATCTTCTACGTAGCAGCCTCTCACGTGTGTCGCGTGAATCCCATCACCGTATATACATGCCTCCCTTCAACTCCCTCCCCACACACGCCACGCCACCGCCATTTCTATTCAAACTCTCATCTCCTCCTTCTCCTCCGTCGTCTCCATGATTCAAAAGCCGTGCGCGAATCCTCCCCGAGGCCGCGTCGGCCCCGGCGAGAGCCGCTTCGATTCGCTCCCCGACGCCCTCCTCCTGCTCATCTTCTCCAAGATCGCCGACCTCAACACCCTCGTCCTCTGCTCCTCCGTCTGCAGGCGCTTCCGCCACGTCGTCCCCCAGATCCACACCCTCTCCCTCCCCGTCGACTACTCCGACCGCGGCGGCAGCTCCGCTCGAGGGAGCTCCGTTCGTGCTCTGAAGAGGTTCTTCAAAAGCTTCCGCATCAAGCTGATCGGGCCGAGGTCGTCGGCTTCGGTCTGCTGCTCCAGCAGCCGCGTCGCTCCTTACGCCGAGCTCTCTCGCCTCAAGTACCGGTTTCGCGAGCTCCGAGCTCTTCGCGTCGAGCTCCGGAGCTCCGCGAGGTCGCGCGGCGACGACGCGGTCCGTAACTCCCTGACCTGGTGGAGAGCCGCTTTCGGATCGCGGCTCGAGACCTGCGTCGTCCTCTCCGCGGCGTCGATTTGCAGCACCGCAGCCGGAGCCTCCGGTGGTGTGGTCAGCCGCGTCAGGGAGAGGATGAGCGAGTCCGACCTGAAGTCGATCCTCGAGACGACGAAGTGTTCGCTCGTGAACGCGTCGTTCAGGCTCGTCTACTTCGTCCCCCGCGACCACGGGAGCCTCCGGAGAGTGGTGGTCTCGGACGACGCCGGGAGGGGGAAGCTGTGCATGGGAGAGGAGGAGCTCGCGAGCTTCAACGGGAGCTCGTCCGCCGCCACGAAGAGGGGTTCCGCGGAGGAACTGAGGTCGCAGAGGCTGACGAGCCTAAGCGGCCCGCTCCGGGTGAGCGTGTGGTACGCGCCGGTCCTGGACCTGCCGGCGAGCGGTCGGCGCATGAAGCGGGTGAAGATCGCCGCGGCTAGGAGGGCGGACGACGACCGGGAGATCCCGATGGAGAGGGACGCCGAGCTGTTGATCGGGGCCTTCGGCGGAGACGGCGGCGGCGACGACGGGAGAGGGAAGGCCTGCGACGAAGCCGTGGCGGAGATGATGGGAAGCAGCAGGAAGAAGAGGTACGAGTTGAGGATCCCGCACTGCTCGGATTAGGTCGGGCGGACGATTCACACTCAATCATTCTCCTCCGTTTGACTTAGTCAACCAGGTTCGATCATTCCCTGCCATTCTTGAACTGTTCTTTGAAACCTCGTAAGGCTTCTCCTCCTGTTCCCGGATGCACGAAGATGATGGGTCCGTCGTCGCTGTAAGTCTTGGGGAAGTGCTTTCTGTTCTAAAGTTAGTAAAGGGGATGTAGATTGGTGTGGCGGAATATGCTCTTTCCCTTACGATATAGGTTAGAAGGTTCTTTTTTGAATGCTCTCTTTTTCTTTTTTCTGTATGTCGCCGTTGGTGCTTATCTTGACGTGCGTAACCGCATTAATTATAGTCTCTATACGTATGTTAACCACAGAAATGTACAAAAAGAAGAAAAAACAAAAAGTCTGTAACCTATTGCATTTGTATCAATTCGATCTTTAACATTTTAATTAGATCAATTTAATTTCAAACCTTTTTTCATATTGATATTAAACTTAATCCATTCGGAATCGCCAATCGTCTTACGTAGCATGATTGGCGCTGATGTACAATTTTTTTTAATTTTTTTGGTTCTTTCCTTTTGTTTTTTATATTTTTCTTTCTCTTTTTTTCCCTTCATTTTGGTCGATGAGGGCCAGCAACCCTCCCCCCAATCATGGACGTGAAGGGCCTCGTTAGCTGTGAGCGATGCCGCGAAGGCCCTCACCTAAATCTACGACCCTCGCCAGTCGATTTAAAATAATAATAATAATGAAAGAAGGAAAAATTATAATAATAATGAAAGAAAATAATAATAATTTAAATAATAATAATGAAAGAAGGAAAAATATTTAAAATATTTAAATATTTTAAATATTAGGTGATATACCGCGAGGGCTAATATAAGGTGACGGCTAGCAAGCTTACTAGCCCTCACCTATATCAGGTGAGGGCTAGCAAAAAATGAAAGGAAAAAGAAAATAATAATAATGAAAGAAGAAAAAATTATAAAGTATTTAAATATTATTCTAAAAATATTAATATCAACGCCGACAATGCCACGTAGGATAGTCGATGTCTACGTTAACAATTTTTTGGCCTAAATTGATTGAATTGACTGAATTTATATAAATGCAATAATTTTATGATTTTTTGAATACTTTTCCCGTAAACCACTCTCTCGTGAATTTTAAGCCGAGGGAAAATTTAGTTGAGCCAAAATTGTCTCTTGGGTGAGAGTTACATGTCTTTTTATGCGATCAAAAATTATCCTTTGAACGAGAATCGATGCTTCTCTTTTTGTATAAAAACAAAACCTCAGTCTTTCGCGTGCCTTTCATTCTTGCCCGTTGTAGTTTCAAACCGCAGAGTACTTTCGAGAAACCCACGTGAGGAAAGAAAAATGACATCGATCTTTAGCCTTCGTCCGCTTGGGCATCGATTGATAAGCAATGTTGTCGTAATGTTTCCAACAAATGTAGGCACCTAATGATAGAATTCTCCCGTGAATCCGTTCCCTCACAAATCACATGATCGCAAGTATTAAGTGCTGTGAAATCAAGCGATGTTAATGACTAATTGAGATTCATCTAGTCCGCAATAAATAAGTGTTCGTTTAACCGATAGCCGCCTTGTTCATTTAATGCTGTGAAATCAAAAATTTTTCCGCTTATGGCCGCCTTGTTCATTTAACCGATAGCATGTATAACCGATAGCATATATATATATACAAGAAAATATAAAAATGTAGAAAATAGAAACAACTACATAAATTTGATACACAAAGAGCCTATACACGGTTGAAACTAATAATCTAAATATGGTACAAAAACTAAGATCTATACATATACACATGATTGAAAGTGACCATAGAATGTCCCGTAGTCTTCGTGGAATGTCTTCCTTCTAATCTCTCCTCCTCCTCAGCCGTACGGGCAATCCGCCCCTCATCTTGAGGACCAACGACAGCGTGTAGGGCGGCGGGTCCACCATCCTCGTCCCGCTCTCGCTTCCGTCCGCCGCCGGTAAAACCTCGAACTCCGCCATCACGGCGGCTGCCACGGACTTCATCTGCACGTACGCCATCTCCTTCCCCAGGCACAGTCTGGGCCCACAGTGGAACACCGGGTACTTCCACTGGTCGGCCGGCCTAAAGCGCACGTCTTGACCATCGCCGTCGCCGCCGTCCAACCACCTCTCGGGCTTGAACTCCCTGCACTCCGGGCCCCACACCTCCTCGCTCCTCCCCATCGCGTAGGCCGAGTAGTCGGCGAACCACCCCTTCCCCACGTGGGTCCCGTCGGGCAGCACGTCGTCGTCCACCGTCAACCTAGAGTTGATCGGCACCGGCGGGAACAGCCGCATGGACTCAGTCACCGCCGCGTGCAGGTAGTGGAGGCTCTTCAGCTCGTCGTAGCTGAAGATCTTCACCCCCGACGGGGTCGACGCCGCCGTCGCCGCCGATAGTTCTTTGAGGATTTTGCGCTCGCACAACGGGTGCGCGGCGATCAGCCAGAAGAACCAGGTCAACGCCGTCGACGTCGAGTCCTTGCCCGCGAGAACGAAGCTTATGACGATGTCTCGCAGGAACTTCCTCTTCTCCTCCAAGTCTCGGAACTCCAGATCGGCGCTCGATGACATGAACCTCGACAGCAAATCTCGATCGTGGCTCCTCTCGTCGCCGTTCTCTCGTTCGTTCGCCGCCGATTCGATTTGTTCCTCTTTCGATTTGATGATGTCCATGGCGAACTCGTTGATCACTTTTATGTTCGATCTGAATCGTTTCTCCGACCCGAGATTGAAGAATCGCTTCAATTTCCACAGGGCAGGCAAGGGCGACATGAACCGCGACGAGCAGTTCTCGACCGCCTCGTCGAAGGCTTTGACGAAAGCCGAATTGCGGTCGGAGATCTCCTCCGATGCTTCCTCCGCGGCGAAACAGTTGGGATCGACGCCGAACGCGACGCTGCAGATGTTGTCGAAGGCGAATCTCTGCAACACCTCCTGGAGGTCGACGACTCTGCCCTCGTCGCAGGCCCTGGAGAGGAAGGGGAGGAGGCGGTCGGAGATCTCGCGGCCGACGGTCTCCGAGATGAAGTGCTTGAGCGACCTGGTGGTGAACTCGTGGCTGGCGATCTTGCGCTGGAGGGACCAGAGGTGGCCGTCGACGGCGAAGATGCCGTCGCCGAGGAGCTCGCGGAGGACGGCGTGGTAGCGGGAACCCTTGACGTAGTTGGGGAAGCTGGAGGAGAGGAGGTGCTGGAGGTTGAGGGGGTTGGAGGTGCAGACCCCGCGGGAGAGGCCCAGGAAGGTGCTGACCCGGAGGGTCGACGACGGGGTCCGCGACAGCATGTCGGCGACCCAGTCGTGGAAGCGGTGGCGGTTGCGGAGGAAGCCGACGAGGTTGCCGACGATGGGGTGGGACTCCGGGCATGGGGTTTCGGCGGGAACAACCGGAGGGCGGCGGCGGGAGGCGGAGCGGAGGCGGAGGAAGAAGAAGAGGAGGAAGGGGAAGGAGGAGAGAGAGAGGGTGAAGAGATCGAGGTGGAGCGTCATCGTGTGGTCTGGTTCTGCCTTCCGGTGGGCGACGCGACGACCGATGATTCCCGAAGTTGAGAAAATACGGAGTCCGGCTTCGACCTCACTCGGTCAACGATTTGCTTTGACTTAATCATGGAAATATAAAAAAGAAAGAGACACTAATGTAAACCTTGAGGACTAAGCTATCATAGTAAAACAAAAAGACCACAGATACTATAATCTTCAATTTTTCTTTCTTTTCTACTGAATTTATATAATTTAGCTGCCTAATTAGGCTCATAAGCTATTTACATCAAATAATTCAAACTCAATCTCGAGTCCCTACTTGAAATATGAATGTTGATGCCACTCGAATTGACCTCGACCATTTGAATGAGGCTATAAATTTCGAAGTCCTTCAAACCAAATATACTTAGATCCGATCCTAGTACAGTTACCGAATCTGCTTTTCTTCAAAATTGATAAGATTTGAACATGTTCTTGTAATCAAAGAGTCGGGCCTGAGTAAATCGCTCGAAATTTAAATTTCCTTGCCTCTCCCTTTATTTCGATAGTTTGATTTACCATCTAAATTTTTATTTCGCTCAATTTCCCATATTTCTAAAACATAGTTAGCGAAGCCGTGATGATCAAAATGGGACATACGTGAATTTCATTAATACACATGCACCACAATCGGTATTTTCATGCTATAATTTAACCTTATGAAATTTTTTTACGCGTGTGGGAACATTTGTCTAGACTTTTTGAAAATTAAAAAGTATTATTCTTACTTTTGTGCTGAAATTTTAAAAAAATTATTAAAGTACGAAGAATTAAATATATAAAATTACGTGTCTAACTTTTCATGTACTATGAAAGTTTCAAATACATAAAAATTTCTAAATACGTGCATCGTAAGATACATAAAAAGCAAAAAGATCACTAGGTCAAAAAAAATTTGGAAAAAAGGAAAATCGATATACAATGAAATGTTTAGGATTGAATTGGTTCAATTGAAAGGTTTAAAACTGAATTAGTATCAATGCAACGGGTTTAAGATTTTTTGTTTTTTGGTACTTTTCCCCTCGACAACTCAGGAAAATTACAATATTGCCATAGGAAATGCGCTTTCCCGCCCAAGTCGCCGGAAGCAGGCCACTCTCATCCTCAAAACAAACCAGTCTCGCGTCTTTCAATCGGGAGGGGAGGGTTCGGATCCGTCGCAGAGCCTCCTCTCCATTGCTCCCCCCCAATCTACAGCGCAAACTACTGGAGCAGGTGAGGTGACGACGATTCGCGTTCCTCCGATGCACGTGTCGCGGCTGTCTTCCCGGGCCGCCCAAATCGATTTCGATGTCGAACCGCGCGCGCTCTCTCCAGATTCGTCCCTCTCGTTCTCGGTTCATGTGTTTCTCTCTCCGTCTCTCGTTCCCGATTTCCCGTGCGATTTTAGGGAGCCTGGCTGTTCTGGGTCGGGCAGTGAAAAGGGTTTTTTTCCTTCTTTGCCTTGGGGACGTGGGAAAAGCCACGCGGCGAACATTGGCCTCCAGGGTCGTCATCAGTTGTCAAAGTGTGGACAAATTCTTTGATGGGTACTCGCCGATTGGTGATAGAAACGGAGATGTTAGCACGCGCATCGTTCAGTTGTTGGAAATGCTTGGTTTTTTGCCTGTCTTTTTTTTTTTTTTTTCCTAGAAAGAGAAGGAAAGATGTGGAGCAGGGATTTACAATGCAGGATTCCATCTAGGCATGTCTTCCAGATCCCGATGATTCTCCTCAAGCAGAACTTGTTTGATATCGCCGGTAGGATCATCTTACTCACGGGTGGTGTGATGGCATTTAGAAAATGGAGCCCCAACCTTCCTTCCCTTTCTCGCCGGTGGGGGGGCCCTGGTTTACCTTAAACCTCGAAACTCTGATCCGTCTTGGCCCTTCCTTACTCACTCTCATATCAGAAGCCAGCTCCACTCCCCTTTTAAGGTTTCTCTCGGTGCTCGCTTGCCACCTTGGTCATTCAGACCATTGATCGGTCAGTTGTCTCAGCGTTTGAGCTCTTGTGGGTTGGACCAGCATATCAGGTCCTGGATTTGGGTTAGCTTAAAACGGTATCTGCATATAAGAGCTTCCGCAGTTTTTATAATGGGTGCTGGATACTTTCTGAAGATGATGCGCTTGTGACATATCTGGCTGTCTTTTATTATCGCTTGGTGTCTGTCAGTGTTCTCTTTGTTATCTAGCCTGCTGCTAATGCAACTCTGGCTTAAGGGCCACTGAGTTGTTCTGCTTTTAATGTTCATGTTACATAGCTGGTGAAATACTGGATGTGATTCTGATATCTCGGTCATGATAGACGTCATACATATGTCAGGGTTTTCCATGTTGTCCGGGATCACAGGACTGTGCACCAAACAATTTCCTTTGGGTGCACAACTTGGGCTTTAGTGGGGAGCAATACTTTCTATTTCCTAGATAATTATTTTAAATAATCAGCGTGCTTTCAGACTAGGAAATTGTTCATGTTGCACAGCACAGCATGTTCTCTATACAATCCGCAGTGGATGTCCCTGTTCCAATAAGTAGATGGCAACATATTCCCTTAGCAGACAAATTGAACATAGGAATACTTTTTGGAAATTTAGTTTTGCCCTTTTTTTCACGTTCATGTGTCAAATGCAATTGATCAAGGACTTATTTTAAATTTAGCCTCAGATGGATCATCAAATTTTTTGAGATCTTATAATGTTGTCTGGCTATAGGGCTGCGCAGCTGTACACCCTCAAGCTTTGCTCCTGTGAGCTGAATACAGTGATGGCAAGTCGGGTCACTCAGGGGCTGCTGTTTGTTCAGGATGAGAATCAAGTTGCTCATCGCAAAAGTACTATTTCCTCTTTCTATCTGAGCCGTATATTTCAATTGTGAATAACAAATACATTTGAAATAAATGCTGCAATCTGAAAGGTAATCCCATCCAATGTCTCATTAAGCACACACTCTTGCATCACAAGGTGCAAGTAATGTCTTTCATAACCTCATGTTGGAACTATGTATTCGGTCGGTTGTCTTAGTAGTTTGGTGATCACTAAATTACTTGCCCAATTTCTATTTAGAGGGTACTGGTGATGGAGCAACTAGGAGTTCTAAGACTGTTGCGAAGAAAGGTGAATGGGGTTTGGGAAGTCGTAAAGCACTTCAGGACATTACAAACAAATCGTCCCTTCATCCTGAAGCATCAATAAAGAAAAAGGATGCACAGAAGGAAGAATTTAATGTAGCTGAGGAGATGTTTTTGCACGACCACCAAAAGTGCATCGAGGCACAACGAGCGGCCTTCGACAATTTTGACTTGAACTTGGTTCTTCCTGGTCATGGTAATCAATTCTTTTAACAAAAATATATATCAGATTGGAAGTTGACATCCCTGCTGACATGTCATGTCATGTAGCGCTGAGCGAGCCAAGGTCTTACATCTTAGATTTAGGTATATTGGTGTTTACGCTTACCAGTCAATATAGTGGATAGGCTCTTTGTACAGTGCTTCTTGTAATCCCTTGGGAATATAGTGCAGCAACACTTTTGGCTAAGTTAATGATTACTTAGAAGATTATAGATTCAGATTAGATTGGTTTGTGCTATTGTATGCGAGAAACTGCACTTTAATTATGACAGGGATTATGATTGGTATGAAGCACATTTTTTCTCATGCTATTTTTATGTTTAAAAGAGATTTCATGATCCTGTTGCTGCAATCAAGCAGAAAAATGAGAATCTGAACTGAATAGAGCAGAAGCCTCTGTAGTCCAAGAATGAACCTAGATAACCCATTTAGAAGGATACGGAAGAGTTGGCTCAAATTGGCATTTTTTTATGTGAAAATTATGAAGAGGTAAAGACTGATAACACGCCTATCTTCATTCAATGATCTCGACTATTTATTCTGATTTTGCATATTTTAGGTCATGTCATCTTTCTTCTTGAATGATTATTCAAGGAACAAGAAATGATATTAGTTTCTTTACCAGATTCTGTGTCTACTGCAGAACGTTCAGAATCTGAACAGGCAAAGGCCGAGGTACTCCATCAGCAAATAAGGCATTTTTTCTTTCTTTTTGGCGATTGCAAACCACACATTATTCTATTGACCGTTGGCAGCATAGCCTATGTACTAGTTCATTTTACCGAATTGATTGTTTCCCACCAAAATTTTTTTCCTCTACATTGAACCCATCAATGTTATTTCTAACTATCACTCTTGGTTGCTTATTGATTTTTCTTCTGTTTATATGTGTTTCTCGTGTCAGGCTGATTATGATAGCCCTCGCTGCTACCCTGAGCCATCTGAACTTCCCATGGATGAGTTTTCTGATTGCTTCGAATATCCAACACAATGGAGTTCTCCTCCGTGTTCACCAATGCTCTGGGACACTCCAACATCTTGTGAATATGCATGGCAATTTGAGGACGTGGAATTTGTCCTCAAGCAAGAGACTGACTTTTGAATTTTATTTTGTTATTTGGCAGCATCTGCTTGTTTATTGCACGAAGCAGCACTGTGCTGGACTCTTGTAAGCACTATTATGATTTTCTAGTCTAATTTGCCGAATTTCATGCGCTGCAATATTGCTGCAATGGGGTGTTCCTTTATTTTGTGTTTTTCTTTGGTTCACGTATTTAGTGTCTTCTGGGAAAGTCTATCATTGAACTACTTTATGGTATTTACCAAAGAGAAAGATCTCGAGGAGAGATAGCACACTGGTTTTACGACCTTTTCCAATCCTTTTCCCATTCCTTTTTTTTCATGGGCGGTGTGCAAATTTTTTAATTTTGGCCATGGCAATTTTGTGCCAGTTGAATATCTCGAAATGACCTCATTCGGTAGGTAATGGTGACATGTACTGCTGATGTATCATCACAAAGCCTAATGGACTTGATACTGTCTGAATGATTCTATTCACCTCGAATGCATTAACCGCCTTCTATCACTAGACTAGTTCAATTCGTTCTGTTTTGTCATGGATTTTTATTGTCCCCTTTCATAATCAAATCCACGCGACTATAAGATTACAGTTTTTGTGCTTGACTGAAGACTTTAACATCTCAACTCGCTATTTAAAATTTTGCATGAGCTAATCATATGATTTCTGTATCAGTTGTGGCAGTTCTTAGCATTATGCATGGACGGCTCAAAATTACATCTAGGTTTCTTGCAGTTCAATAGGCAGATAAAACATTCACTCTTACGTCTTACCTATGACTGCATGTGTGTCACCGCCTACAAACTACGAAGTTTATTCTTCGGGTCTTTTTCCTACTTTTCTAGGGAAACAAAGGAGAGTGATGTGCTGGAAGTTTCTTCAGACTTCAGCAAAACAGGTTGTCATAAGAAGTGCGGTTTTGTCTCTGTTTCTTGTCAACTTTTGAGACCCAGTGAGCATTGCCAATTATTTTATGAAGCATGTTTCTGTCATAAACCTTGTATTTTTTTTGGCAGGCCGGCCACTGGGTTGCTCTGTTCACTATTGCTGTTGTATTTCTCCTGTTTTTAACTTCAGCAACTGGACGGCCGCTGCGCCATTTAGTTCAAAACTAAGAACACTAACACGGTTTCCGACACAATCATCTTCTCAAACTCTGTTGACTGCTACTGTAATCACATAGCCAAACAAATGGCGGGTATTTTCATAGTTGCCCTACTTTTCTATCTTCTTCCCAAGTTTTCTTGTCTATCTCAAGATGATAGCTCCTATGGCCTCTCTTATAGCGGAGGCAAGATCATGACACAACCAGTCACTGTTTCTCTTCTGTGGTTTGGTCCTCAATGGCAAGAATCTGATAGAGCAATCATAAGAAATGCCATTAATTCTTTGACTTCCTCCAAATACTCGTCAGTTCAGAAGTATGAAGTGCCAACACTAGGAAACTGGTGGGATATAGTCAGGCAGTACAGAGACAAGTCCAACTCTCCGGTCACGGACTCTTTGAGTGTGGGCCCCGAATGCTCTTACACGGCCTTTTATCAGAACATGACACGAGAACGGGTGATCAAGATCGGAAGGACAGTTTTTGATGGCACTGCCATTGATGGGTCGAACGGGAGTTTGAGTTGCACTCATGCCTTTGAAGCAAGTGAGAACAGCGTTTACCTTGCACTCTTCTCTGATCATGTGATCTTCGTTGAGGGAAATGATCTGGAAGATTTCATTGATCCGTGCAGTGGCCATTTAACGGTCAACATCTCTGCAACAGAGGTGATTACTATTGCCCGGACTAGGGCCCCAGTCCGAGAAGTCGGCCAGTGCTCAGACCTCCTAAAAGGAAGTTCCTCCTACCGAGGCCCACCAAACGGAAATGAGAAGGTGGACAGCATGGTCGGATATATGCTGGCAAGAATAGCAGATCAAGTTACTAATGGAGATGGGAGAGGATGGACAAGCAGCGGTGGGAATGGGAACACGAGGACGATTGGCAGTCTGCGCACCTCAATATGAGTGAAGACAGAGTCATCCACCTTTATATATTGATGCAGAGAGAAATGTCAGTTTTAATGCGATTGGTCTAAATGGCCGAAGATATCTTCTTCGGTATCTTTGGGACCAGAACATAAGGAATTATGCACTGAACCCCACAGGTAATGCAAATAATAAAGTGCAGAACTGTCGATGGGGAAAAGTAGACATAAACATAGAATGACATTGGTGATCATTATCTCTAACTCATATGCAAAAGATTTCACCCTTAACAAACACTCAAAAGAAGAAACTTCTAGCAGGTATGAACTGATCCGTACTAAGAAACGTTTTAGGTCTCTTCTTCTCCTCTTCGCAATGCCTCTTTTTTCCTGTAAGAGAAAGGCTTAGAAGGTAGCAGAACAAGTCATACAGCCAAGAAAAGACAGATTTTTGTAATCCCCATAATGGAACAGTTAGTTCTCCATACCCCTGGGACATTCCTGATTAGGTGGGAATTGGGATTCAATCCCACTATCATAGGTGATACATTTATTTTTTCCCTCCATGAGGTCTGAGAAACCACGGGGATATTATTCCGATCTTGGTAACTTCCACCTCTTCGACTTTATAGGGAACTTCTAACACGAAATTTTCCTGATGCGGAAGCCTGCAGAGTTGATACAGTCATCTTGAAACAGTCTAAAGGGTAATTGAGTACAGGAATTGCTGTTAATCACAGTGATGGTTTGCAGCCATACATGCCCAATCAGAAGTGTCTTTGGGAGATTTGGTCGCCCAATGCAAAGTTCGTAAGTTTCAATTTTGAATATTTTGCAGTCGCGGCAGATAGTGATGATAATCTCAGAGTTTGCCCACCAGATTCCAGCAAGATGCAATGTAAAGTAGTTACGTCGCAAACTACAAATTCACTCAAGAATTTCCAGTTGATGGGCCCAAAAGCTTACATCCAATTTATGAGTGGTGATTATGTCTCCTTCAATTCAAGAGCGTGGGAGCTCAGTTATATGGCAGGTAAAGCAGATCCAATTCACCCTCTTTTATTCTGATTTCATATACTTCCTCCTGGAAAATGTACCTGAAATGTCCAAATTGTTCAGGACTTTGCACCGGGAAGGAAGATGTTTACAACAGTTCTGGAATCATAGGATATGGTTTGGTTGGAACTTCATCCTATGTACTAGGCATCAAGTGCAGATGGGTCCTCCATGGAAAACCAGGAACTCGAGTTTCCTTGAACTTCACACACATTAATATCACTCGAGATTTGGATTTCGTTGCCATTTACAATGACTCCACTCATCAGAGTGCCAACTTCTCAGGATTTTATCCTGTTGCTGATCTCCCACATTTGAACTTGATTGGTGAGGTCATAATAGCATTCACCACTCAGACGGAGGGAGGGGAAGGTTGGTCAGCAGAATATTGTATCTCCTAGCCAGCTGAGCCTGGAAAACGCCCACTGGTGTTTGTCATTGTGCTTATCTTGGCGGCACTAGCATTAAGCTTGTCCATTGCCATCATTGCTCTTTTCCTGCATACAAGAAAACAAAAGCATGCTAATGAGGGCCTCCTACTTAATGCAAACAGGTTTATCATTGGATTGGTGAGGGGCCTTCGGCAGTAGTGTATAAAGCAGTTCTCATGGATGGATGTCTCTTGGCGATTAAAGTTTTCTAGAACTTGGCCTGTTCTTCAGAACTAGAAGAAGAAATATTGCTCAAAACTTCTTCTCATCCACACATAATTTCCTTGATGGGACATAGCAGGCACAGATTTCAGAGTCGATGTATGGTCTTTGAGTTTATGAGTAGGGGATGTCTGAGCTATAACTTGAGAGAGAAAGGAGAAACAGTAGACTGGGAGAAGAGGTTAATGATAGCAATGCAGATATCCTTGGCAATCCAAATGCTGCACATGCACATGAATCCACAAGTATGTCATGGCAACATAACGTCTGACAACATTTTACTAGATGAGTTCTGCAATGCAAAGCTGGTTGGTTTCAGTTCTGCTAATTATTTTGATGGAAGTGATGATGAAGAACTCATGGTAATGACAGAAGACGTACGGAGTTTTGGGCTATTGATGCTAGAGCTTCTAAGAGGGGAGCCTCTGGAGAATAGAAATTTGAGGAGCCGTGAAGAGATAGATGAGCTTGTTGAATGTCAGGACTGCCTAGACGGAAGATTGGGTATTCCCCCTGAAAATAGCAAGATGAGTGCTTTGGCAAAATTTGGTGAAATTGCTAGATGGTGCATTAACAGTAGTTCAAATGTTGAAGGTGACGAGAATAACCCCAAGAGACGTTACATTTTGTCAGGGCTGCAGCAGGTTAAGAACCTGTTTCGTACTGTTGTTTCAAGTTCAGAGGCAGAAAAATTTTAAAGCATTGGAACAGAGAATGAAATTCTTCGACAATATACTCCTTCCTTTATATTGATGCAAACAATACAATGATGCGAAAGGAGGAAAATTATGATTTTTTCTTAGAACAGGATGCAGGAGCTATTGAAATATTCTTAAGCTTTTTCTGGAATGGTATCTTCTCTTCTAATACCCCGTTAATTTTATCTTCAAGAGCAGTTCTAAAGAGCTCGCCCACAAAATCAAATCCAGTTGACAACCAGTGTATTCCACATGGTAAGAACTCATTCTGAGATGAACTTACTGCTGTGCAAATATTATTCAAGTTTTCTCACCGTTTCTTTGCAGTCTTAATTCTCCCTGAGCAATTTGCGGTAGAAGCTCTCGCATTTAGGCACGACGGTCTCCAAAAAATAACCACTTGTGAGCCTCTCATGATATAAGCATCTTATTCCTTGATTGTCCTATGTTGCAGCATAACTTATCCAAAATGCTGCCGTTGTTAATTGTCCTTCTGGAAAGGCTGATATTAGTGTAAACAGAAGAAAAACTGTTAGCACTGCCAAGACAATCTCCTTAATGTAATTGTCCCAGTTTGTTATAAACTGTGACGAAAAACTTGGATACCCTCCTTGATAACAGGAAGAATGGGAGTAATTGCCCAGTAAGTCTCAACATGCACAATTAAAAGTCAGATTCTTCACAGATTCTGCATGGAAATATCATATGATGGAGCAAATTCATCCTTTTCCATTTGACTACTAAGAAGCATGAGACAGTCGTACACCTTTTCAGCTAGCGGGAGTGACTTATCTTCTACAAAGAAAGATTGAATCCTCTGGTCAATCTCAATCCAGCTACATCCAGGATTCTTCTTCAATCCCAGTTCTTTCATTTTTGATCTCACCTCGCGTACTTTATCCCATCTCCTGGCAGAAGCATATAAGTTTGACAACATAATATAACTAAACGATTCATCTGGATTGGTTTTAGCAACAGCATTCGCAATTTCCTCTCCTAATTCTAGATCTTTGTGCAAACAGCATCCTGAGAATAGACTGCTTAACAATTCAAGATTTCCAGAAACTTCCGGGGTTCCTTGCAGAAATCTGTAAGCCTCGTTTAATCTTCCAGCACGTCCAAGGAGATCTATCAGACAAGCATAATGTTCAATGCCAGGTTTGATACAATGCACATTGATCATCTTGTCAAAATAGTAACAACCTTGATCGACCAGTCCAGCATGGCTACAAGTTGATAACACTGCAAGGAAAGTAACCTGATCTGGCTCAATGTTGGATTGCCTCATTTTGGCAAAAAGATTCAGAGCTTCAAAAGCTTGACCATGGGACCCATAAGCAGTGATCATAGATGTCCATGACATCAGATCCCTTTTAGGTAATTGCTTGAAAACTTGAATTGCTTCATCCACAGCACCGCATTTGGCATACATATCAAGAAGCGCTCCCATGACTAGTTCATTTTTGCTAAACGTACTCTCCACTACAGAATTGTGGATCTCCTTACCTTTTTCCAAGCTTGCCAGCTGGGAACAAACCGACAGAACACTAGTGAAAGTGATAGCATCTGGTGCAACACAAGCTGTTTTCATTTCATCAAACATGCGAAGAGCCTCAAAGTAATTGCCGACCTTCAGATATCCTGAAATCATAACATTCCAAGAGATAATATTTGTCTTTTCCATATCCCTAAATACATTTTCTGCCAATGTAACCCTTCCACAATTAAAATATAAATCGACTAGTGAACAGGTGACAAAGATATCAACCTCAATTTCACTTCTGATTATATAACCATGCATGAACCTTCCATGTAGCAGGTGGGCTGACCTTGAACAAGCTGCAAGCACACTGCTTAAGGTAGTCAATGATGCCTTAACTCCTCCTTCGTTCATCCTTTTAAAGAGTTCAATGCATGATCCACTATCTCCCTTTAGACTAAATCCCGTGATCATTGCATTCCAGGCGACCACATTCTTCTCAGGAATTTGTTCGAATATCTCTCTAGCAATCTCTAAGCATCCACATTTGCTGTACATGTCGACAAGAGCAGAGTAGACAAAACCGTCGAGTTTAAATCCAATTTTGACCAACTCCTCGTGAATCTTCTTCCCTCTTTCTAGGTCCACAAGCCGAGAACATGAACTGATTGCAGTAGTCAGAGTCACTGAATTCGGCTCAAACCCAGCGTCTTTCATTCTTTCGAAATATTCCAAAGCCTTCTCCGCTTGCCCATCTTGATAATAACAAGAAATCACCGCATTCCAACACGCCACATCTCTCTCCGCCATTTCATCGAACAGCCGGGTCGCTTGTCGAAACATGTTGCATTTCGCATACATGCTCACCGCAGAGCTCGCAACGACCACATCCAAAACAAACCCAGTCTTCAACAATCCACAATGAATCATCTCGCCGTAACCAGCTCTTCCCAGACCGCCACACGCCTTCAAAACACTCGGGTACGTATAAACATCCGGTTCCACATACGGGTCGACCAGCAACTCTCCAAAAAGCTCGAGGGCTTCAAAGAACATGCGGTTCTTGGCGAAAGCAGCCATGAGGCAATTCCAGACCGAGACGTCCGACGAGACCTCGGCGGTTCGAAACAGGAGCTTCGCAGTGTGCCACGAATGGCAGGAGAAGTAGAAGCTTACGAGGTCCTTGCACAGGGCGGTGTTGTTACGAAGGCCCAGAGATATGATCTTCTGATGAATGACTTTGCCCCGAGTCAACGAAGTGCATGCTCTCAAGAGAGATGATAATCTTCTGATCACCATCCCAAAGTGGGGATACGGAGAACGCGAACAGCGTCGGAGGTTTGCATGAAAAATCGCGAGGTACGAGGAGGGGTGGCTTCAGGGTAGAACAGAGTCTCTCGTGCCCAGACCGACAGCCACCTCTGATTACCATCTTTGTTATGTAGTTCTTCTTTTGCTACAAAATCTTAGGACAGATTGACCAGCTGAAGAGGTTCAGAGTGATTAGTTAGAATTCAGGTTTGACTTCACACCGATACCGAAAGTGATTACTTCGAATTCATCGTCTAATTTCCCCAACCAATAATTGTTATGAAATATGATTAATATCACGAAAAATCTTAAATTAGTAAATACGTGACAAATTTATCCTAAATTAATTTTTTAACCATAAAAAATCTAAAATATTATACGTTAGTTTATGTTAAATTTTACCGTCAAATTATTGAGTTGAATGACAAGTAACAGTTGACAGATATACCAATTTAGGATTTTACTCTCTATTATAGGAATACCAGTTTGTGATTTTTAGTAATATTAATTCAATTTAACGAAAACTAACGGAGAGTAAATTTATCACAAATAAACTAATTTGGGACTTTTGATGGGCAAAAAATTAATTTGGAATAAATTTATCTTATGTATATCAACTTGAAGTTTTTTGTAGCCAAAAAATTAATATATAATAAATTTATTATATACGTACTAATTTGAGATTTTGTGTAGTATTAATCCTATGCAATAGATGGTATTACACAGATACCTCCCCCGGAGATGAGATTAAGAGACCAACGGACAGCAATCTCAAGCTTCAAATTTATGAAAACTGAACAAGACCTGTTAGGCACCTCTAGACTAACCTAAGACACCTCTGATCCACTCTAAAAACATCAAGCACTCAGGAATTGGGCGGTCGGGTTCAAAGATATAAGCAAAGCACACGCAAGGCGGAACTAAATTTATGAACCAAGAAACATCAATTTCTTCAGATATATTTCCTTATGAATATACAAAGTAGCTGCATTTCAATAAGAGCCAGCAACTACCATGAATTTACAATTCTCAACCCTCGACCCCAAGGCAACTCACACTAATAAGGGGAAAAAAATATATCTCAGTGACCCAAGTAAAGAAATCTAGGACAAATGATGCATCAGCAAAGGAAAACCAAAACACAAACCAAACCCCCCCTCTAAATCCGCCTCTACATGCGCCCGGTTATGATTGGCACTCTATGTACAATAAGAGAGCCAATCCGTGCCGATGAATATGACCTAAATGCAGCTAAACTCCGGAAAAGACCATCTCATGTACACGTGACTAATGGATAGCTCCGTTTCAGTGAGCCTAGTCCTCACTTCCAGCACCAATGCTTGATTTGTCGATCATGCGCACATTGTACTGTTCATATACCCTTGCGCGGTTCTCAGCCCACCATTGTTCCGCTTGTTTCTCACTAAACCGCTTGCGACTGCATACAAATATAATAGTTCAGTCCTTGAACATCCTGAAGGGTAGAGTGTAAAGAAGATGATAATTCATTTATAATAAAATGAGCAGACAACAGGGGTAAAGAACTAGCGGGCTCTACTCTTAAACGAGAACAAATGCTAGGTCAAAAAAGGAGACAGATGCCTTCTTTTAAGATGGTTCCATTCTATGAGTAGGAACTTGATGTCCAAAAGAACCAAGGAACCATCTTATGTTCTGAACGAAGCTCCAAACCGGATTTAAGCTGACTGCACAACTAGGATGCCCAAATTAAAATGTACGCAGACTCAATGGCACTTTCCTATGCTGAATGCACAGAATAGGAGACTGCTTCCATAAATAAAATGAAAAATGTACCTGAACCGAACTCGCTTTAGATCTTTGGCACCTCCTGGCAGGGAGGTAAAGGTAATATAGACACCAGGCTCATCTTGCTCAACCCAGTCGCTATCAGAACGAGATTCACTTTCTTTACCTCTAATGCCGTTTCTACAAACTGCTTCTGAAGTCACTTGTCTGCTATGACTTGAACTGTGATTACTTGTGGTGTTTGACCCATTAGGAAGGATACTAGCGTTTGATATGTTTAAATCTGGCTCTTGAGATGTGATATGACCATTCAACCGGTCCATAGAAGTATGGCAAGTGTCATCAGAAGCGGGAGGTGAGACCAACAGAGTAGAACTGGGGGATCTAACATTTCGGGCAGTTCCCACTGGCAGCCTTTCAGCCATGTCTTTTAACTGTTCAAAATGTATAAAGTAACGAAAACAAGTAAGGAACTCCAAATTAAAAAATGCTGAGAGAGAATTCCACAAAGGGTGAAAACACATGGTCACAACTGAAGAGCAATGGATGACCAACTAATAATAAGATGAATGCACATAAACTCTATGCAAATGTCCGCAGTCTGTTTGAGGCAATACTAGTCACTGTAAGCTATTCATTGGAACTTATATAGCAGATAGAAGAGCTGGCCAAAAAAAAAGGGCCAAGAGAGAATACGTGTAAATAAGTACCGTCCTAACATCTAATAGCCAAGCTCATAAATTGGCAGATTCAAAAGAATATGCTTTGAAAGTGCATTCAACCTACTGCTTCACCTTTCAAACTGGACAGCTATAAAGCTAAAGCAGAAAGATTCAGTAGATCTCCGGCATGATGAATTGAAACATCCGACAAGTACCGGACATCTTATCGGAATATACACAGCAGTCAAAAACATCACTACAATGGTCAAAAGTTGGCATCTTACACGAGGCTCCATCATATTGTTAAAGCAGCTAACATAAAAAAGTACTAAAACTGAACACCTCATTCAATTAGGATAGAGAATGTAGACAGAAACGGAAAGCAACACTAAACAACCAATGCAGATGCTAAGCTGACTTTGTCAGTAAAGCAACATACTGATTGATATCTTCAACTCCATCATTACCCAGAGTGTATCTTATCAAGATCAATATCCTAGCAATAGCTCTGATCTTATAGACAACTACACCCAAATAACTGCCGACTTACTTGGGCAGTAAGTGACTTGATCACTTCTTTTGCTGCTTTGCATTTTGCAGTCTCATCCGCAGCAAAGTCTATTGCCTCCTTCAGCTGTTTTGTAGTCCTTTCCAGCTCAACCTCTTGGAGTTGGGTCTTGCGGGTAAGATTTTCCACCTACAAGGTAAAATTTGGTTTAGCATAATGCAAGAAGATGATACAGATAATCTTACCCTTCACGGATCATAATTTAGGCATCAGCAGCATCACCTTAAAATGACTAACAAAAAAGATTAGGATCTTCATTAATTTAACCTCTTGAGAAGCCGCCACCATCTCTTTGGAGGATCAGATGGGTTCTAGCATCCACATTGCTAACTAAATAACTAACAGTAAGCACCCGTCGAATTCACCGACACATCATTGAGAAAGAAACTAACTTATCTCATCCCTTAGATCTCTCCCAAATATGCGGTGGCCTCTCAAGTGGATATAATGAAGACGTCGCTATATTTCCCTCATTTGGCGCACAACAGAAGTTACCAAGGGATTAAAGTACATTTGTCGCCCAGACTTTCATTTAGATTTCTAATTGGCATTTGTGTTTTTTATGTTTCACATCGAAGATTTCGTTCAGTTTACCATATCCATCTCGCACCATTAGGAACATTTGACAAAAAACCACACTATCGGTGTCTCATACTACTATTGATAAAATTAAAAGACAAATATTTTGATCAAAGTACCTTCAAAAACATCTATTTGCATTTTAGAAAGTTTCTAAACAGTTATTTGTTGATGCCATGAGAAATGGGGAACAGAGATCAAATAAGTATTCTAGTGCTCATGTACAACACATTGAGCTCAAAAATCCCATCTTATTAATTTATATACAGATATTTGCAATAATTACAACCAGATAATGGAGGAGATTTAGAATAGTAAACATGGCAAATGTGCATGCTGTAAATGAACCGTGCATTCGTGTAATCTTTTTCTTCATTCCTACTGTATTGGGAGTAAGTCCAATATCTTTATAACAGTTTGTTTCTTCCACAATGACAAACAAAAGGAACCCTCACTGATTTTATGAAATTATGAGGCACTGCAGTGGCCATGGCTTCAATGAAAAGCACCTGAATAGCATTCAAGTAAAACCAATTTCGCGTTTTTGCCTTTTGAACCTGGCTTGAGGCAGTAATGAGAGATTATGTTTGTACATTTCAACTTATTTGAATGAAAGTATTCCCATTCAGGGAGGGACTGAGATAGTTCCATTAAATTATGGTGGAATCCATCGGGCGCAAGCAAGACAAATCTCAAAACTCAAGCTAAAATGTATCACCCCTTGAGAAAATTGAGACTATGGAATAAGTAGAGAGCATAAAATGGATATCTTTTTTTGTTCAACTTAGACAAATTTTAAAACAAAAGGCAGCTGTATCAAAAATTAAGAATGGATGGCAATCTGAAATCAACACAGACCTATCAATGGCCAAACATACCATAAGTTTGAGCTCTCCCAAAATCAAGCAAAGTATTTTCCTTTCCAATTAATCCTCAATTACAGTAAATATCAACAAATCTGAAAGTAAACAATTAGACAGTATACCTGCGCTCTTAGTTTAACCACCTCTTGACTGAGACTATCGTTTGTCCTTTTCGTATCATCTACAACAATCTTTGGGGAGGTAAGTCCTGCAAGGGTTGGGGTTGGTGTCGTAGACCGAGGTGGGCTGGGTCGCCTTGAAATTGGAGAGGTTGCCCGAGATACTATCCTTGATCCGGGAACAGAAGCAGAGAAGAATTTCTTGGACGAACCAAATACTGGATTAAATGATTTTGAGATATTAAGGGCACCCCACTGGGAGCCATTGCTTGGCACAGGCGAGACACGACTACTGTTAAATTCTAGCCTTTTATTTCTCTTGGATGTTCGGCTTTCAACAGGCTTTAAGTACTCCATTGGGGACAATCTAGCAAGTTGTGCGCGAGATTTGGAATCAAACTTCTCATCTTTATCGGCTGTCTCATTTGGTTGCTGACTTATAACACCTCTTCTACTGACAGACGACTGAGATGAAGTGTCGTACTCAATAGTCTTCCTTAGTTTACTATAACAACCATCACAGACACGATAAGGTTTGTTAGGATTCGGTGCCATAGAAGCCCTCATAGACTTCTTACTGCTGCATGAATGACAGAAAACAAGTCCGCAGTTATAGCAATTGTGACGTTTCCTTTTGAAATTGAATGGCAGGCGACAGCCTGAACACATAGACTGGTCAATGCCAGAGATCCATTTGTGAAGGCAAATAGCAGCTGTAAAATTAGTCCCACAAGCAATGCTTTTAACTTGCTTGTCTTTAAGTGCCTCAACTAATGTTGGAGAATTTCTATCATCTGTATCCCCATGGCCTAGTCGACCATTAGCTCCTTTACCCCATGTATAGACTTCGGTTCTTGAAGTCAACACAGCAACATGATAAGCGCCACATGCTATCTCCTCGACAAAACTCTTGGAGAGCTTACCTTCAACACGGGATGGGAGCTTTCCATCAGCGTGAGGATTTCCTAACTGACCATAAACAGGACTGCCCATGGTGTAGACATGACCTGAGGTTGCAAGTGCAACAGTTAGGCTATGTCCACAAGCAACTCGACAAAAGTTGGGTTCAACAAGAGCAGCAACACAAGTAGGCACGAGTTTCGCTTCCTTGTCACCATGTCCAAGTCGCCCTTTATCTCCATCTCCCCATGTAAACAGCTTTCCCAATGAGCAGTTGCTGGAACTGGAATTACCAACCATGACTTCCACTACTGCAGCTGTATGCCAAACACCACAAGCAGCTCGAACAGTGCGAAGCCCTTTGAGGGACTCCACTTCCTTTGGTATTGATACACTTTTTCGATCTCCATGGCCCAGAACACCGAAGGTGCCATCACCGAAAGTAAATAACTGGCCAGCAGAAGTGACAACTGCAGTGTGCCAAAGTCCACAGGAGATGGATGAGACATGTATGCCTTCCAAGGGTCCATTCACTCTTTTTGGT
Organism: Syzygium aromaticum; assembly: GCA_024500025.1. Lineage (NCBI taxonomy): Eukaryota > Viridiplantae > Streptophyta > Magnoliopsida > Myrtales > Myrtaceae > Syzygium > Syzygium aromaticum. The sequence goes on from CM044894.1 coordinate 6,167,140, forward strand.
ACCCAGTGGCTCACTTCATTCCCATGCCCAAGAAGACCAAAATTATAAGCTCCATCACCCCAAGTGTATAGATCACCAGAAAGAGTCACGGCGCATGTATGATACTCACCGCATGCTACCAGTTCAATATTTGTATTGCTGAGAGCATCTATTAGCTTTGGATGCAAAACATCAGAATCCACGCCATGCCCAAGTCTCCCTCCCCATTCCTCCCCCCAGGAAAAGATCTCTCCTTGCTTGGTCACCAAAGCAGCATGTCTTCCACCACAAGCAATATTCTGAACATCAAGTACTACTGCAGACTCTAAGGCTTTCGGAAGTGAGGAATCCATTTTTACTCCAACATTACTTCCCAATCTATGAAGCCCACCACCAAGAACACCATCACCTGTGCCTTCCCCCCAAATAAAAACATCCCCCATAGCATCACCTTCATCATGACCAGAACCTTGACTCGAAGAACTTACAGCGCTTGACAAACTAACTCTGAAAGCATCCACATTCAGTGGCCTCATCTGACCATGTATGCTATCTGAGCCCCCTGATGACAAAGAATGAACAGAACCGCTTGCTGAATCTGAGGGAAAGAAACTCTTGGGAGGAACTGCATACAGTATTACATCAGAAAATGCCTTATCCAGACCATTCTTAGGAGGACTTCCAAATGGACTTTGCAGTCGAAGGTGATCACCACTATCCTGAATCATTGAAAGTCTATTAATATGGAACTTTCAAATTAAAATGAGACAAGAATTGTGCACGATACAGCTACATAGATATACCTTCTGCATGCTATCATTACTCCCAAATGGAGAATTTAGAGGAGAACTTCTTGTGTATGTTCTAGGACTAGTTGCTTCAGATGGAATTCCATCGCTTCTTGATTCCGTTCTAACTTTCCTATGACGGCATCGGGAAATTAATGCTTTCAAGCCACTGATCCATGCCTCAGCTTCATCTTTATCCTTGCAAATCTTATTGTAAAAATGACATAAAGGGGATCTTTTAGATATCCAAAAACAGATGCAGCTAAAAACAGAAAGATATGACATGGAAGGAATGCATTTTTGAGGTAGCCCTTACCAGATCCAATGACCTGTCACTGTAAATTAGCGAAAATGACTGAGACTCCTTCTCTGGTCGAGGATACCTTTGAAAGATTGGCTGTAGAAAAAGAAATTGATACCTTTGATGCACAGGAAGAAAAGAAACCTAAAGGTACAGGTTTCAAGAAACGAATTGAACAATGTAAGTTCTGACAACAATATGACATTGTGACCAGCAATAATAGTGAAAGACAGGTCAAAGAAGAGGAATTTTGAGAGCTAAAGATTTACGACAGGCAAAATTACCTTTAATGAATATCAGAAAGATGTGCTCAGCACAAATTAGCTAAGCGAGTCAGAAGGAGAAACATTTAACATGTCAATCGATATAAGCTACAATGCAAAGGCCCACAATTAACAGCAGGTGACATCAATTGCCATCTCTTGTTGATATACTTCTCTAGGATACGGTTTAGTCATAAGCAATACACCATAATTATGCAGAATTTCACCAAAATATAACCAGGTGTTGAATTTTCAGCACCAATCCAAAATCTTCTTTTTCAACTAACTCGCCTAACCATTACCTAGAGGATTTCGGTGGCTCTCATAAAATATCTTTTCTCACTATTATATGATTCCAATTTAAATAGAACTAAGCACAAGCCACATTGGCATCATCGACCCATTAATTGACTCTCCAAGGTGTCAAGCCCAACATTGATCTTTAGAATAGTGGCCACAAATTTGCAGCCCATGTAAGCAACATTGATTGGACGTTGAACCTTAATCCTGGATGGATCTTGAATCCACATAGTCTACCACTGCAATGTATTCAATGTTGCCATATTTATCCCTTACTCAAGTGAAGAGCATCTAACATTACTAAATGCAGTAAAAACCAAATAGTTGAAGTGGGTAACGATTGCAACTGGGGTACTCTAAATTTAAGCATTGTAACTCATAAGTTAATGAAGAGAGTAAACAGATAATGGTTTGTCAAACGTATCGGTCTTTTGCATTGAAGTGGATATTACTTTTAACACAGTTTTGCAGAAAAACATATTAAGCTGGAGATTTACTGTGAACTTGAAACGTTTGAATCACTATCTATTCCACCATAGGGGGAACACCATATTAGTCCCAAAATCACAGTCTAGTGGTTGCTTTTTCTCAGAATGAGAAACTTACAGTCCGCTGGCCCGATATAATTCTGTCGACATGGCTTAACTTTAGGTGTTTCTCCTCATTTCCAGAGAACCATATCAGCACTGACTCGTCCTGAAAGCAACAATATAATACAACCACTTCTTAAAAGGATAGCCTCACAAATCAGTTCAGTTTAAACTACACTAAACCAAGGACCACACTCACAGTGCACAAGCAATTTAGCAAGTAGACAAGCACGATTGGCATGTAGATGCTTATACTATCATTTATGAGATGTGCTGTCACCTACGAAAAGAAATGGCTATACCATGGATCTCTCATGAGATTCAACAGTGTAGAACAGCGCACTAAGATTCCCCCCATGAAAGCCATCTATCTACACCTTCGATAATAACATCTCGCCCAACCCAACTCTTCAATCTAAATGGCCATGGTCGGTTGGATGGAGAACAGGAATCCTCCTATCCCTTCAAATCTGGAAATTATCCCTCACTCAGCCGTTTTAAACCTTTTATTTCATTTCTTGGCACATCGGTAGGGATACCCCCACCCAAAAGAAAAAAGCGCAAAAATAGAAAAGAAAAGAAAAGGAGCACAAGCACAAATTGGAAGCACATGGTCTTTGCCACTAAGACAAATGATGTAAAAGCAATGCAACTAAGCACATCAATACACTCTAAGGGCGCCATTGTATGTTTTATAAACGATACTTACATTAGAGAGTCGGAAGGGGCAGAACTTGGGCTTTCCTCTCCTTCCATACTTAAGCAAGGAAGAACCTTTCTTCAATGCAGTAATTGCCTATTATAAAGATACAGCAACAACCTAACTTAAGTATATTCAGCACAATTGCAGGTCAGGATGAAATTACCAGGCAAAAGCAAGCACACAACATGGAAATCCAAATCAGGGAGAAGGAAAAAAGTTAAGTTCAAGGTAAGTGAACAGGATACAGGGAGCCAACAATTGTTTAATATTGAGTTAAAAAATATATATGTGAAAACATCATCAAGAAGCCTACAGACAATTGCCACTTTATGATATCTGACGACATGAAACTAATGACAACGCGGTTACAGAAAATAATCACCGAAAGACATTGATTTTCCCCATCGGGGCTAATCATGTAAACTTCAACCTACTAATAGGCAAAGTAGATTACAGGAAGAATAATATGCTTGCAAGTAAGGGGATTTTTTTGCATTTGACTAGTGTATTCCTCAAGGATTGTATTTAATAAAATGAAGAGATTATAAAAACAGGTATTGCTATACATGCCAGAAAACAAACGAGGCTAAAGACGAACAACAGGTTTAAACAGAGAGAAAAAAAAAAGAACATATAGAACAGATACTGAAGATTCCACTAGGTAAAAGAACATATAGAATGTCTCCCAAATAAAAGGACCAGCTTAGTCTCCACAACTTCACCCCCATCTATGCCAAAGCTGCTCATTTACCAAGAAAGGCCACAGTGAGAAACAGTTGAAAAGACAGGATTTCTCAAGACTGAAATTAAGTGCCTTGATCTAAGGAAGCTAATGTTGTTCATTGTAACAATTCAAATCCTTAACCTCGCATTTCCAAGGAATGCTTAGCAGCATGATCCGGTCCATCATAATATAAGTTAAGAAGGGCGATAAGGTTGCCTCGGAGGTGAAATGATAGATAATCAAGAGTTCCCAACATTCAACTAAACCTGTTCGTTATCGCACGATTACAAAGCTGTGCGGATCTTATTTTTAAAGATCTTCACCTCGGTCTCGTGCAAACACAAAGACTCCCATCTGTGGCCATGGCATTTTAATCATTGCATCAAGAAATGATAAAATGGCCACCGGTCGCACTAGTCATTCTAATCAAACAATTCATTACAGCGAACAGTAAGCAACGCAGCGCCTCACCGAGTAAGAGCACAGGAAACACAATTAGCGCCGCCACGCCTTCACACATTACACTCAGCCTACACAGCTCAAACACGCACAGCTCCACAGCTCGAAAAAAATCAAACACGGCAGGAAACGAATCGGCAGACAAAAATCACCTGCTCGATATCCCTCTCGATCGGCCCGGCCCTGCTGAGATCGGAAGCCATCCTATCCATCCTCGACATCCCGCGGAACCACCCCGCCAACCAACCACCCACCCCGCGAACCGCGGAACCTACCTCGCCGCCGCCGACGCCGCGCCCCCGCTCAGCAGCAGCACCCCACGGACCCCGCGTACAAACCCCGACCTCATGAAGTCAAAACCGGGCTCCGGAAACCCGCAGCGCGCCGCCGAATCGGAGCTCCCGCCGCAGCCGCCGCCGCCGCCGCTCGGTCGCCGGGGGGAGGGTTAAGCCAAAATCGAAGTCAAACGGGGCGTCGCCGCAGCTCGTGGACTGGAGGGGAGGCGGCGCAAAGGGGACGACGCCGCCCTTCTTCCCGAACTTCGGGAGGAGGAGGAGGAGGAGGAGTGGAACAAGCTTCGAGGCGATTGCGGGCGGAGGCAGCAAAGAATCGACGGAGACGGAAACGGGTCTCGCGATGCCGATGGAGAAGCGAGAGGCTGCCGGGCGAGCTCGAGCAGTAGAGAGGGGGGGATTCGGAGCGAGAAAATGTGGGATGAGAGAGAAAGATGTTAGGATCCGGATCATCAGTTGCAGAGAGAGAGTGAAGAGAGAGAATAAAAATGCTTGCTTTGGAGACTTTCTTTTTCTGGCTGAGAGGGAGGGAGGGAGGTGGTGAAAGCGATAAAAAAAAAGAGGGGTTTGGACTAATTAGTGGAAAAAGCGGTGACATGTGATTACAAAAGCCCCACCGATTTTTTTCTTCCTCTTTTCCTTCTTCTTTTTTTTTTAACTGCTTTTCCCCCTCACTTTTTCTTAATTGATTTTTTCTTTCCTTTTCCTGGGTTTGGCGCTCGGGAAAATTCGTTTGGAAAAATGATACAAACAGTCCCTGAACTTTGACTCAATGTGCAATTTGATCCCTGAACTTTTAATTTATTCAATATAGTCCCTGGACTTTAACCCAATATTCAATGTGGCTCCTAAACTTTCAATTTGTTCAATGTGATCCCTGAACTTTTGGTACATATTTAATATAGTCCTTGAACTTTATAAAAATGTTCAATACAGTCCTTCTATTAATTTAAGTTCAGGGACTATATTGTTTATTTTCATATAGTTCAGGAACTAAATTGAACATTTACTAAAAATTTAGGGATCACATTGAACATTGAGTTAAAATTCATGGACTACATTGAACAAATTAAAAGTTCAAGGATCAAATTGCATATTGAGTCAAAATGCAGGGACTGTTTGTATCATTATCCCAATTCATTAAACAGGCGATTATCTTGATTATTATAATTGCTGAAAGCGAGCATCATCATCCTCCTCTGGGTGGGAGGACGTGCTTACCTGGCGCCATGGTCAGATTGCGATGGCTCGCCTTCCTAGGGTTTATTTTTGATTATCTAATTGAACCTTCCCTCGTCTAATCGGATCACGGGTGATAAGGCTGTTGTGCAAGATTGGGTATAATGCTTTACGATGTATAGCTTGTTTCTCTCAATATTCAAGTGAAATTTCGCGTGACGATCTCCATCTCCGGGGTTGAGTTATCCACGTTGAGAATTACCTCCTTGTCATCCGGTTAAAAAAGATTGTGCTAGAGGTATATATGGATTTTTCGACATCTCATTTACATATAAAATAACCCGTAAATACAAATCATACATTATACGATAAAAACAACCTAAGACGGGATTTAGCGGGAGCTTCGAGACGACTTTACGAAACTCGAAAATGAGAAAACTTGTCTATTTCCGATGCATGAGAAACACTGCACCTTCGGATGCGGTGAGCCCTCGCCAAGAAAAAGAAGGATAGGGATTGAAGCCCATGTGAAGAGGGAGTCTAAAGAGTGTTGAGTTACATTCATTGATCCATGCATGTAGATGTACCTGAACAGGGAGGGGGGCACTTGTCTTTCCACAACCCCCATAATTGACGAGGACCAACACCATCATATGGGGGGATGTGGTGCACTTTTGAGAAAGGCTTGTGAAATGGCCACAAAGTCAGGACTTTGGGTCCCTCGCCCCCTCCCCCCCTTTGGCTCAAACCGGTCCTACTTTGGTTATATCCTTCTTTTGTGAGATGATGTGCCCTTTATCAACAGAGGCCTCACAGCCACTCTCACAAAGTCACACCCACAAGAAAAAAGGGAAGAAGCGAGAAGGGATACGAAGGTCGTGGCCGAACCCTTCCTGCCCTGTTCATGCTACCTGTCTGTTCTCCTCAAATTGGAGTTCATCCACTCCCACCGGTCGTGTCCCTGTCATATTATGAGAATGCCATGTTCAGAACGCGTCCTCTGTGGAGTGACATGCCATTGCTTGTTCGTATTCTCGCTTCCCTAGCCTTCTTTAAGAATTTCTATGGTTAGCATGGCTCGTGGAGGGCTCGAATGGATGATCACCTATTCTTTTTCATGGTCAGCATGGTCAGATCCGATGCAGCCCATGCGTTACCGCACATGGCGGGAAGGTTGTCGAGCTGCTTCACTCATTTCATACATTATAAAATTAATTGGAATGCCATCCTAGAGGGGGCTTCCTTTGGTTTGTCCAAGGTTAACTCGAGAGCAACAAAGAAGTGTGTACGAGTACTCAGTTGCTCGGAAGATGCCCGTGGGCATTCTCATGCTTTCGGAACAATTGGCATCGCAGCGAGTTATTTGAAAAGCATGGTCTTTCCAGTAAGGAAGAATGCTTCGGCAGCGCAACTTCACCTGGGATTAACCATCTTTCACTACACAATAATAAGGTGTTGAAGACACAGGAATAACACACTGTTCCTGGCAACAAAACAAGGGGGAAAGTGCAAGTGACAGCACCCAATAACCTCGATGAACCCTGTACATAAAAATCACATTAACTTGCCAAAACTCTCCTCATGCCATTTGGGGCATCGCCTGAATCATAACTGCAAGGACACATGAAAACGCAAAAGCCAAATGATCTATCAACATCAAAGCTACGCCAATGTTAAATTGCAGATGCGATACGGATCAATGCAGCAAACTCATAAGGTTGAAGCTGCATTGGTGGTAACATTATATTGCAAATTCAGGTCATTGCTTTGGCCTCCTCCATCGCGATGAGCTTTACAGTCACAGCATTGCCATCGTGGAGCAGTCAGTCAGCATACCAGGTTAACCTATCATGTCAGATTTTAAATAGCTCTACAACTTACAGCTTCAGGCTAACAAGATTTACACTCAAGCTTCAATCCTCCTCCTAAATGAAGCAGCTGAACTACTGAAAAATTCTAAAGCTAGAGAAGTCGCCTAAGGCCCACAAAACATACACAGCAAAACATTGATAAGGCTTCGTTGACAAAACAATAAGCTGGCCTTAGCGGCTAATATGGACATTCTCTTTCCAACTATACATCCCCCATCTACATTTTGTTTAGTAGATGGGGCTTGACAATCGCTGTTTCTTCCCGCGGAAAAATCAGTCGATTGCTACGCTTTCTACCACCCATCAACCGTAGAATTCCTACCCTAGCGAAGAGCTTGTGTCTGCAGCTTCATCATTACTCAAGCTAGATGGCATCTGTGCGGCAGAACTGCATTCCACATAATGCAACGAGAAAACAGAAGCAACCAGATTCAGTGAATACTGAAAGTCTTGTCAATAAAGGTAAAGCACGAATATGGGGGAAAGTTACGGCAAAGAATATAGACGAAAATTCTCAAACAGCTAAATATTCCCCCTGAAAGCAGTAGCTACCATAATTCAGTTTATAGCAATTGTAGGCTCACTATAATCCCCTGATACAGCCAAGAGGTAGGCCAATCGGCTGAAACTAGTACAGGAAGTACTTTGAAAAACTTGACCACCCCAATAATACATGTCCTCATGTTAACAAAGAACAACTCATTCACAAAGTCCCAATCGTGATTGTTCTCCTAGAATTGATTCAGGATTCTCTTAGATCTCAACAATACGCAGATCTGATTGACCTGATTCCTGATATTAGCTTTAGTTTTTATCAGAGTGCCTAAAGGCGTTTCATCAAAAAGCAAGCCATGGCACAGTCGTCACTTCTCCAACTACAGCACTACACTGCCAAAATAACGTGATGGAACAGCTCCCACTACAAGCGAGAAGAAAGAAAAGCCCTATCCATACTCGAAAGCGACTCCTCATCAATGAACAACGTACTAAATGATAAAATTATTCATCTTCATACGCACAATAACCTTCATCACTAAAGTTGTTCTAGATCAATCAACAGCATCCGAATCCTGGCCATTCAAGTGAATTCTCACATTACAGCGGGTTCACTGATTTCCAAGAGAGAAATCTCCCACCACAAGTCTTATGTTCCTATCATTTCACTCCATCAAATTGTTTTCGGTAAAAGTTATATAGTCGTTCCTATGGCATCTATCCAACATTGCTAGAGTTATGTGTCGATGATCAGCAACAACAGTTAGCTTAAACAATGCAGGGTTAAGCCAAGTACTTAAGCATGCAAATGAGCAACTATATTATAGTACTCCCATGCATATGGAAAGGGACTAAGTCTCACATGCATAATTGAAAAATGAAGTAGACTGACCCTTTCATCTGATTCTTCCATGGAGGCACGACTGCTGATGTTTTTGTCACAAAATCTTGCTGCGGAAACTTAGTTCTGACCCGCTTTGCAGACTTGAAGATAATAAACGGCAAATATAGGAGTTAATGGTTGCATAACATGAAACTCTCTTTATGAGCGTGTGCTATGACATATACACAGCAAGCATGTGGGCGGATGTAGTTGCAAAAAAGTGAAGAAGAAAACTTACTGCCATTTCCTTAGGTGGACGCATCTTCTCTCTGGGTGGTTCGATGTATCCCGCAGTTGTCTCCCGTTCTCGATTGCGTTTCTTCTCCTGTACGAATGCATATTATATACAAATTCAGTATCAATTGAAGACTATCTAAGATAATAAGTACCAAAGAAAGGATTAGACCTTCGAAATCCTTTTAGATGGCCCTCCCTCCCCTGCATTGAAAGACTCACTATGCTGAAGCACCAGATTAGAAGGTCTAGGTCTCACTATCTCACTGTTTTGGACAAATTCTGTGTGGATAGCATCATAGTCATTCAACCAAGACTCCCTTTTTCTGTTAGTAACTTTTCCACTGGAGGTGTGAAGATGATCGGATCCATAATCAGATCTCATCCCTTCTGCAGCATGCTTTGATGTTAATCCACTTCTCCTTCCATTATTATAAGCATAAGTATCACCTGTAGGATACTCTTGCATATTTAATGAAGACTTCCAGCCGCCAAGATCACCTATTTGACTGCTAGAAGTGTATCTTTGTTTAAGTTGGTTTTGTGGCCGATAGTCACTGTACTCAAGCCTATCTACAGTGCTGAAATCTTCCCCTTCTTCATAAGCTTTCTGAGAACTGAACTTCAAATTATAGTCTTCATCCGGCTGCGGGACATAATAATTGAAAGCATAAGAAACAATGTACACATCAAAAGAAACGTAGCATTAACATGTTAAAAGTTTTGAATTAGGTCCATTGAACAATTTACAAAAAAATGTAAACAAGTACTTCAAGTTGCTTCCAAGAGAATGAACCACAGTTCTTTGCTTTACAGGAGGATGCTTACAAATATTTGCGGTGTAACATGGCGCTCGAATTGGAGCCAATATCACAAAAAAGGAAGGAAAATATCCAGTTTATTATCTAGATGGGATTCACAGAAATGGTTTGAACTCGAATTAGCTCTATTCAGCATTGTTTTGTAGATAAACTAGAACTAACTTTATGGCCAGACACACCCTAAGAGATGAGCATCCTGTCTAGAGCTCCAAAAGGCCATTTCTCCCCATTTAAGGCAATAAATTGAATGTGGTGGTCATGGTGGCAATTATGGAGTATGAGATGGGCCAAAATATAAAACAGTATAGTATAGATGGTTGCACCAGTGCTTGCTGTGATTGAAAGTAGCTTTGCATATAAGCAGAGTTTGGAACCAAGCTATGACTTCCATTAAGTTTATCTGGACAAAAGGCACATCATACGAAATCTAAAATATCAGTGTCAAAAAAGATGAATGGCGAAGTACAAAATACCATCTGGATGGATTCCACCCTCCACAATTAATAGTGCCTTTGATCCCATATAAAAACGAAAATGGCACATCATAGTGAAGTCCCTCAATGCTGTCTAAGTTGCAAGGACACATCTTGCATTTCCACAGACCCCATCCCCACATTGTCGACACGCCAAAATGCCGGTGACGTGCCAAGGTCACTCAAATTACTTTTCTAAGTGGGAAGAGAATTACAACAGGAACATGAAATACCAATCACCACAGAGTCTACAGGGTACAAGTTCATGACAGTCCAATTTCAGTTCTGTAATGACATGTCAAGAAAAAAGAAGGCCCCGCCATGAATCTTAGTCTTTTGGGACAAAAAAGGGAAAATAAAAAAAAAAGAAAAAAGAGTAACGCAAGCCATCTCAGCATCCGCAAATATTTAGCTGGGTCTGCCAACAATTGACTAGAGATGAAGCGTTGATGTTGAAAATAGCATGTCCGTACAGTATATGTTATGAGTCAACAATGTATCCCAAAACAATCTTCATCCTTAGAGTGGACAATATTTTAGCTCCCTCCAACCCCCTGGAGGGAAAAAAGACTTGTCCAACAGGATAGAGGAAGAAAAAGAGAAGGAAAAAGAGGAGTTTCAAATCCAAGGGTCTGAATGAGAAGATGCATATACAGCTTCAACTTCAAATCACTTCAAATGCATATACATGGCATGCCTCACAGGTGTACTGGTAATCCTTGACTAGTGGAGTCGAGATACATCCATGACTGTTAATTTTAAATAACAAGGAGCTTTTTCCTACTCAACTTCCTAAAAAAGAAAATACTTGAAGTCCTTGGGGCACTTGATGAACGTCTTTACATATGCATTCGACAGGTAAAGTTTTTCAATATTCAAAGTGCCTCAAAACCTGTTTTCAGTATTTTTTATTGAACTTAACTATCGTCCTAGGGGCACTTACTGACAAGAACTTAAAGAAAACTTGAAAAAGTGCCCTTACAGTGTTCAGACTGGGTTGCTTCTGGATGCCATAAATTTCTGGAGATTGGGGCAGAGTAGGATCCTCCACGTAATGAGGTCCTGCCAAAAATTTTGAGGAGAATGTCAGAAGTTACATCATTCTCAGCTACGACATTGTGACATAAGAGAAAAGTGTGCGTTAGTCCATTTTATCGACAGTTCAGAAACACTTATTGGCTGCAGAAATTATTTGTTCCTTCTTTCTGAAAGCAAGATATTGAGCTTGTCGCTATTTCGATGTGAAAATCAGCCAGCAAAACTGCTGTCTTTTGCATGCATTGCACATATCAGTCAAACCAAGCACGTGAAATTGAATTACAGTGAGAGGAGAAGGATACAGTTAAAAACAATGTTGACTAATCACCAGGCATCTATTGGCAACAAGATCAGTTAAAGACTCCCTGGAATTCCGTCGCTGAATAGAAGAAGAAAGTCTTACCATAGGTTGATTCTCCAAGCGGTGACTCGAATGCACCAGGAGGAAGAGGATCAAACTCAATTCCAAGTAGAGGACCATCCTCCCGGTAATACCTACCCAATTGCCTTTTGACAGCAGTAATAGCAGCATTTTCTATTTCGCCTTTCACCTTTAAATATCCAGATGGCCTATATCTCATGTCATTGGCACTCTTGCGATTAAAGGAAGAAATGCCTTCATGATTAGCCACGGGTCTACAATTGTCGTATTTATCTGTGCCTTGAGAACCAAATCCATCTTGTAAAGCCGAACTACTTCCTGAAGATGTATCATCCAGCGGAGCGAGATTGCCTGCGTAGTGACTCTTGGGCTCAAACGTAAGATCTGCGGAAGGAGAATTCTGGCCATAGAGCCTTCGACTTTCAACCTCCCTAGGATCAAAAAGCCTACGATCCCCTTGCTTGGTGCTGCCGCAAGAATCTTGCCTGAGCCCACTCCCACGATCTTGAACAACTCCACTCGAACGATCTTGCCGTCCATCGGCATGCACCTCATCCCTCAACAACCTTTTGTCCTTCAATCTTCTGTGGCAAAACCAACCAGATATTTGCTTTTCTGTCAATCCAATCTGCTCCGCAAGTTGCGATTTCATTTCTTCTGTGGGATATTTTTGCTCTGGAAGGAAATAAATTATTTTTTTTGGCTCAAAGGCAATTGAAAAAGAACCGCATCCAAAATGCACACGCAGACTCAATATCATCTTTACCATTATAGAAGTTTTCTAAAGCTGTAAGCTGAGTTGGTGTCTTGAAGCGTCTTCTGTTCTTCTCAGAAGACGCCTTGTCCTCGGCAGAATGAGCTTCGCTCGACTCTATAAAACAAGAGACAGGAATGAGGAGAACAACTACCACAAGATTGAAAACTCTCACGATAAGATAAACCCATCCAATTTCCTTCGAAGAAGCGCCCAACCAGTAAAAAGCTCAATGCAACTAATCTTTACAACGACAAACAAGTTAAACACCAGCTTCAGCATAAAACCAAAGATCACAAGGGATCGGCTGACTACATAACCGAGCGTCCATTTTCTTCTCAATTGGGTCATAACACCTCTTTGAACTACATCCAGAACAGCTTCTCATGTCTTTAACCTACAAGTTACATTTGTCTATCCTTCCACCTGCTAAATAAAATAGTCTATACACTTCAAAGATACAGTGTTCTTTGTTTTGATAAAAATATAAAGTACAAACAAGTCCATTCCTATCTAAGAACGTCCCACAGAAAGATCGATCACTGAGCAAAACCGATTAACAATTCGAACCCAGTACCGTAAAATCTACCCGTACAAAACAGAAGTTCCTCCTCCCGAACTATATCGCCCAGGCGAAATTTACACGCTCAGTCGACGCAACCCTCTCCTTACATGCAATCTAGCAAGCAACCGAATGACGCACAAGCTCCATCAACTAATCGCGAAACCTAACCGCGAAAAGATGCCCCCGAAAAGCAAGCATTACGGGGACCAACGCAGCAATAGAAATGTCAGATGTCCTGATCCTTCCAGCGATTCCGAGTCAACTCGACAGAAGAGCAGGCGAAAAGGGGATTCAGCTAGAAATCCCCCCCCCCCCCCCCCCCACAAAAAAAAAAAAAAAGGAATCCGAAAAAGAGAAAGAGAGAGAGAGAGAGAAATGCACATCCCATCTCCCTCGGTCCCTTCGGTTTCTCCGACCACGCTCGGAAGACGCCCCGGGGACATCCATTAACAGCGACAAGAATGCCGACAACCAACCAACCACCCAGAAAAAAATAAGAAAGGAAACCCGCCGATCAATCGCCTCGTCCTACCCACACGAACATAAATCCGACCCGAGAAACCGGAAGCAAGAGTCCGAGCAACGGAAGGCGTGAATTGGATCTGAGGCGGAGACGAAATACCTCCCATGGCGCGCGCGCGTCCCACTCCTCCAATCAGCTCGACGACCACCCCGCTCCCCCCCCCCCCCGCCTCACCGCTTGCGGATCGTCACGAACAACTCCGCCCTCGTTCCATATAGAGAGAGAGAGAAAGAGAGAGACAGAGACGGAGAGACGATACAGATGAGAGAGAGAGAGAGAGAGAGAGAGAGAGAAAGGGGAAAGCTTTCCGTGAAGAAGAGAAGAGGCCAAAAGGGAGAAACGAAAACTTTAAAAAATCAGATCGGAAAACAAATTATTTATTCTTTCTTTAGTCCTTTTTTTTTCTTTTTTAATTAATCTCGTCCTGGGTTTTCAATCGACCTGCAGTTGGCTGCCGCTGCTGCTGCTGCTGCTGCCTGCCTTTTGCTTGTTGCTTATCGTTTGTACCTTGGAATTGGAACTGGAATTCTCCTCCATTAAAATTCCTTCGAATTTTTTTTCCACCTTTTTTTTTTTTTGGCCTTTTCCGGGGGGAGGGCCGCCGATTCCCAGTCTCAATCCCCCCCACCCCTCCTCTCCTCGTGTCTATCTCTCTCTGTTCTGGAATTCCTTTTCCCCGATTAGGAATTTAAGACCCAAATTAAATTCCGTTAAATTAAGAATCCCCGGCGTGATTTTCCAGAAGAGCGTGACGAGACCCGGACGATCCCATCCCCCGTCACCATAGATTTCCCCCACCAGTCCCACGTATATTTTTTGGTCATTATCATTAGTTGCGTTAGGAATAGGATTGCTGTTTCTTCCGCTGAGGAAACAGGAGTTCGTAGTCGTACGTAATAAAAGACGTGAAGGGACGAGCTTGTTTTTTCATTTTCCTCTCCTCCTTTTTTCCATTCTCTTTTTTTTTTTTTTTTTTCTGGGGCCCTCTCTGTATCCTCCGATGAAATCGAAGTTGGGTTGTTGCCTGCCCTTCATCCTTATTAAACTTGTTTACGGGATTGATTTCTCCCTCCCGTTTTGGCCAAATCTGGAAAAGTCAGAAAATTTGAACCTTCTTATTCCACCGATTTATTTTGGATGATATCGCCTTGAAATTTAATCCAGCCCACCAGAGACTCAACCACCCCTATCCCGCTCCCAGAAGGATCTGAATATCTACGACTTATTGGCCCGCGTCAATTTTGAGATTTTCCCATCTACCGAAAAGTAAACCCCATCTTCATTATCTTTTAGGAAGCGGCGACTTTGACGGGAAATCCCTCTCGATGTTAACAGGTACAAGATCAATCCGATAAAGAAGCATTTGGTGGAGGTATGGAGGCACAAACTTGAAAGAATGGTATTTGGCATTCAAGCAACACTAAGGAAGCTCCGGATGCACTCCAGAAATTGACCTAATACTCAAAAAAAACTTCAAATTTCTAGTTTTGTCCCGTTTCTACCTTTTATTTTATAAAAAGCCTCTAACTTTATGTCATGTCCCAATTATATCCTAAACTTTTCTTTTGTCTCATAAAAATCCCTCAACTTTTGGTCAAATCCCAATTCTACCATAAACTTTTTTTTGTTTCATAAAAAATCCTCAACTTTAGGTTCAATACTAATTTTACCCTAAACCTTCTTTTATCTCACAAAAAAATTTCAACTTTAGGTCAAATTTCAATTTCACTCTAATTTTTTTTGTTTCATAAAAATCTCCATTAACCCTCCGTCAAAATAACTCTCAAAATTTTGTTCTTATTGATCTCTCATGCTTGGAAATATCCCATCTCTCGCAATAAGAGAATGCTTGAAACACTCAAACAACTCTTACTTGAAATATTTCTATCTCTTGTTTTTCAACGAGAAATTTTGGACGGAAGGTTAATGGAGCCAGATTTGCGACTCAAATAAAATTTTGTGATCTTTTGTTAGACAGTAAAAATTTTACAGTAAAATCGAGGCTGGATGGTAAAAGTAGGACAAGACCAAAAGTTTGAAGTATTTCATGGGACCAAAAAAAGCTTAGGGTAAAATTATGACAAGACCTAAAGTCGAGTTTTTTACAAGACAAGAAAAAGTTTAGAATAAAATTAGAACATGACTTAAAGTTAGAGGTTTTTTTGTGACAAAAGGTAGAAATGAGACAAAAGTTAAAAGTTCGAGGTTCTTTTTGGGTATTAGGCCTCCAGAAATTTCAATTGCCAATTTTCCAGGTGATCTCCAGCATTTCGGTCGCGACTTCAAAACACCCTCAGCGTGCTTTTTTTCTGCTCGACACGAGCGTTAACTCTTTCTCGAATGTTCCGACATGATACACTACAAAGGATAAAGTAACATCTCGGCCTCGGGTAAACATTACAGATACAGCCTGGTTAAGCAAACATCGATCAATGTAATTAGCCCAGCAGGCAAAAAACCCCGTTTCGCCGATAAACTACGGCCCTGATCCTTAAGATTTGAATTAACGGAGAAACTGTGAATTTCTGTGAGAGGCTAAATATTATTTCTTCTTTAATTTCAAAATCTGTTACACTCGATCCGCGATTGCATAAGTTAGCCGAAATAAAGCTAAAGAGGCATTTGTGTTCTCTACAAAAGACAACTCGGATGCCTTCACTCTATCCAGACAATATGGAAACCAGGAGTTTACCCTCATTCCGCCTTCCCAGATTTTGCATCCGCATCTTCTTGCAACGATGCAGAGGTCTTGGACTCGTCAAACTCCAGCAACTGCAATCACACCAGAGAGAATACTATATCAGTTAAATTAATGATATAGAGGAAGCTCATTGCATACCCACCCAATAAAAATTCATTTCACTACCGGCACTAGCAAATAATAAAACCATAGCCATCACATACACACCCAATAAAAACTCATTCCGCTACGAGCATTAGCAAATAATAAAACCATACAGCCGTCACTGAGGTCTCCCAAGCAGCACTTGCTATCCCCACTAGTTTCAATGGATGCAAGCTTTCGATGCCCATTACTCAGTCTCTAGGGAATGTAAGCCACTCCTAGCATGAGTTTTGTTTAAAATAAGAATCTAAATGCTGCAATTCCAAATGTGGCGAAATAATTTAGAGGCAGGTATCCACAGGAAAAGGGCTCAAATGGAATAACAAGCCAATTAGCATGCAAAGAAAAAAACTTATATATCAGTCTCTATAGAGAATTTTACAGAAGATCTCCCTGTTATTCCAACTCGTGGGAATAGTAACAACTAAAAAAGGCAACGATGCACAAGTACCGGGAAAATCTACTGCCACTGGAGAAGACTCTACAGAGAAATTATCTAACCTGTTTCACATCGCCATTCCATAAGCAATGAGCAGCCAAAGATCCTATAACCGCGGGTACAATGTACAGCAATGCTGGCTGAATGTATAGCAAGAAAAAACAGCTTTTATTTAACGAATAAAAGGAGTATAAAATCGAGAATTGGGGGCACCATCACTATGCACAGACTATCATAAAGAAGCAGAATACTATAGTTAAAAACCTCCAGTAATCACCTGAGCAGCTTGAAACCAATTCATGACAATAATGGTCAGTACCACGCCAGCCATGTATCCAAAAAATGCACTCTTAAAGTACTGGCTCTCTTTCCCTCTAGATACGTCGAATCGTAATGCTAATGCAACAAAGATACCTGCAACGAAACAGTGTATGAGAATCCGAGTAAAGAATTTATAAAAAAATAAATCACTTTCATCAGATATTAGAGTATAACTCGATTTGCTAACGAGAAGTAGCATCCATTTCGCTGGAAAAAGTATATAACTGTAGGAAGTGATTCCTACAGCGAGTTAGAAACAGACAAATCTAGATTGATTTATGACATGTTCATATTCCATGACTAGACTAGAGGAATGGATATTCAACAGAGGAGAAGTCCTTCGATATTATGAAAATGTTAATAAATCAGAATACAAATTATGGCTTTTCTAACATGCTCGAGATGTTCCCAATGCTCAAACTTGTGTTTACTAGTATAACTGCATAAATTCCTGATTAAATGACACAGAAAAACTGATAACTTCAATCTTTCAAGTAATCTAACAATACAATATCTGTTCAAAGGGATAAAGGTGTAAATTACAAAATTAAACTAACCAGGAATTACAATGTCACCAAGACCAAGCATGGAAAACGGCCGTGTAGCATCTGCTGTTGGGAACAAAAGCTGCACAAAATCCAGTCAGTAACGCGACAGAATAGCAGCAAAGACCAATCATTTTATACCAATTCAAACTATAAAGGAAAAGCCTAAACAAACATATTTGTCAACAAACAAACTCACCTTTATCGGAGCATCAAAAGATTTTGCTACGCTAACCATCACTGGAGTGAAGAAAACCCAAAATATATCATAGACAAAAAGCCCAGCCTGGAATGCACAGATAAGTGTAAAAAATATTGCAAAGAGGCAAGTTGGATGGGTTACTGAACCACAGAAAAATAGGTCAAATGGCTTCATAAGTTCCTAACTTACCAGCAAGATAGCACCTGTTTTGAAAGATCCAAGAGAAAGCATCTCAATCCCCTGCAAATAAAAGATGTAGATTGCGCCATCAAAACTATCAGGGAGGTAAAGTTAATATAAATAAATTCATTCTAGAAATTTGCAGAACATTTTCATCTCAAAAGAGGGTGATGTCGCCGCAAGGGTAATGTCAGAGAAATGCCTGCCGCCTTGTCACTTTCTAAAGCATATTTAAATGCGGTGCTCACATGACACAACTCTGCTACTATCCTCACAGATATGGTTTTTCCAGTGGACTTAATGAGTTATACACTTGGCAACATCTCATAAATACTGAAGTCATCAAGCGAAAAGCCAATCCATTAGCTTGAGCAACGACTACACATCAAATTTTCTCCAGCCATATTAGTTAAGGTGACAATATATTACTGAAGAAACAGAGCGAAAGAAGCAATTAAATGCAAAAAAGAATTTCATTAGAGCATACTTCCACTAATTATAGCTAAAATAGCTGTTAAGGCCTCATTCGGAAAAATGGCTGCTGTTACTTCTATCAACTCCAAAACCAAAGCAAATATCAGCACCTGAGATCACTGATGAGATCTAATTCATTGCTCCATAGTAATTTGATAGTATTTTTTTATGGTAAAAGGGACGGGGCAGGGCGGGCAACACAGCTATCCCTCCATAAGGGTCGTGCACCCACCACAGAATGTACGATTTGAGCCAGAGTTACACAGTACACCCATAGGTGTATGTGCCCTAAGCCACGGTCTTACTTGTGTGCCAGAAGTTAGAAAAGTCTCTCTACATGAGGTGCCAAATGTTCAAAGCACAAACTGGCCAGAGGTTCACTCACGACGTGGCCCAAACTTGTAATCTCATGGAAAATAGTGCGCCCCACTACCAACGAACTACCACGCTAGGTGGTAACTTCTATAGTATATTAAAAAATTTTGCACGTGCATCCCATTGGTTTTAATAAACATGTGAGCTGTAGTTATAACATAATGATGTACATCATTGATGGGACAAAGCTGCTTGTAAGGGGGGAAAATGGTTGACATTAGCATCTTTCTATTGCAGAAAAAAGGAAAGGGGAGAAGTTTTAAAGCATGAAACTTGTACAAACAGGAGAAAACCGAGAGTAAAGACAGCAATCCATCCAGTCAAACTGCTCATAACATGTTGAATGGTCTTTTATCTAGACCAAGGTTATACGGATTATAGTTGAAAAGATGGTGACAGATGCATCCTAATTTCGGGGGAGGTGAAAGAAATAGAAAAGGAAAGAGGAGTAAGGCAGAATGGGGAAAGGATAATTGGTGTCTTCTTTCTTACAACAGCAGCTAAAACGTGCAGGATATTTCATTTGGATAATGAACAAATGATACAGAGGGAAAACAGACAGAAAAAACAAACCTGAATGCAAAATGCAAGGCCCAGGATATTGTTAGCCAACCAATGCTTCTTAGAAGCATACCAAGCACAGAAGAAAGTCCCAGGAATTGCGGCAACAATTTGAGACCTAGTGAACTCGATCTCCAAAGCTAAATAAGAAAGAAGCTATAAGGAACAATAACACTCTGCACAATACAAGCAAAACAGCATCAACCGGGCCAAAAGAAACCACGGAGGCTTAAACAGAGTAAAAGCAAAAACACCCAGTTCTACGAATACTCCACTTAAGGATCACAACCCAGAAAAATAGCTAAATAACATGACCGTATTGCTCAGTATACAGGAGAATGTAAAATGAAATGACTAGAAGTTCTTGGCCAAAAGAAAGGAAGGAAAGAAACGGCAATATGAACCAGTGAAAATCTCAAATGTCGATACTTCAGAGTCTACAGGAACTAAAAATATGGAATAATAAAGAACGAGCATACAGCGAAAATATGGAAAACGCCAAGTGATGACATCCTCATTCCAGTGGTGAGGCAAGTATCTTTTAATGGCAGGTAGAAGTGTCGCCCTGTAAAGAATGGATGGGAAAATGAATGAACAGAGGTAATTGAGGGCGAAAATTGGCAAATCAAAAATGGACAATGAGAAATTCATATGACAAGAACATACGAAAGCGCAATGATCCCGAGAACAAAGAAGTAGGTGGTCAATACAGCATTAACCAAATCCTTCGAAAGAAACTTGAACAGCAAGAAAAGTGACAACAACATTGCACTTCCAACAAATGGAAAGCGCATGGCATGTTCGTTGGACATCGTCTCCTGCAAATTAACCATGACAGTTATCAGGCACAGAATACCTGATGGCAGAGGAAATAAAAAATACAAAAGGTAGGCTTTGGTACATACAGAAGGTGGGGTAGGCTTGACAGATCGATAGCAACCCACATAAACTGTGAGGCATGCGGTTAATATGACATTTAAGTTTGGATCCACCTTGACAACAAGAGGTGCCAACGTTAGGCCTGCAAGCAAGACGGAAACCGTGAAATAAGATAAACCATAATTAGGAAACTGATCAGAAAAAAAGTTCAGTCAAAACCATCCTAACCACAAGTTAATTGTTAACTATAAAAAATGGAGAACAGAAAAGATCATTAGAACATTCCAGATGATTTTAAGAAATTGAAATGCTACTTAATTTCCTTTTTTTTTTTTTGGACACTTATGTTTTGAGGTATAGGGAAAGTAGGTAAATTTGCCGTGAGTCTAAGTCTTTTCCACTCATCAACCAAACTAGGAGATGCAGGGTGAAAACAACAATTCCAATAATTGAAAACCTAGTCATCAAATAAACTGTGCCGAAATGAAAAAAAAATTGCCAAATCGATCAAGTCCATAGCCTTTGTCAACCATCAACAATACTAAGACGACATGCAATTTCAGTATAGCATGCGGACAAAAATAGCATTTAGATCCCATCCACAGTGCAGATAGACAGAAAAAAGCAATTGCAACAAAGATGCTTCACGGAGGAGGGTGTCAACACAAACAGATAGTGGATCCATAGGATTAAAAATATCTTGAAGATTTTAACAAATCACCACTCCAATAGGCATCACTAGTAATAATCTTATTGTTCGTGACCACAAAAAAACCAGGACGTTGTTAAAACTAAAAAAGTGAAAGTGTATAAACCCAAATACGTGTTTTATAATATATGTTCATTAAGACCCCCAGTCATGCAAGCACTGTGCACTGAAGAGGATAGCACATTTTATTCACAAACTGAAGCAATATGACATTTCTCCTGGCATGATATCAAAAGGCTTAGATTGACCAAACACAGTAGTGTAATGATGTCAAAAGCATTACCAGCTCGAACTAACAAACTTGTTCACTTTAGTTACATTTCCAGCTTTTGTATCAAAGAAAGGAAGCAAATTTATATTTCAACCAATCGTCTTCTAACTAAAAATGTCTTGCATGAAGATTTTCCGTCAGATTAAACAAGTTGTAAGCGTTTCAAATAGAGAAGACGGCCCTAAATAAGCCCTAGAATCAGGTAAAATACATGTATCACTAATAGCCAGTTGGCCTCCAATACAACTTTGGATAAGAAAACCAAAGGGCTCGATCAAAAGATTGAGATCAACCCCGTATTCAGAGCGAATAGCCTAATGGGCAAGAAGCCATACTTAGATATTCATTTGTTCAAACAAATAAGTACTGAGCGGTTCAATAAAATGAACCGACTAGAACTGATTACCAGCATATATAAGTTTCAATGTCAGGCACATTCCTACAAATGCACACGATTCGCATCGAACCACGTGCAAGTATATTTTTTTTTGGCCCAACACTGCTCCAAGAAAGTCGCCTAAACAGCGAGGCAACTGAATTCTAAGCGCATTATCAGGAAAACAAGAACAGACAAACCTGCTAACGCTACGTTCGCGATGCGCTCACAGTTCTTCATCTCTTTCTCCAAACACCAAGCCGAAAGTCCAAAATTTAACTCCGGTGGCTGACTTTTATCCTAAAGAGTCCGAGTCGAATACAATCGAAGATAGCCTCCCGCACCGCAGAAACCCTGCAATCCAGGAGGTCAAAGAAAAATCACCCCCCATCACACCCAGTACAAACGGGAACACATCACGCGGCCAATCAACAAGCAACTCAAATCAGTCAGTCGAGCCACTAATCCGGATCGATCGAGCGAGCGAGCTTCCCGCGGCCCCTCATCCGGACAAAGATTTGACGTAACCAAGAAAAATTCCCACGCCACCGCGAGCCAAAAAAAAAGACAGAAAAACATGCAAATCCACGAGCGACGGAACCCCGTAACGTTCTCTCAATTCGTCCCGTTCCCGCGAATCCTTCCGCGCGACGGGGAAACTACGAGACCGCGAAGAATTCACAGAATCGGTCGGCCCGACAAACCGACTCGCGCAAACCCCAGAAAGGAAAAATGCAGAGAGCAAGGGAATCGCGACCGAAACCTATGCACACATACTCCGATGCGCACGCCGTCGGAGAGAGATCCCGGCGTCGCGCCCTCTGCAAGAGCCGATGCCGGACGCAGATCGGCGTATCGCGTCGACCGGAGGGAAGGAGTGGGAGAGAGGGAATTCGATACTTGCAGAGCGCGATAGGGTTTTAACCTTTTGGGAGGAAAAGTCGTTCCAGGTCAAAAGGAGGAAGAGGTCGATCGAGGCGCTTCTCGGCTTGCGGCTAATCGCACGGGGCGGTCACGGACCGTTCCGCCACGGCCAATCCGGAGGCCGGATCATGTACGGGGCCGCGACGTTATTGGGCCGTCGCCTTGTCGGACGGTCGGGTGCGCCGAGTGCGATGGCGATGAGTCTCGGGGGGGCGGATCCACGTCCTCGGGCCAATACGGTCTCGCCACGTCGGATTGGGGAAATTATCTTCGCTTTTTTGGCGTTAATCTTCCTCCCGGCACTTTTTTTTTAGTTTTTCAGCACCCCTTTTTCGGTTAATTGCGAGAAGCTCCAACTGGCTTTTGCATATTTCGCAATGTGCCCCCCCCACCCCGGGAAGCGGTTGATTTTCACAAATTTACTGCCTTTGCCTCTTACGAATTTGCCCCTTTATTTCGAAAAAGCTCAGGAGGTAAAAACCAAATGGAGTTAATAATCCTTTAGTGGTACCCTTTCCATAGATTTCAAATCGCATATCATAAAAATGAAAATCTTTTAAAAAAGGAAGGGATTTATTGGTATTTCGATTGCTCAAAATCCATATCGCATCCCATTTACTTCAATTGGGATTCTTTCTTCAACGAAGGAGAGAGATTTCATTTCCATTTTTTACGGGGCTATTCGGTTTTTTTTCCCATCGGTTTTCCCCTGATCAAGAAGAGTGTCCCCACTCTCGCTCAAGTTAGAGAGAAGGTTAACGATCCGTCACTAATAATAACAGTACCCTATCTATTCTCATTTTCCCTTTTCGCTTTAGTTTTTACCTATCACCAATGTGAGATCCACGCACTGCGTAAGTATCATGTATCGACTTTTTTTCTCATTAGCGATATCATATCATTTTCTATACTTCGATTTTTTATGTGCCGGCTCTATCTTAAGAAGAAATACGAGGTTGTGTACTTCCAATTGCTCTTCAGATTAGCGGGATAGAGGTCATGTACACCGACTACATGAATTAACTAATCGCGAGCGATGTCTCTACTTGTTTATCCATCAATCAAAAAGGGTCGGACGGAAACGTGGCCCCAATAATAGATCATCACTATTTATATGTTATAAAATCTTTATCAAAACAAGAACGAAAAAGGGCGGATGTGGTACAAAGTATCGGAATTGGGCCCTAGAAACTAAATGAAAGGGCCCACACACAGACCCACTAACTAGCCACGGTTTCATTTGGGCTTGAAAGTTCAAAACTTATGGCCCACTAAGAAGTCTAGCAACCTCCTGTCCCATGTAAGCATGCAAGGCCCTTGTAATTTACTTTTTTTAATTTTTACCATTTTTTAATGTTACGGCTCGGGCTCACGCATTTTGATATTCATCTATGAAGAGAACATCCGAAATTATTTCAAATATTCAATACTTAAAAGACAAAAAAATTGTCGCCACTCCTTGTTTGTAAATCCACGGGGAGAGCAAGCAAAGAACTTCACATTGTCTTCCCCCATATTGTCATCGCAGTCTTTAGCAATGTTTCATGACATGACCTTAGGACGGGTTGAAATTTGAAATGCGGAACTGCTTGAGAAATTAACCGGCGCTGGCCTCTTCAACAAGTGGATTAAAGGACAAGAATGATAATCATTATGTTATAGAAATAGATTTCTAGCCAGAATTCTGTAAATCTATTTCTATGCCATAAATCTATTTCTATTCCCTGAATGAGTTTTTAAACGGAGATATGCATTTAATAACGACGCAAAACTTTTCTTCCTATAACAGAAATTCATTCGATAGCGACACAGAATTTTTCCCTCTCGCGCTCCTTTCCATTCATCGACAGTCGGTGGCGAGAGGCGGTGGCCAACAGGAAGTGGCGGTGGTTGGCAGGTGGCAGGCAAGTAGAGGCGAAGGCAAATAATGAGAAAAGTTTTTATTTCTCCTTTTTGTTTCAGAAATAGAAAAGTATAAAATGTTTACTTTTCATTTTTATTCAAAACCCATTTTCGGACAAAAAATTTGTTCCAGAAATAAAATAATGAAATTGCGTTATCAAACGGATTTCTACTCCAAACTTGCTTCTGAAACAGAAAAATAGGAAAACGGAGAAATATAATGATTATCGTGCAGGTCATAAGTGCGAGCATTGCTGAATTTCAATCCGAGACCCGTTGGCACTCCAGAGAACATAAAGCCCGTACGGTCCCAATTCATAACATTTGCGTCCATCGAACGTGAATCCCGCTGAATATTATTGTCGCGACAGGACGATTGGTACACAAAAGCATCGCTTGTAACGTCGCTGGTATATTCTTTATACATGCCGCTGCTTTTCGTTTATCCTATCAATGAAATTACCTCTTCTTTCATTGTTTTTTTCAACCATTGATGGCCAAAAGAGGAATTTCAATGCCTTCGTTTGTGGCTTGGATGTATAACTGTTGTCTCGTGACATCACCTCGTGAATCTTATGTGCCGCGAATTGGAATGTGACCGCACCTTTTATTCTAAAAGGGTTTCTGGGAGACGGCGGAATTCAGCCGCCGTCAAACTCATGTCAAGCTGAAGAAAACCAGCTACACAATGGACTGGTCTCCATCGTAATTAAGAAAAGAATACGGATTAGTTGCTCTTTGTACTTATCCACAAAGTCGAGCGCCCGGTCACTTTCACCGATATATGTATATACGCGCACGTATGAGCTTTTTATCTTCTATGCATCTGAGTTGATATTTCTCTCTTCTTATTTTTCCTTTCCGAAATTATCCCAGCACCGACGATAACCATTCGTCGGGTAATCGATCACCCGCTTTAGTGTTGATTCAAGAAAACTTACCGTTCTGTTCGCATCAGATGTGTGGCCAGTGCTGACTGGATATTCACGCGGCATTTTCTTGGCTTAGATTGGTTAGAAGGATTAGATAGGAAAACCGTGAAGAAGTCGGGGACTAAACATATCGAAATGGAAAATTAATGACTAAGTAATATTTCCTCTCAAAACTAGCATTTCATAGCATTAACACGGGAGTGCTCGGGAAATTGTCCAAAAAATTCTAAAATTCATTGCACTTTGACAAATTCAGTCATAAATTTTTTTAATTTTGCCAATTAAGTTATAAACATTTTCACAATTTGACAATCGACTTCATTCAGCTAGTTTTAATGGAAAATCACTAATGTAAACACTAATAATGTCACATAGGATGGCCAGCACTGACGCGAATAATCTTTTATAATTTATAAATCTTTTCTTTTCTTTTATTTTATTTCTTTCTTTTCCCTTTTTTTGTACCAAATCCGATGAGGCTAAGCTAACCCTAACCGGCAACAGGCAAGGCCCAGTGACCCTCATTGGCGGCCATTGGGTTTTTACCTCGTCCAGCTTGGAAGAAAAAAAAGAAAAAGAAAGAAATAAAAATTTTAAAAAATTTGTACACATGAGTGTCACCGAGCCACGTGAACAGCTAGTGTCCACTTCAGCTATTTACGGATAAAATTGATTGGGTGAATTCAATTGACAAAATATAAATAGGTTTAGCACTCAATTGACAAAATTGAAAAGTTTAGAATTGAATTAGCCAATATGAAATAGGTTTAGGACTTTTCGGATATAATTTTCGAGACCTGAGTTTAGATAATCACAAGTACCATGTGAATTTGCAAAGATTTGCATCGGCCACGAACAACATTAAAGAAAAAATTTCCAAAAATCTTGTCATCTGCTTTCGATGATCTGAATCGAGTTATGCTCGCAAACCTTCATCGTCAGCTGCCAATAACAGTGTGAAAACCATGAATAGTTGGTGTTGGCGGAAATTAGCCCTCGGTGTGCCTAAAATAAGGAGATTGTCAAATGAGCTCGTTCTTCACGCCATTCAAAATGAAATTAAATCATGAAAATTATAAAAAAAAAAATATTGAGTTGACATAATTCTTCTTTCACACAAAATTTCCAATAACCAGACAAAAAAATACAAGTCATCCGATTGAAATTCGAGTGGAAGGTACATGCACCGTGTCCTGGTCAATGTCTATGGATTAAGCGGGTGGGGGGACTAGTCAAAGTCATACTGTACATTGGATAAGTGCCACGTAATCCGAAAGATATAATTTATTTCATCTGTGAAACACGACATTATAACGAAACAATGTTGTTTCCGTGCAACCTGTTCGTTTCGTGAGGTGCGAACTGGACGACCGGTCCGGTCGAGCGTCGCCGTTGGAGCGGTTAGCATAAAGAGATGGATCAACAAAACAGCCAAATTTGTACCAAATAAGGTTACGATGTTTAATGAAAATTCGAGTTTTGAAACTCGCGGAATTAACCCCTTTTGCTTTTGGTAAACTTGAGGGAAAAATAAAAAAAAATAAAAAAAAAACAGGGACGCCGCGAGAATTGAACGGTGAGTGGTACGTGGTGGGAAGCTCTTCGAGTAGGGTTCCTAAGGGAAGGAATTGACTCACCTACTTCAATCAGGGGAGATTAATATATATCATGAGTTGACAAAGGGTATCTCGGTCATTTGAGTCCCTGTTTTAAGGGTAGATTAATTAGTTTAATGGGGAACAAGGTCATAGGTTTGGTTTACTTTTGCCTCTCTTTTTATTTATTTTTTATTTTTATAGCAATTTCTCTTCATTTAAATATAATATCCTACCAATTCAAGAAAGGCTAACGACCAACAATATCGACCATTTTCCCAGCAAAAATTAACAATATCGACCGTTTTTTACGCTACATGATATTTGGAGTTCGAATTCTTGACGTGAAAAGGCAACTCTAATATGGGAGAAAATTCGAGGCGACCGCACATGTAAAAGTATTCACTATATATAGGCGATTCTAATCCAATTAAGGACGCGTGTGTTTTACGAAAGATGAATAATACGAAAAATATTTTTTCTAGAACAATCACTTCTATCGCTTACGAAATTGAACGAACAAAAGATTTTTGCATTGTCTACAAAAAATGTATAGAGATAAATTGTTGTAGATAATGAAAATATTTTTCATCGATTAATTATTTGGAACAATGCAAGCGATCATTTTTAAGAAAATATGTTATGAATCATTCATTTTCCGCGAAACAAGCGGAGTATAAAAGTGCACATTTTCGAGCAAGAATCATGTACTAAACCATAGGCCACCTCCCATGGCCTTAAGCCCTGGTCATTTTTTCAAGTTTCATGCATATATAAAAGTGCATGTTCCGTTAACCTACCTATTTTCCCATCATAAAATCTACCGATGAACGTTTTACTTTTCTCGGAGGCGAAATTGAACCTCGTTTCCCAATTGTTCTTGTTCACTGGAGAGATCACGTCGACATATAGGCCATCGACGCAAGGGTCACGTTTTCTCTCACGTCTTGATCGACGGAAATTTCCTCCGATCATATTCTGATTAGCAGATAACGAATGTGGACACCGCCCGCATTAAACATCGAGAGCTGGCCCCCGGGCTCTCTCCCATCTGATCTCTCTCTCGATTTTTGTTGTCGACGGTGCATTTATCACGACATGCACAAGTCAATGTCGGATATATGGATCGTCAATGCGTGAAGCATCGCACCGAGGGGCCAACAGAGAAACCACGTAAGAAGGAGGAGAGCGATGAATTGATGTTTCGGTTGAGTCCAAACGGGCCTTTTCTGACAGGCAATTGGTACGGCGGTCAACGCCCCCCTTGTGTTGCATCATACCCACCAAGGCAATGCACAATTTCAATGCCCTAACTTGCAATTTACTCCATGTCGACCCATTTATCGAAAATTCGTATTTAGGGTTTCGTTTATTTTCGCGAACAATGAGCAATTTGAAAAGAAAATTGTTTACAATTTAGGTTTGATAATAATTTATGTCTATACATTTTTATGAGCCACGAAATAAATATTTTTCATTATCTAATTATTTCAAGCGATTTCTTTCGGAAAAATATTTTTCAGATCATTCATTTTTTGTTAAATAAATAAATCCGAGGTTTTAATTTATCTTCTGGGCCTGTGCCGTTACACGCATACCAACGAGATCCGTAGTGATTTTGCATAGGCAACGAGGATTATTCTGATGTCTTTATTAATTCTCCACGGTTCTATAACATGTGCGTGATGTGATCAACTTAGAAAGAAAACCATGACGTCACTCCCACGCTCATATTTTTCATCTCTCACGTAAAACTGCAGGACTCATTCCAAATTAGGTTTCGTTTTCGCAGAACATTCTACGATGTTTAATTATGGTCAAAATAGTTTCAAAACAAGACCTAAGAATGCCTTTCCTCTTCCTGGATACTTTCAATTCCATCCGATCTAACATTAAATTGGTTTTGCGAGTCGGCAGTGCCTGCAAAGAGCGTGCAAGAAATCCTTTCATTCCAATACGAAATTCGTTTGCTTAATTATAAATGACTTAATTTAACCAGTCGGTCTCGTCGATTAGTTCTAACTTCTATTGACTATTTCGAAGATGCAAGTGGGACGGGATCTCGTGCTTGTTTATCCTCTCTGACCCGGAAGAAAACTTCCCATGCTTTCGAGGCGATCACGCAATCATATACACCTTCATCATCCCCCCCCCCTCTCCTACATATTAAAAAATTAATTTCTTTTGGGTCAAAATAATAAACTTCAAATTTCAAAAGCAGTTAGACACTCTCGGGATTTCGTCCACAACACAATCCTCGAAGCGACTTTCTATGGTAGCGAGAATGCGAAACTTTAATTTTTTTCATGCCGTGATTGGCTTTGTTAATCACGTCAAGCAGAGGCTAATTTTACACTATCGGTCTCTCTTTTTTTTGGTTTTTTGGATGAAATGAAAGCAAGAAATCTTGGGTAATCAGACTGGTGTGTCTTTTGGGTACGTTGTAATCTCTCACTAGCAAGAGTACATCTGCCAGAGCCGGTCAAAGCCGGCATCTTTGACCAAACCCCACAGAGGACAAAAGAAAAACCCTAATATGAAATGAAATCAAGACTCTCTTGCTACTTTGGAGAAAGTCAATGATTGCTTCGCTTTTTTCTTATAATACGACTCGAAACCCTCAGTCTGTCATCTCCTCCTTCGTTCGCATCTCTTTCTCCCTCTCTCTCTCGCAGACGCAGTCACGTTCGTTTGTTCGTTTTCATGGGAAATGTCGTGTCACCATGTGGCCACCACCGGCACGGCTCCAGATCACAGGTGAAGCTCATCTTTTGGGAGGGGGCGACGAGGACGCTGACGGGGAAGCACGTCGCCGGCGAGATCATGTTCGAGTTCCCGGACAAGATGGTGTGCCACGCGGACTCCTTCTTCCTCGGCCGCCCGATCCCCGCCCTCGCCATCGACGACGACCTCATGCCAGGCGAGACGTACTTCGTCCTCCCGCTCGACTGCTTCCCGAGCCATGGCAGCGCCATGCTCTCCGCCTCCTCCCTCGCCGCGCTGGGCTCGGCGAGCCCGAGGCCCGGCCCGATGAGCTTCGGCGGGGACGGCCCCTTCGAGTACATCAGGGGCAAGGACGGGAGGGTTTCGATCAAGGTCGTGCCGGAGTTCATCACGAGGTTGATCACGAAAGGGAAAGGGATCGACGGCGGGAACGATTCGAGCGGCAATAACAGTTCGGTCAGCCCTTGCCGCGGCACGCTCTGTAGCACGCCGGAACTGCAGAAGCAGTACGAGCAGCTGGTCGGGGCGAGGGAGCAAGTGTGGTCGCCGAAGCTCGAGACGATATCGGAGTACAAGATTAGGTATTCGCCGTGCCGGTTCATGGGATTGGAGTGGAAGCAAAAGGAGAAGGAAGGTTAACATGTGAATGTTTGTGTGGGTAATCTGTGTAGTGGATGATGATGATGATGTAGGTTTTTTCTTTTGCTAATGAGTAGAGAGAATGCAGAAGAAATTTGACAATTTGCCCTCGCAAGCCATCTGTAAAAATGAAATTAAAGAGAGACATAAGTTTCGAAATAATTAGATAAGAATTTTGGATGATTTCTTATTCATTCATGCCTTCTTCGTTAATTAGATTTTCGTCGATCATATTCATTCATTTAGTGTCGTATTTCATGCGATTGGTATGGTAATGTTTGCAAAGGGTGTTTTGTTTTGTTGGTTCATTGTCTAATCTGATTTTTGCACCGTGGATAATTACAACATATACCAGACGTTATGGCTGCGTATCGCGCAGGTGTTAATTTTACTAATTAAAATTGCCGGTTCAATATATTGTAAAACTGTTGTCCATTATTTCCTTAAATTCAATATTTATAATGGAAATTACAGAATAACAGTAAAAAAATCGTTTCGCAAGGAAAAAAGTACAAATAATATATCTAGTTAATAAGGATTCATTCGTATAAAAATGTTATTATATGAAGAAAAAACATTATTCTAAAACTCCACGGAAGTAAGGATTAGTAGTATCTTACAAAAGAGAGACGCTATACTTAAATCTCATGAGTAAGGAGATATACAAATTGTGACTAAATATAGGCAAAAGAGAACAAGAACGAAATTAAAGAATATCCCCCGTTCAACTTTACATGTATAAAGCAAGCATGCATAATTGAATACCTTACTATTTTGTTTTCCTTTTAGCACAATTCATAAATATTTTTCATGAAAAATGTGGCATTTCTGGAAAATATCCTACAGGAAAATGATAATATTTTTCAGCATATGGTTGAAGCTTGATGATAAACTAGAAAATATTTTCCGGTGTTTTGGTTACGAAAATCTGATTTGATTTTCCTAAATAAAAATACCTCATTCGAGTGCTAGTGACTTGTCCTAAGACCAACCTCTGTGGACCCAGGCCCAGGCATCGGGGTTCCGAACCCGACCATTTTGGACCTAGGCTTGGCCTCAATGGGTCCCGGTGGACTTGGCCTCAACTTCTAGACCAACGTCTGTTGCCAAGGGCCCGGGTACAAGGGGTTGGGGTTCTTGTGCCAAAATGCAGAGTTTCTAATCAAAGTGTCGAAATCTAATCATATTTAAAATATGATTTTGGCTTTAAAAAAAAGGAAATCATTTTTCTAAATTTAAACATAGATTTTCCGTTGACTAAGAAAACATTTTCTGTTGATGTATTTTCCGAAGAGATCCAAATGCCGTAAAATGAAGATAATGTTTTTCGCGAAACGAACGAAGCCTTACTATCCATTTTATTTTATTTTATTTTATGTTAGGTGGAATGACCTCGAGATAATAAGCATGCGCAATTGTCATCCTACCAAAAGAGGACAACATTTGTGGCTCCACACAACACAAAGCCAACTCGTAGTTACCTTAATTAACAGTAATGGACATTAGATTAACATCGAAAGGTCATGTGAACTTACGGTATGGAGTTAATGGACGGGACGGAGTTAGCTTTTATTTGACTTCCTAGGGCTTTTCGACCAACGAATGATTAGTCAAAAACAAGCGTTGAGCAGCCGATATACACGGTGTTTTTGAATATGATTCTCAGTGGACATCGATTACAACACGTATGCTAGCAATTTGTGGAGTGAATCATTGCTCTCTAAATGGCACATACTAATTAAATTAGGTAATTAATTGGTATATCATTGACTTTTTGGATATTATTAAGGTGTGAATGTGACCGATTGAATGTGACGTGAGCGAATGGCTAACAGGTTAGCGGTGGAGGTGATAATGGAGTTAATAATATTTCCTTTGCCCCAAGCACAACAACTGTTATTATTTTATTGTTAATATTTATTTCATTGCTAACTCTGTCGTAAAATTATTTTTTACGTATAATTTTATTGTTTCTATTCCCTCTATTATTAGATAGAAAGTGAGGAAGAAGGTCTGTCATATCGAGGGATGATAGCCGCTTAGAGCCCCGTTGCACAAAATTTCATACTTCGAGAGACGGAATTATCTGTAAGGATAATACTTGCATGCCTCGGGCAGTTGATTTTATTTTGATCTTCTCCAATTGTTTACGACAATCATAAGGATTATTCGGACTCCTAATAATCAAGTCATTCTATTTGAATTTTGAAATCGACCTGCTTTTGTGTGTCTTCTTAAACTTAACCGTGGGTGAGCTTTGGTTGCCATTTGCGCGGTAACACAAACGAGGTCGTCTCTACTCCGATTAACATATGTTATTGGTTTTGATTCATTCGAAACTTGCCTGTTTCTCTATTATATTTTATCACCTTTCATTGACCGCTTGATCAAACTGTTGTTGAATCGTCATACTAAGACACTGCAAGTGATTTTATACGTGATTTTGGCCCTTGTGAGCTACATTCAGGTTATGTTTGTTTCGTGAAAAATAAATGATTTGGATAATATTTTTCTACAAATAATCACTTATATCACTTGAACTAATTAGTTGACGAAAATATTTTTATAATCAATAATAATTTATATCTAAATATTTTCGTAAATAATGAAAATATTTTTTATTGATTTATCTTTTAAATTATATAAGTGATTATTTTTATAAAATTATTAATTTTTTTATGAAATAAATGGAATTTTCTGAATTGGCTGTGGAAATATGCTAGAGGTTACTCGGAGACTTACTAAGCGGAAGCCAATATACTACTATTATATGACATCATCAT
The DNA here is from genome assembly GCA_024500025.1 of Syzygium aromaticum. Classification (NCBI taxonomy): domain Eukaryota; kingdom Viridiplantae; phylum Streptophyta; class Magnoliopsida; order Myrtales; family Myrtaceae; genus Syzygium; species Syzygium aromaticum. The sequence continues at coordinate 6,200,434 of CM044894.1, forward strand.
CAAAAGTCGTGTGACTCCAGAAGATAACTTCGGCATAAGTACATGCGTCCCTATCCGGTCAACAATAGCCGCTATACTCATTGAGTCACGACACGTGCAACCGGTACATTTGTAATTGGGTAAATTTAGCTCATGTTTCGACCAAAAAAAAAATTTAGCTCATGTTGGGAAAAGTGCCAAAAAAAATACTAAACCTATTATATTTATACCAATTCGATTCTAAACCTTTAAATAAAATCAATTTAATTATAAACCTTTTTATATTAATATAAATTCAGTCTATTCGGTCAATGTAGGTCAGAAATCGCTGATGTGGACGCCGGCGGTCCTACTGAATGCCACCCGCACTAATGTAGACAGATTTTATAACTTTTAATAATTTTTTCTCTTTTCTATTTTTTTCTTTTTCCCTTTCCCAAAACTAGTTAGCTAGTGAGGTCGCTGGGCGACCATCGCCAGCCACAGGTGAGGGCGGCGAAGCCCTCATCCAAACTAGGCAAGGGCATGGTGGCCCTTTCCAGCCAATCAGTTATGGGAAAAGAAAAAAAAAATCTGAAAATTTTATTGAAAGAGTATAAAATTTATCCACGTCAGCCATGTTTTCAACCTAAATTGGCTAGATGGACTGAATTAGTATTAACATGAAAAGGTTTATGACTAAATTGATCTTATTAAAAGATTTATGACTTAATTGATACGGTTATAATAAATTTATGACTTTTTTTGTACCTTTCCCCTCGTAGATACTGCACTGTACGTGTTTGCTTCTAGGCTCCTTTTTGTCCTATTTACTGTTCGAGAAAATCAATAATCTTGGTAAAAGCGAAGATGAAAAAGAATCATTAATATAGGCTTTTAGGTGAAAATCCAGTAATCCTTTCGATTAAACTCTAAGTAAGATCAAATTCAAGACATGGATGACTGTTTTTAAGTCTGCGCAATGCGCCTATTGAAATTTTCCACATCGTTCGACTCTAGGGTTTATATTTCAACGGTGCGGGCATTAAACTAGTTATAGATCCAATGAAAGGAAGGCGATTACTTTAGGTCATGTGGAACTCTAGTTATGCATGAAAATTCTTGGCACCATTTCTTGATAATCTTGCCTGACCATAATCCATTGTTCGGCTTCTTGAAGATTAAACCCATCAAACTTTACCCTAAAAGCAAAACCCGACCACATTCGATTCTTCAAAGAGTCATGTGTAGAATCTATAACAGTGAAACTAAACGATGGCCCCATGCAACAATATGTCACATGAACGTTAAGTGGCTCATTGTAATATCTACTATTGTGGGGGCTTACCCGTGCTATGGCGCGGGAAAAAGAAACTTTTTTAGAGCACAATTTAACTAAAAGATCGGTTTTGGTTAATTTTCTTTAAGTAAACATTGTCGTCGCGTTAATAACATAGATTTCAGTTATACAATAGATATTAAGCAGGTTGTTCGACCGAAGAAGGGGAAGAGAGGTGGAAAAAATGTTGAGGCCGATTTGAAGAAGTTAGCTAGTAAGTTTGAATCACGTGCTGCGTTGAAATTGCATATCACTGTGAAATCATGCACTGCCTTAAGATGGCATGCTTAACTTCGAATTACTCACTGTCTTGATAAAATTGCATACCAAATGTTCATTGAGGTTGCATGTTATAAATGCACGTCATTAGTAGAGTGCACGTCAATATAACAAACACGCCATGTTATGGAATGCATGTCGAAACTGAAATTGAACGTTGTCTCGTTGGACTTGGACTAGTCACTATTAGTTGTTAGTACATGTGGTGTATCAATTTCGTATTGGATTCATGTAGCAGAGGTAGCAAAATGAGTTTAAAATCCATATTTTAACTTATATTTAATGGTGTGGGTCATAAATGGTTTGTTTTAAATTTTTAAAACAAGCTTAAATGGGCCTAACACTTAATGGGTTTTAAATGGATCGTAAATAGATTATCTAATAATCTTAAGCGAATTAAAAAATGGTTATTTTTTAATTTTTTCAAGTTTCGATTTATTTAAATTTTCTAATTTTTTCCATTTTTTCTTTCTTCATTTTCCTTTTCTTTTTCTACAAAATTCAGCGACGGCTAGCCGTCCCTTGCCGGTTGCGGGCGAGGGTTTTGATGTAAACTCAAACGCACAGTCTTATATTCTACTATATGCCCAAGCCCCAGAAAAAAAACAAGAAAAAGAAAAGAAGTAAAGGCAAATTCATAACTGCTAAATGCCCCCAAAAAAAAATCTCAGGAAGATTTAACATGTTAGATTAAAGGACTCTTAGTTTCTTTCTCGACGTAAGATACTACGAATTCATCAAGAATTTGAGATTGGAATTTTAGCGATGGTCCTGTCGATGTGCCGGGACCCTTTTAGATCCTTTAAAGAAAACGGTAAAATTGCGCACTATAAAATTATTTGGCCGCCTAGTCATCCCTGATCGATTCGACGTCTTAAACATTTGCGTTGGAAGGATTCATTTATCGAGATAAATTACGCTTATCGAACTAATCCTTATCAAACTAAGCAGAAAGACAAATTTGGATTAAGATGCTCTCGACGTAATTCCAAATTCTTGTTTTGTGGTTGAAGTCTTCAATTGCCCGTATTCGCATGAGCCCTTGTCTGGGCTTGAACCTTGTTTTCTTTGGCACATATGGCGTACCACCGTGAAAAGCCCATTGGATGATCGTTCACGGTCCAGCTCCAATTTGACAGTCATATCTGGATATCGAAACGAGCGGAGCCTTAGCGCATGTTGTTCGACTTCGGCTTTGATGGGTGTCAACAGTCATATCTGGCAATAACCTTTTTTTTTTGGGTAGTAAAGGAACAAAAAAGATCTGGTTAAAATTTAATTGCAGGCCCGATTTATCAAAAGCCGTGGCAGCCCGGCAGTAATAGGGTCACGATTCGATCAACGTCGTGACCGAACCTCTGGCTAGCTCGCGTCTCGGGCAATTGCTATATAGGCGGTGGGAATTCGTGGCTTCCGACGAGTCAAGAGGAGGGGCTGCGAACGACGGGCTCCCGTACCGACGGGCGGGCCGTGCTAGTCAGGGGTCAAATCGAACATTTGGTGAGTAAGGTATCGAGCTTTCGTGATAACGCAGGAGAAGGTAATTACGTGGATCACCCCCTCCCACACTTTCGATTAGAAAAACACACGGGAATTATTCCTTTCACGCCGTCTCCAAAACGAACCATTCAGCGGTAGTTCAAGAATCACGTCCAATAAATTCAAAATTTTATGAATCGGCACCGTACCATCGATCAAAATTTGGAAACCAAGAAAAAGGAGACTTTACACTTTGTCGATGCGATAAGGAGTGGAGATCCGTGAAGAGGGCTGAACGAATCCGATGGGTAAGGACCAAGGCAGATTTTACAAGCGGGACCACCTCTCTCCAACCGATTTTTTCGTACACACGGCATCAATAATTCTTTTCACGAAAATCGTGTCCCTAACTCTAGCCCAGACGCAGCCCAACTTCACCTCTCACCTCCCACGCCCCCTAGAGGACCCATCAAATCCGAGTCCCTCCACTAGACATCACACGCACCGTCGCTTTCCGATCGAACGCCCCCCCCCCCCCCCCCCCGAAAGATGTCAAAGTCGTCCGTTCCTTATCTAGGAAGGTATCTTATCAACCTCTTAAAATTATTAATTTTTCGTGGGGTGTTGGGGGTTGGGGCCAATCGGAGGAAGCTCAGAGCTGCTAGTAGGCTCACGTAGCCACCTAGTCGTTCCAATCACGTTGACCCACGTCAATGCTAGGCCCGCGAGAGGCCTACTGCTACTACTTCTTCTTCTGTTGTTTTGACTCGGGTGTGGGCCTCTTGTCGGCTTCTTTACGATCCTAGGTTAAAGAAGCATCTCCCGCGAAGCCCCCTCCCCGAACTAGGGACAAGAGACAGCATGAACATTGGATGATAACGATGAACGAACTCGAACGGGCACGAGGCCGATGTTACGAGAAAGATTGGCCGCATCGATTTCAGTAAGGCAAATGGGAGAAGAAATTGACGTTTCGGGTTCATGCGAAGGTTTACGCCAACAACGTGCGGGTCGACGGAAATCGGCTATGGCCGCGCGCATTTCCACGGTTGACACCCGTCACGCCACGTGTCCGCTCAAGGGCAAGACACCCCCCGCCACCCGCTTGGGCCTCCGCCACGTGGGGCGTCTCTATTATAGGCCTCCCCCCACGAAAATCGGAATTTGTTGCCCGTCTTTTTTTTTTCCTTCCTTCTTTTTTTTTTGACGGTCGCTGTGCATTTTAATTACCGATCGTAAAATTCGATTTTTTTTTTTGACGACGTCCCGAAAGGCTTGGTTATTTTTTATTAAGGTTAATCACGACCGACCGCCTCGTTAAAAACGCAAGACGTAGGGAGAGGCACCGGGGCGGGCCCCGCTCGGCGATGGAGCGGCGCCAACGAGGAACGGACGAGCCGCCCGATCGGCGGCGCGTGGGCTTCCCCCCCCCCCCTCCCGCGGTGCAGGGAGTGGCCGATCCTCCGTCACGCTGTGCTACTTCCCGCTGGCCAGCAAGACAATAAAGGGGAAAACAGAGACGAGAGAAAAACGGAAAAGAAAGAGAGGGAGGAGTACGGAGGCGTCACATTTCGCAGGGCTCGAGGCGTGAAGGAGAAAAGCGAAACCTCGGTGTCTGCGCACGACCTACTCCCCCTCGTAGACTTACTGCTCCCGCAGCCTAGATCTGCGCTGTATCACATTATCGCCCAAAAAAAAAAAACACAGCTCGGCCCCACCCACGCGCCGCCTCCGCCGGTGCCGCCCACCGCCCCGTCTCGACTCCCGCGCGGTGCGCGACGTGGGCCCCCGGCGCCCCGCGGGGAGCGCGTGGCGAGACCGCCGCGAGTGGGAGGGGACGGCGGGAGATAGCGAGGCGCCGCTTTCTGCGTCCGTGTTTTTTTGAAATCGGGAAGGGAAGGAAGGAAAGGGGAGGGGGGCGGTGCGTGGTCGGGGTTTAAAATCGCTGCCCTTTTTTTTTTTGTCTCGTCTGTCTTCTTCTTTCTTCTTTTACTCCTTCTCTCTCCCCCTCGCTGCTCACGTTCTAAGCCGATTCAAATTACGTCGACAACTATTCCCGCAATCAATACGTAAAATGACGTTGCGAATTGTGAATAGATAATCGAATTCGAAGACAGTCAAACGGATCTTAGAATTCATCGCGGTCATTTCAAGCCCATCATCTTCGCATCTTCCTCTGGAAAATGCAATCACGTAATCAGTCGTCGCATATGATTTCTTCACAGGTAGGCGGTTCGGGTACCCGTTACACGTTCGGTCTCGGTATATCTTCCCGTGTGCGCGCGGACTAAAGTTAAACCGGGGGGAAAAAAGGGCGAAATTTTCTTGTTTAATCCAAATGATAGCGGTGATTGGAAAATCCTAATCCTCAATCCTACTGGATAAGATCGGCCAATGAGGTGACGTTCAACGGCCATCGTCATGGGGGGTGGGCGGTGGTCGGTGATAATATAATCACCGGCCCCTCAAAGGGCAAAAAACCCCCCCAAGCTCGCACGTGCCGCGGCGAGGGGCTCTTGCTTTGCGGCCTTGTGTTTCCCGCCTTAAATCCGAGAGATTAACCGGGGCTGTTAATTAACAAACTTCGTTAATCATGGGAACGGGAGAGAGGAGGGGGAGGGAATATGGGGACAGCGTGGCACGGTGCTCGAGGCGGGGGAAAGGGCTATAATAATGGGGGACAACGAAACCTTAATTTGCGGAGGTGGCGTGATGTCTGAAACGACCGTACGTTTTGGTAGCGCCCCACACCATTCATTCAATTTCATCTTCGAACTTCTTCCCCATCCCCCACCCCCACCCCTTCAATAATTTCACCTCCTCCTCCTCTTTGGCCCCTTTTTTTTTTTTTTCTTTCTACCCCCTGCTTATTGTTTTTTTTTTATAATTATTTCTCCATCATTGATGCTCTTTTCCCCAATCTCTCTTTCCTAATTCTTTAGTTTTTTGCTTTTCTTTTTTCACGATTTCTTTATTTAATTTCCTTTTTTTTTTGGGGGGGATAGACCGAATTACTTGTTATTTAAACGAACCAAATGATCTCAAAATGCAATATGATTCCCAAATTTAAAATTTATTCAATATAGTTTCCGAACTTTTACTCAATATATAATGTCATTCTTGAACTTTTGATTTGTTTGATGTGGTCTCTAAATTTTTTTTGTTCATATTCAATTTAGTTCCTGAACTAATTTAAAGTCTAGGGAGCACATTACACACTCGATCAAAATTCAGAAACTATTTATATTATTAGAAAAGGGCAAACGCATATATCAAACCGCCCCCATGTAGATTGACCAGATCATAATCATCCCCCCCGTGTTGGAATTGTTACATATGATCTTGTGGCAAGGGCGATAGCGGGGGATGCCTCGAGAACATTGGCAAAATATTGATGTCACGGTGCTAAAAGAACATTCTCGGTAGAAATACTCAATACAAGATGATGATATTCTTATAAACCTTGTATGATTGATTTTCAGGTGTTTGTATTTTTCGAAGACGTAATTTTTATTAGCTTAGCCTTAGTATATATATTTCATTAAGAGTCCTTCTTTATACTTATAAATAAGAAATAGTGCTTTATGTTCCGTTTATTTCACAAAAAATGAATGATTTAAATATATTTTTCATAAAAATAATCGTTTGAAATAATTTATTCAATGAAAAAAATTTTCATTATCGACTGCAATTTATATCTCGGCATTTTCGAGGACGATGAGAATAAAAATAAGGCTCTATCCCATAAGTCGAATAAGACAATATTGAATTAAAATCGGAGGGATACAGCTACGCATGATAATAATTTCCACTCAAGAATGTTTGAAATCACCCACACGGTGCACATTATCAAATGATACGCATCATTACAAAATTTGAAAGCTGTTTGGAGAAAGATGCGACATGACCTGTCAAATTTTTCATCTCTAAGCAATACATCAATCCTTAACCAATTTGAAAATCCTTGAATTTGGTCAATACACACTAAAGAAAAAGAACTGATTCGACACAGCCGTTTGTAGATCAGGACCTAATTTTTACACGTCACGAAAAAAAAAAAAAAGGTAATAATTTTGAGTACCGTGTTATAAATGTAAACCAATTAAGAACTAATTTTACAGGTGGCCCTATTAAAATTTTATTTAAATCTGTATTCCCTTGCTCAAAGCGATGCATTTTCCGTGCAAGCTCGTGGTCGTGCGTGTCCCGATTCAGTGAATAATGTTAGTGGAGGTCATCGCCGTCCTCGTTCTGTCATGGATCCAAGGAGCAATCGATTGCTTTTGTCTTCTCTCGAGTCACATGAAATTTTTGCTGTGATGCCCCTGAAAGCCAGTGCCCCGCTCTTCGGAAATAGGAACCTCCCTTTACCCCATGGGTCTCTAACCAATTTCTCTTTTTTCTTTTTTTTTTTGGGTTGTAAAATTTCAACTTTTTTTTTATTAGTTACGAAATTTGTGAATGAAAATTCTTATTTAAGTTTTGGAAGACTAGCTCGTCTAGGATTTTACAGCTCCCATTCTAAATATATTGTGAAGTCTTCGATTGTTTCATTCAAAAAAAGTCCCGGGTTCCTCGACATTTGTAAAAAAAAATTCAAAAGTCGAAGCAAAAAATCGTCTCGAATGAACATCCCGCTTAGACCTCCGCGGTGCTAGCTGAATTGTCAAGAGAAGGCGGTCTATGCCTTGACATAATTTTTTGAATTCGGTTTCTCACTTGAATTTGCTCGTTATCTTCTAATTTCCTTATGTAGGTTTTATAATTTTATATTGGCATAAATGTTTGTTCCTCTTTGATTTGTTGTTAGTGGCGAAACCTTCACAAATAAAGTGTTATAGTCAATTCTTTTCACTATTAATCGCCTGCGTTAATGTATCATTCTCTCAATTTGACCAATGTAAGGATTAAGACAACAATTAGAGAAGAAATGAATGGGACAAAAAGAGTTTTAGAATAAATGAGTGGGACAAAAAAAGTTTATCTTTTGTATCGAGAAAATGGAAGGACAAATCGAGTTCACACGTAGAAATTTGATAAATTCATCACGGCTATCTCGTTTAATTTTTGGTCACATTTGAAGAAAATGGGTAGGAGTCGAAAGGGGTTAGGCCAATGTTTTAGTCAAAAGAGAGGGTGAAAAAGGGTAGCTACTTTCGGTAAGGAAATTGCAAGACGGGTCTCTTAAGATTGGTTTCTTAATCTTAACTTTTAGCATTATCGGAATTCTATTTGTTCACGCATATTGAGTTTTCCAAAATTCACGAAATCTCATACTTTTAACAAGAAATGTCAATATTGAATCGCAAACTCACATTGAATTTTCTCATCTTTGTAATATGTTTAAGTGCAAACAAACATGTCGAGAATATTTCCTTAATTTGTTAATGGCGTTAGAAGATAGGGCAAAAGCCATAAAAAAACCCTAAATTATGTCTACGATTACACATTTATCGTGATTTTGTTTGCGACTCAAAAAATATTTAAAACTTGTACTTATGTGACATATCTATTCTATGTCAAAATTCTATCAACGAGAATAGGTAAAAATATACCTGCGTGAATACTATAAAGCAAACAATGTTTATGTGGCTTCTACATGACTTGAGTGAAATGAAATTGACATTGTTTTGACAAAAAAATCATCTACGGAATTTTGACATGTACGGATTTAGAAATTTTTTATGTTGTAAGAAAATTTAAGGTAAATGTGTCACACAATAGGCATAATTTAAAATTTCCGATATCTCAAGAAACAATTCCGGATAAACGTGTTAAGATGAACATAATTTAAGGATTTCGTGACTGACTTTTTCCCTAGGAGATATTTGTCTGACAAATTTGTTCTTTCTTCAAAAAAAAAAGAAAGGACAAAAAAAAAGTAGAAAAAAGGAGAGTGTGATGGATTGATGGATGGATGGATCGGATTCTAACAAAAAATCACGGGGCGCACTGTTTCGCGGTCAACGCCAATTTGAACGGTGATGGACAGAGTTTCCGAGGTGACGTGGGACGTCCGATGTGACTGGGTGGGCTATTGGGGGAATAATAACAGACGCGACCTCTTCCAACCATTCCCCCCCTGTCCACATCTCCGGAACGTTCCCCCTCTCGTTTTCTGCCACGTGGCCTCCCCTCCTTCACTTTTTGGCTCCTTCTTTCCCTCTCGGATAGACTTTCACTTCTCGAATTTTTTACTCCATTTGAATTTCTCTTTAGGATTTGCTTTTGCACTAATCCTAAACCGACCAGGCTTACATTAAAACATAAGAGAGAGACCGTTACTAATGGCGCGCTAAGATCGTTGGCCCCATGGCGAAAGAGTCGCCTTATCTTCTACAAGATCAAAAGTTTAATGTACGCTCGTGAAATGATCTTTGAATGACCCGTGCAGTGCTGCCTAACCGTAACATGACTTGTCGGAAATAGAGATAGACTTTCTATCTATTGGGGCCTTCGAGATGCATACTGAACTCGCAAGTTTTGTGTGGAGAGATTGCGTGCCAAACCTAACATGAAGAGCTTTTTTTTTCCTACACTTCCGTAACCATTTCGTTTCTTCTAATTGCTCGCCGGTGGCGGCGAAGGCGTTGGAGATAGAAGGCTCGTGGATCGCCTGCCTCTTTTCTCTCAGAAGGGGCAATCAATGTTACGTCACGACAATCTGAATATTAAAATAAATATCTTCTTTTTTTGTATTGGAAATAGATCTAAAATAGGGATATAAGCAAGAACAATGAAGGAAATTGTTTATAAGGGATTAAAATATAGATCAAAATGGACTTTGCTAATCCTTTATAAGCTCTCCAAATCTGGCCTAATACTATCAAATTAAATAGGATTTTTTTACCTAGTTTAACCCTTTAAATCAAGTTCATTGAAGGCTATCAAACAAACATAATCTCATCAAATGTTATATTTTTTTTTTATTTTCAGCACTTAATTAGATTATCAAACCAGCCTTAGAACGAGTAAACCGCGATTCTTTCACTTTAATTGTCCATCCATTCATTTGGGTGCTCGGGGAATAAAGTACAATTGGGGTTTTTGTCCTCTCCCTCTTGTTTTCTAACTTAAATAGAATAAAAGTACCGTGGCCATATTTGTCTCTTGAGGAACAGTACAAACACTTTCTTGGAGAATTTGGAAAAATGAGGCCAAGATTTTGTCCATCGCAGCACAAGTACATGCTTACTTTTTTGGAACTTGGTCTTGTTTTGGGAGGTCCTAATTTTCTCTCTCTGATTAACTTAAACCATAGAAGAAATCACCGATAGCAACATCAAGATGGCTGCTCTCGTGATAAAGGGGGATTGTCCGTCTTTCACGAGATCACGAGTTCGATTCACGTCGTAATTAAACCCACAAACGGCTTATGCTACATTGCCTAACAATAACATATCTTATCTATAAAGACTTCTTGACCTTCACTATCTTGGTAAGGTTGTGATGACGGGCTCGTCAACCAAAGATCTTTGGATAGAGGGTAGTGCGGAATAGCCACGGCTCAAGTCAATCATTTCCTTTCTTGTGCGAGGTTCTTGAACATTTCCTAATAGGTATGAAGCAATATATAATAATGTTCAAAGGGGATTGCTAGTGCTGATCAGCTTTTCCCCTTTTTACAGAGAAACCCAAAGTCGACAAACTTTTTTCAAAAATGAAACCGAGACATTGTTTAGCACTTGCAAGGAATTTCTGAAAGTCACGGCTAGAAGCCACAAGGAAAAATCTATTTACCCACTTATCGACATGTACTTTACTTTCGGCTAGTATCTTGCATAATCACATGTATATAAAATTTTGAAAAAAGAAATTAAGTGCGAAATGAAGAACATGTCTTATTCTTGTATGTATGTTAATTCTTTAAAGTAAAAATCACGATTAGTAATTTCAAGGGACATAACGTCCAAATTTCAATTTCAAAGGGAACTTTTTCAAGCGAAGAAAACGTCAGGTGGTGTATTGACATGCACATTACACATTTAAATTGTTTTTCTTATGTTTTTAATAACTGAGTTATGCAGACCCCACTAAATTAATAAATAAGGATATTCGATTGCGTACGAGCGTGACTACTCTCTCTCTCAAATGAGTCAATCGTTTCAACTTTCATGCATGTGCGTGGTTTTGAAAAAGAAATGGATGAAAGCCATTCACTCCCGTAGCAGTTTTCCTTTTTATTATTATGCTCTCTTCTTCTTCTTTTTTTTTTTATAAAAAAAGAGAGACAAGGCCCGAACATTAGATCCTTACTCTCCTAACTCCTAACAAGAAACGGAGTAAACCTCCAGGTGGCTTACCTAGTGCAAGATTATAACATGCATTACGGACTGAACGGTCTAATTAGCTAGCCAATCTGCACATACATGTCCCTCCCTAAAATTATGGAGAATCTCTACATGTTGAAAATGTTTGAGCATATTTTCCAATTTGGGAAAAGAGGGCATCGGCAAACGAAGAGATGAAGTTGATTTCCGAATTAAAGAAATGGCTGCTTTGTTAAGCCACCTCCATAATAAGTTTGGTGAAACCCAAAGGTAATGCCATTTTGACACTCAAGAAGCTACACCACGGTTTTGCTCTGAGCGAAAAACACACACTCACTAGCAAACCAATTACCCAAGTCATCACTAATAAGTCCACCAACTAAAGTTGAACCCAAGTTTCCTTCTGAAGCCCCCGTCGAAATTGAGTCGGACCCAGTTGGATGGAGGTGGGGGTTCAACCCACAAACTCTTCGATTTTCTCATTGTGGGTAGACAAATCAATTTTCTACCAATCGAGCAAAACGAACATCCAAGACATATCCTGAGATCAAAACCACGGGTGCATCGGGAAAAGAAAAATCCGTCTAGAATAATCTATTGATGATTCCTTCATTTCCAGAAATGCCAACAAGCTACACCAAATACTAGTGGCCAGTCGTAACCTTTTACCAAAACTGTTGCTGAAGATAGATTTGTCGACAACCACTTACCCAAATCGAGAGCAAAGAATTCACCCCGTAAACTTATAGGTAAAATCTCATGCCAAAAAGCCTGTGCATACTTACAGTCCCAGAGCAAGTGTAAGTTTGTCTTAGAGGATTGTAGACAAGAAGTGCGAGATTAAGAAGACGTTGGTATGAAACCAACTATAGAAAACTTTTGATCCTTTGGCGTCCATCCTATTACCACACTTAATCCCACAGTTTCAGTGGGCAAGTCCTGTCTCAGTGAGATTAAATCAAAAGCTCCCTTTACAGTGAAATGCCCACTGCTATTGCTGACCCATAGTAGCAAATCGTTGCTTGTAGGTTGGAGCACGAACTGAATTTGCGAAAAATTGAATGAGGCAGGATACCCACAAGACTAGTGAGGCTCCATTGGTAATGACGGACAAAATCCAGAACAACGCAACCAGGGTCCTACACAGCAGCAGATGGCAAAATCCAGCGGGTGAGGGGACCAATTCCATCAACCCAATTATCAGCCTAGAATTCAACTGATGTCCCATTGACCGCCGCCCATTTCATGCCCTCTTGTACATCACACCATATCTCGCTAAGAGTTTCCCAAAGGACAGAATGAATGGGACAAGTCGGGAGAAAATCAGATAGCAGGTCAATGTAGTGATATTGTTTCTCATAAAAGTTATCCATAATGACTCTAGTTTCAAAACTAATGACCCTACAAGTTCCATAAGAAATGCTATGTTACTCCAATGTGAACTGCGAAATCCTAATTCTCCATAATTCTTTGGTTGGCAAAGCGTGTCCCAGCTCACTAGGTGGATTTTCTTTTTGTCTTGAACATCGCCCCAAACAAAAATTTTGACAATCATGTTCGACTTCTTCTCAAGCTATAGCAAGCAACTTCGCCGATTGCATCAAAAGAAGTACGAGAGAATGTTAAAGACGACAGAGCCCAGCTCCACATTGTACGGTGATGCCCTCGATGTTGACCCCCGATTAAATGCCCGGTAACTTCAATTATCGCATCACAAGTGTTAAGTAGAAACATTTCACCCAACACAAAGAGCTTTGTAACTACATTTTTCAAGCCACTTTGTTTCTTCCAGCGGCGTGTCGGTGGCGACGGAGGCCCCGCGGAGGGGGGAGACCCGCATATCGCGAACCCCTTTTATTGGAGACGAGGCAATGGCATATTTTGTGATTGATGTCATGTTAATTGATGGGGAAAATTATCCAAAAAATCTTGTATTTACTGTATTTTTTTCAACTCAGTCATAGATCTTTTAACTGTGCCAATGGAGTTTATCCGATCAATTTTGATTAAAAACTACTAACGTGGATGTTGGCCATCCTATGCGGTATCGTTAGCGTCGATGTGGATAATTTTAATAATATTACTACCAACATCCATATCAGCGATTTCTGATTAAAATTAGCTAGTTGGACTTAATTGGTAAAACGTGAAAAGATTTAGGACTCAGTTGGCACAATTGCAATAGATTTTGGATTTTTTTGGGCAATTTTCCCTAATTGATGTGCACAACGAACAGGTAAACCACTCTTCTTTCCCATATCGTCCACCCATTCATCTGTTTGCTTGGAGAGAATAAAAGTACAATGGGTTCCTTGTCCTGTCCCCTTTTATATTCTCCAACTTAGACACGAACCCTAATATTATAATCTATGTTCTAGCATCGCCTGAGTGCTAGGCAAAAGTCTGTTTGTTCCCCATCAACATTCGTAGATTTTATATTTCCATCTTGGTTACCATACGAGGCCTTCGACCTTGAAAAGCAAATGACCATAATCAATTGATAAGGCAGTACCTACGTACATATGGAAGTCAGGAAAATCACGACAATTGTGGGGACTTGTGTATGTATTTTGCCCCGAGGGAGTGAGAGAGAAAACAAAGAATAGGCACTAAATCGATCCTTCCCCTTTCCCTTTCCTTCCCTAAAGACGCTCCACGAAATTTGATTCCGCGTGCTTGCAATAATGCTGATCAAAAGGGGGAATCGCTAGACAATTCATCATTAGATAAAAGCAACTTTCATCCTTGCCCCATTCCATGTAAAGAACTCTTAAATCTTTTGCTTAGTCCCCCAACAAGATCATTGGAGCCAATTAATTGCAAAATCGAGACTTGTGCCATACGTGCCTTTTTCGATCCATGATTAAAAAGAAAGGAACCCCCCCGCAATCTTGTATGTCTTCACCAATCTTCTGTTATTCTCTAAGTTGCATGTTTGTACGTGTGTGAGCAGGCATGCACATGCCTATGATCCTTGTCTCGCGCTACAATCTATAATATTGCCGATTTAAGGGAAAATTATCCAAAAAAGTCATTAACGTATCGCACTTTTATCAATTTAGTCATAAATCTTTCAATTTTGTCAATTGAGCTTTAAATATTTTCATGTTATGCCAATTGAGTTTATCTAGCCAATTTGGACCGGAAATATCTAACACGGATGCCAGTAGTTCCACGTAAGATGGCTGACGGTGACGTCGACCATAGGCGAGGGCCGCAAAATCCTCGCCGGTAGCGGCCCTCGCCCAAACCTCGTGACCGCTGCAAAGCCCTCGCCGCGACCGATCCCCATAAACATACATATAGGTCATTGTATTCATGTGCATTAAGTATGACTTAACCTATAATGTGGACAACATGAGGGACAAAACGACTAAAATATACAGTAACGTTTGAGAGGGATGGTTCGCTTTGATCTTGAAAAAGAGACTTTACCACATTCAAAATGACTTCTCTTTGGGTAGTTTAGTTTATGTGGACCCAAAAGGCCAAAGGAGATGACCCCTCATGGTCTCTTTCTGCTCCCTCTTTGTGTCGTTAAATTAAGAGGGTACAAAACAAACATTCAAAAAAAAAAACTATGGAATGCGTCCCTTGCTCCATGCTAAAAGCTAGCTATAGAAAATTAGAATGGATGCATGTCTACACTAGGCTTTATGGCTAGGGCACCCGAAACCCTAGTTTCCTAAAGCAACACTTTTGCCTGTGTGGCCCGGCGAAATCAACACATTAGGGAAAAGAACGCGGTTGAGTGCTTGTTTACTAGCGAGAACAGTGTTAAGAAAAAACCCCAGAATGCGCATGGTTGTAATGTGATCTTTATCACGTTCGATTAGCAAACATCAAGTGTGCCCTACACACTCGATTTTCTCCAATGTTGCGACATGATTCGAGCTTGACTTTTCAGCCCCGTTTTCGGTTACGGCGTATCGTGGCCCCTGTGATCATTGTTGATGCGAGTGGATGTTTAGCCATAAAGTTTATGAATTGAACTCCAAGATGATTTTCACGTGGTAGCACATGCGGTCACGCGGCTGAAATCCTAGCGTCTAAAAGCGTATATATACGTGCTCTCACATCAGCAAATGACACGCACAACGTCATGGCCTTAGAGATGGCTAAGGAGTACAAAACACGGTGAAGTTAGTAGGCCTAATTTCCTGAAAACCTCTCAATTTTTGGTCTAATTTCACTGCGGCCCCGAACTTTTTTTTGCCCAAAAAAATTCTTAACTTTCACTCTAATCCAAAAATAGCCACTACTTTCGTCAAAATTACCAACATTAGGACCAGTTACGGGTTCATTATCATTATCAACACCCTTATAGCCTCCCGATGTTATTAATCTCGAAGAAATCGGTGATGATTTTTGGATGTGTAGACAGATTTGAGACTAAAGTGAAAATTAATAATTTTATTTGGATAAAATGAAGTTTGCGGTCAAATTGGGATTGTACATGAAGTTGAGATATTTTTTGGGAAATTGGTCAAAGTTAGTATCTTCAATTAATTGCTCAACGTGTAGGTTTGGGACACTATGTGATAGAAAGATTTAAAAAAATGTGTTTAGTGTCGTCGATTTTTTTGTTACCTACGTCAACATACGTCGATCGCCTAAACTAAATTAAAAAAATCAAAGTTATTAGTTTGAGTTGATTTATTTTGCGATCTGATGATTTGGAACGAGTTAGACCTAAAAATTGTGAAAGCGATGGGTTGAAAAGATGCACCCCACGTTCGAATTAAGATGGGTGGCGAGCATTCTATTTTAGTTAGGGTCTTCTAATTATAATAATGTCAAAAGATTACCCCAACAAAGAGAAAAGAAAAGAAAAGAAAAAGCAATTGTAATAGCAAAATCATAAAATTATGTTACAACCACCCGTAAAAGTTTAAATAATTAGATAAGTGCTTGGTTTAAATTTCCAATATTTTATCAAGAACAACTGATTATTGCCATGTTCGATCTTGAAATGTAAGAAAAAGGATTAGGTTAGTCTATTTTTCTTTTCCGAAGTATTAACCTTACTATCCGGTGATTTGGCGCTATATCATAATTTCTACCATCACCTATACATGAACTTAATTAAA
This sequence comes from Syzygium aromaticum, assembly GCA_024500025.1. NCBI lineage: Eukaryota > Viridiplantae > Streptophyta > Magnoliopsida > Myrtales > Myrtaceae > Syzygium > Syzygium aromaticum. Next base: position 6,216,849 of record CM044894.1, read on the forward strand.
GAAAGGACAAATATCACAAAAAATCTCAAATTAACAAATACCAAGTGCCTTAAAGTTGCCCACCATGACACAAATATCCTGAACTTCTTTTTTTGTCATGAAAAAACCCAAAACTCATACATGTGTGGCAAATAATATCCTTTAGTATGAGTTTGGGATTTTTTATGACATAAAAAAAATTAAAGATATTTGTGCCACAATGGATAAATTTAAGATTTTTAGTGATACAAATAAAGTTTAGGGCATTTGTGTTACTTTGGATATAATTTAGGATTTTTTTTGTGGTGTTAGACCTTAAAGAAGTTCACTAAAAATAATGCTCAGCTCCTGCCACGATAGTGCCATGCAATTTCGATGTTTAACCACCAAATCAAAACCCAATAGTACAATTGTACTCTCCTACTTAATAACAATTGAATCAACAAGCCTTTTTTATTCCACACGCTGTTTGCCTGGATGCCTCAATAAGTTAATATGATATTTAGAAGCCTCATATGCGGTTTTTGAAATTTATCATGACAATGAAGATAGTACCACGAGAAGTCACGAAAGGATACGAGCTATAACCTATTCCAAGCTATACACATGCGTTCTTCGGTCACATTTAGAACGTTCATCGTTCGATCGAAATCGAATCCCGATTGATGTTGCAAGTTAACCCAAGACACGCTTTGCAAATTGTTATTCTAAGAAGCCAATTGATCGAGCCATGGATACAAGGTGCTAATAAAGAAACAGATCATAAAAGGGACGAGTAAGTGTGACCAATCTTCTCCCATTTGATTCAGACGAAATCCAAATGCAAGAGACATTAGCAGTTGGTGATATGGGCATGTGGGGTATCCTACTTCCAAAATCCCAAACAGAGCAACATGTGATGTCGAGCATAATCATGCGCTAATTGCGCGTGTGCTTCAAGACCAATCGCGGTGGGCGATCCTTCGTTTACTTGGTCCCCAACCCCCCAAAAAAAAATGCAACTAGGGATGTTTTTACACGAGCCTCCCATTAAAAAAAAACCCCCTATTGAATGGGACGAAATAGACAAGCATTTGCGAGTTCGTCCCACGAGAATCTATCGTATGTGTCACCTACATGCAAACTAACAAAAGGCTTGAGCCATGCCCATATGTATAATGCAACGACCATTAACGATTAGAAAATTCGAAAACCTACGAAAGATTTAGTAACAACACCGATAATACAAACGGGACGCGGTGAGTGCACTATCCATGGTACCCTCTTTTCTCATTCATCTATGGTGCTTGCTGAACTTTGGGCCCTTAGGGAAGAGCTTCGGACGGATGTGGATGGGTGAATTCAATGACTAAGTTCAAAAAGTGATTCAATGATGCTTTGTAAGGTAATGGAAGTCTCTTTATGATAGACCATACTTATCGAATGTGTTAGGATTAGGTGCATAAATACAATGAAATAAATAGTAAATATGAGAAAGAGATATCAAGACGTTAGATTTTATCCCGTTTCGCCTTTAAATTAGGATTACATCTTGTAAGTGGAAATTAACACTTCCCACCTCTTGTTACGACTCTCAATTGCAAGAGAAGGAAATTATATATAAGTAGAAGTTATTCATGGATCAAAGCCGACATTACTAATAAAATATAAGCTTAAACTACAAAAGCCATCTGGCGACCTGGGGGCGCTGCCTCTACGACTTCCGCTAGGGTAACTCTCTCTGACTCTCGCCAATTCACCAGGGAACAGGATTCTCGTGCCTTGAAATATGAACCATGCGCCAACAAATATTATTATCGATTGCAGATTGCTGTAGTCTAGGATTATGGGACTTTAATATAGGTATGGAGAAGCGATCATTGCGCAAGTTTGATGGCAAGTTTAGAAGGGGACTAGCTCAAGGACTTCTAAGTAAGATCTTTCAGTTGACACCTCCTTCATTTGTTGTTGATCGGTTTAGTAAAGGCTATGATTCTGTTGGTAATTTACATATCTCATCACCTGTTAGCAACATAGACATTACCAATTTGACTATATCTCCGTAGGGAGTTCAAATCACTGGCGATTGTGACATAGCGGTAGGATACTTATATTTCACGAGTTCAAACCACTTGTCATGATTGGATGTGAATCCTACGCCAAAAAATGGACTTTTCTATTGATTGAATATTTAGTTCTTGAAAAAATCTTTAATTCTGGAATGGTGTGATGCTCGATTTTTATAAATATAAAAATATCGAATAGTTATCATCCAATCCGAATGGTTCGTAGTTATTACACCATGGTCATCCATAGTGTAACCTTGGTCGTTTTTCTCTGACCCAATTGGTGGGTAGTGAAAATAAATTCTAAAATATTCACAAGTAAGATCAAAATTAAAGATTATATTATATATTGGAGTGCAGCCATGAAGAAGCTGGCCAAACCCAAAAAAGAAAAAAATGAAAGAAAGGTGTCATGTGACTTTATAGAACTCTCCCAACAAAATCACAAAAACAAAAAGGAAGAAGAAGCTAGAGAACAAGTCTTTATACCCATGTCTCTCTCCCTCTTTGCCAATATTTGTTGGTGTGATAATTGGAGAGAGAGAGACAGAGAGAGAGAGTGAGTGAGTGGGAGTGTGAGAGGTAGAGAGGAACCCACCTCGGCTCCCTTTCTAGGAAACCATACGAAGAGAGACGAGAGGAGAGGAGAGAGAGAGAGAGAGAGAGAGAGACTGGTGGAAAGAAAAGGGTTATAGCAGGAGGAGGGGAAGAGAGCAGCAGCAGATAGGGACAAGGAGATTGCTCAGAGAAGAAGGAGATCAAGGAGGAGGAGGAGGGAGGTGGCGATGATGATGGGGGAAGCGAGGAACAAACAGGTGGGGGGAAATTTTCGCAGAGCAAAAAGAGAGAGATAAAAAGGAAAGGGTCGTTATTATTGCACTGTTCAGAGCTTCTCTGCTACAACTCTCTCTCTCTCTGCAAAAATCAAGAAACCCTCCCTTTCTCTTTTCGCAGAAACAGCCAAAGCGCGGACAGAAGTAGTAGTAGTAGTAGCGTAGTCTCAGCAGTCGCAGCAGCAGCAGCAGCAGCAGCAGCAGCAGCTGCTACAGAAATCAGAAGAAGCCCACCAGACTCTTTGCTCAGTTCTCAAACCCAAAAACATACTCTCTCTCTCTCTCTCTCTCTCTACCAGCAAACAGCAATCAAGATCGCTTCGTCCCTTTTTCTTTAAATTCGCACGCACCATTCTCTCTCTCTCTCTCTCTCTCTCTCTCTCTGTGCGCGTCTGATGCGATCTCAGACAGAGAGAGAGAGAGAGACCCCACACTCAACACATAACACCCACATAGATGCATCCCTAGATTGAGCTTCTCCCTCTCTCACCCAACTTTCCATTTTCTCTCATTCCCCCACTATTCTTTCTCTCCCTCAAGCACCCACAAAAGAAAAAAGATTCAATTTTTCGAATCCTAAGAAGACAAGAACAAGAAACGGCAAGAGAGAAAAGAAAATTTCAGCAGCAGCAGTACTGAGTCAGTGCGTAGTTGTGGCTTCTTCCACGAGGAGGCTGCTCTCGGAGTCCGGCGCATTCGCTGACTGGGTGGCCTCCTCCTCCGCCGCTGGCCGCGCCGCCGCCCCCGACGACCTCTCCCTCGGCTTCAATGCTGCCCCTCTCCCGGGAGGCGCCCCCGCCTGGCCCGCCTCCTCCTCCCGCTCCGCCGTCAACTACAGCGTCCCGCCGGATATGGGCATGGTCGGTCTCCGCGACGTCTTCGTCGTCGCCCCGGCCACCTCCTTCCACCCCACGGGCCACCACCACCACCACCACCACGACGCCGTCATCGGGGACTCGTCGAACGGCTCCAGCGCCTCGGCCGCCACTGCACTCGGCATGGGCGTCGGCGTGGGAGTCATCCCCCTCCTCACTGCCGCCCCGTGCCTTCCTCCGAACGCAGCCGAGGGCAGCGGCGGTAATTTGACGGCCCGGAGCGGTAGAGCCGGCCCGGCGGCTGAATTCCAGCTGTGGCAGAACCAGCAATCTTCCCATCATTACTTGAAGAAATCCGCTCCTATCCTCGATCATGGCAATTCCGGTAATTTAATGCAAAGCGGCGGTGGCGGGGGGATCGGCGCGAGCTCTAGCAGCACGGCAACGTGCCAAGACTGCGGGAATCAGGCGAAGAAAGACTGCAGCTACCGGAGATGCAGGACTTGTTGCAAAAGTCGGGGTTTCGATTGCGCCACTCACGTGAAGAGCACGTGGGTGCCTGCCGCGAGGCGGCGGGAGCGGCAGCTCATGACCACCGCCGCCATAGCTGGCGGGACCGGCGGTTCTGCGTCCACTTCCGGAGCAAAGAAGCCGAGGCTCGTCGGCTCTCAGACAACCACCACTTCTCACACCTCGACCTCCAACACCACGCCCCCGAGGAGCTTCGACACGGGCTCGAGCCGCCAAGGTTCGGAATTTGAATCTCTACGGCTTTAAATTCACGCGCCGGATGCCGCGAAAACCGACATGGGTCCCCTTTTTTTTGTCAGCACGGAGGGCGTGGCTAGGGTTGCGGCACATGATGTGTGTGGCTTTTTCTTGAAATAGGGTTTTTGTGTGTTGCAGATGCGAGCTTCAAAGAGTCGTTGCCGGGGCAGGTGCGCGCGCCGGCGGTCTTCAAGTGCGTGCGGGTGACCTCGGTGGACGACGGGGAGGACGAGTACGCTTACCAGGCGGTGGTGAGGATCGGCGGTCATGTGTTCAAAGGGGTCTTGTATGACCGAGGTGTCGAGGGGAGAGAAGACATTCTGAACTTGTCGGATCTGCATTTAGGCGGCGGAGGCGGAGATAGGAACGGGGCGTCATCATCGTCTCCGATCATGGATCCTTCGGATGTTTATGCTGCTTCCGGGGGTGGATTGCTTGGAGGCTCAAGCTATGGTAACCCAATAAATTGAGACAATGCCATTTCTGGTTAAATTGAGGATTAGTTTTTATATTCATCCACTCATGGAATGACATTTGTAATATTGTTGTAATTGTTCGCCTATTAATCGCTAATGAACTCTAACCTGGGGTGCTAGTGATTTGTTACTAGGTCTGTATAACAGACCTTGTTCCCTGTTAACACATGTCTATCTTCATTAGCTTCACCTTAAATCTGAGTACTGTCTCGACCTCATCTTATTTCTCTGGAAGTTCCCTCTGTAATGATGGTTTTATTTGCTTTATAAGCTATTTAAATGTGGAAGATCCAAGTTTTGTGCTCCTTTACCTAACTACAAACATATTAGTAATTTATTGAAGGGAAAGGAAATTCTCATTGTTGGCATTCTTTTTGTCATAATTGATCCTTTGCTTGGACTTTTTTTCCCTACTGTTGCTATTGTTGAATTGCCTTTTTTTAATCTGTTTTCTTCATACAGGAGATTCCTTTGGCAAAGGTAAATTCTACAGTGTAAAGGATGAAAATTATGGGTTTCCTTTACATTTACTATATATATATTATATGCGCAGTTTACTCATTGTTTGCTCTTGTTTTGTGCTTCTTTTCCCATTTTAGTTCTCTCACTTTGCCCCAGCTAGAGATTTGCTGTAGTTGTGATTCCAGCATTTTTTCTATGGTCCTGCCTTGGTAGGTGCTACTGCGTTGACAACTTTGTTCTTGCGTGAGGTATATTAATGACAAGTTGAATTTGCTGACCTAATCCCCTTTGACTTTCTTCTTCTGTTCCTTTTTTCTTTAGTTTTTATGGCCTAAAACTTCTCTTTAGGTGCGTAAAGACCGGGCTTATGAAATTGTTTGCACTAGTAGTTTGGAAAGTTGAACTTTGTGTTGTTTGCCTACTTCACTGATCCAAGCATTTCTTACTAAGCCAACATACAAGGTCATTGCCCTAGACTTTCACCATGCATAGCATGCGAGGTGTAATGTCAACATCACTTTTGATTTTCCCCTTGCGAAGTAAAGAACATTAGTTGCATATGCTTTTTCGCCCCGCTTCACTCGTGTTTCTGCATCCTGAAGAAAACTGATGTTGCATGATTTTATGGAAAGTTTCGCTTTGAATCATTCTTGCCGAAAATTGTCACCTGTTATAATATCACTGTGTGGGATGGTGACTCTTGTGCTATTTCAGGAATTACTTACTAGATGATGGATTGGCACCGCTCATCCTTCCAAAGTTGCATCATGTCGTTGCCTGCTATGCACAAAAAAGTACTTACTTTGGGACTAGAACTAAGCCGTGATGGTTCCTCTCTCCTTCATCCTGATTCCCTATGTTATGATACATTTGCTTTATTGCAAAAAAAAAAAAAAGAAAGTGCAAGAAAAGATATGCATGTGCTGGATCCTCATGCAACGAATCAGCCACTAAACTGAAATCTTGATATTGGGATTGTGTGCTCGCTGTTGGAGATTCCGATGGCTTGTGGTGGGGGTGTCTTTAAATTATTCTTTCTGAAGTTATGAACATATATAAATGACATGTTTGGAATGCTAGCCATACTGTCTTTCATTCATTTGGGGACATTGAGTGGATAAACAAAGACACGTCAGCTCATTGCCTTTTTTAGGACATTTTGTTTGTGCCTCAACTGTCCTATTTGGAAGTCTGCTTTACACAAATAGATTAATTTATCATTGTGAGTGAGGTGTGATTCATTGTTTATAGTTTACCCAATTCAATGTATTGAGTCTGATCTTCGCAAAAAAACATGCGTTTAGGTTGTTTACATATAAGGATGCCTTCATACATTTTCTCCCATATCTGGGATTATCCGAGTTTAGCTCCATGGTGTTTCTCAAACAATTGGGAATTTGATGATGTTTTTTTGGATTCACTTATTGAAGATGTGCATAATTCTTTTTTGCGTATGTTCAAAACTGTGTTTCTTTTAGGATTTTTATGATATGGAATAAACTGTGTCATTATTTGTCAGTGATTAATTTTTCTTCGGACGTTAGCTGTATCATAGTGCATTATTTATATGCTGTTCTCAGTCCCATGCATTCACTTGCATGTTAGAGCATTAAGCCTTTCGTCTTCGTGTCATACTAATTAGATGATATGATCCTGTGTCGGGCAACGAGCTATCACAATTGGGTGTTTAACATTGACCCTTTTCTGGTGCATCAGCATAGATGGATGTCATCAATTACGGAGAAATCTTTGATGCATGCAAACTTGTGCTTGTTTGGTTGTACATGCACCGCAACTCCCTCTTGGCACGATGATCTCACTCGACTATGAAGTGTTTTTGTTTCCTGTCATTAGTATAATTTTTTTTTTTTGCCATTTGTGTACATCCGGATGGTCCTGTGTGTATGTAGGTCAGTTGCTTCGCATGCTAGATTTGGTACATTTTTCTTGTATGCGGTACTTTATTTTCCCATTCTTAGTTTAGGATGCTTACGAACGAGCTCAGCCGTGCACGCGGCTTATATCGTGCGAAATTGATTGGATTAGGTAAGAGAATAGCTGGCTCTCCTTCTTCTTCTCCACTGCCTTCTACATTGAAGCATTGAGCAAACTACCTTGATGGACACAGGCTGTTTGATGCTTGAAAACGACATTAAGGTTAATTCTGAGGCTGTTCATCATCTAGTATCTGAGTTTCCATGCTAACTTTACTATTCGTTATACTTTCAAACTATTTTATGATGTTCTCTTAAGTTTAATCGTGATCTTGCTTTGCTCAGTAGTCCTTGAATGGGAAAAAGCTATTTCGCCAGGCAATCTTTAAAGCTCGCATTCACTTTGTCGTGTGACTGCACTTATTCTAGCCGTTGTTAGAATGGCATACTTGTTCTAACTGCACTTATTCTAACCGTTGTTAGAATGGCATACTTGTTCTAGCCGGTTGTTAGAATGCTCACGATGACAACTGATTAACTCCGGTCTCTGATCATAGTTGAATTCATTCAGTACAAAGGCATGTGCAGAGGCTGAGTTAGGCTTTCTTGTCGGTTTAACCGGTATGCAGAAACATGCATCAGATTTAGGTTCTGGTGGTCATTCCCTCCCGCGATGGTTCCTTTTATTCATTTCGTCATGTGCCATCTCAGTTTATGCTTGGACAGTGTTGCTTCCTGTTGTTCGTATACAATATGGCTAGCGTTGCTTCTGTATCGTAAACATTTACTGATCTTTGGAGTGGGTTGGTTTGCTTATAACATCATCCTCATCATTTCATGTGTGTTCGTGAAGCTCCTAAATCTCCCGTCTCGATTGCTGATCAGTGCTTTTTCACACATTACCGCAAGGTTTTGGTGTCGTGATATCGTTCGTCTAGTCTTGAGTTCAAAAAATGCGGGTTTCGTCCTTAGATGATAGTTAAAAGGCGATTCTTGAGAGCGCGACACTAATTATGCATTGTTAGGGATTATTCGTACTTGAAGTAGCGAGATTCTACGTACGTGTATTGCAGATGGGAATAATGGTGTTACCATACCGAAGCTGTGTTGACTTACTTGAAGCAGCTAGATTCCATGTACATGTATTGCAGATGGGAATAATGGTGTTACCATACCGAAGCTATGTGTTGAGGAAAGGGTCGACCCTAATCTTTTAATGAAAACGTGTTGCGATTGCTATATCTCAATGTCACTAACTCGAGGTACTTACGACGATGTCAATGGGCACGAAGGTGACTTGTGTATATACCATGTTGGAATTGTGTCTCCTGCTCATAGTAATGACATCGAGAGCCAACTCGACCCGACCTACGCGAAAACTAGTTGGGAATCGGATGCTTAGATTCAGACAGAAAGAAAATATACGGTTTTGCACGTACACTATTGTCTGATAAAGGTTCATGAATCCATTTTGCTGTCTCTCTCTCTCACTCTCTCTCCCTAGTCACAAATCTTTCTCCTGTCAGAAGATTTTAAAAAAAAAAGGACTGGAGGAAACGCTGTGTTTCCAAGATTTCAATGGAAAAATGATCGACCTCATCGTCGACGCTGCTCATCATATGACATACATAGCGTTGAAGAAGAAGCACTAAACAAGACATGCAGCAAACTCTTTCTTCATCACCATCATCATCATCTTCATCATCTCGCCAGCAATACTAATGTTTAGACGACGCGTTTGGGGTAGAAGACGACGTATATAATATAGAGCATTCCGTTTTCTTCTATGTCTCTCTCTAACATTCTAATGATGCGATATATTGTTGGACAGAAGTAGCTCGAGATCAAGATACGCGCACGTACAGATGGTTACGATTTGCATGATGATGGATAGATCTTTGTATGTATATAGACTATCATTTTTATGTAATTTTTTCTTTTTTGGGGAAGGTTCAATTGGTTGGGCCATCTTCCATTGTCATTGGACAGAAAATGGGCCTCCAAAAAAAGGGTGATAAATTATATAGTGCGCGAAGGTCGCGACCAATTTAACGTCCGCAAATCCAATGTTTTTGCATGCATGCATGAATGACAAATAAAATAAATACAAGGGAGGTGAGGACACTTAATGCTCGTCCCGATGAATGATAGCCTGCCATGTTCATGACGGTTTTTTTATGGATTTATGACGTCATCCGTGGACTGCCAAAAATGGGTTCATGTGGAAATAATCTAATTTGGCGTGAAACGCTGCTGGTTTGCACTTACCTCTTAGGTAAAGAGAAACTCTTTTGCTTTCTTTTTTCTTCTTCTTTCGGGGAATTAAACTACTTGCATTTTGGTCATTTATAAGTGAGCAAGATTTATTAATAAATGTGATCATTAGTAATTTGCAATTATCGAGCTAAATCTGAGTTTCCCAGAAGGAAACATATTCCTGCTTGAATTGGCATTTATTTACCCTGTTCGAATTTGAAAAAAATAAGGAAGATCTTCCACTAATGGGATCATTAACCTTGTTGTCGGTAAAAGCTGTATACAATGCTGTGAAATATTTTTTTCTTTTATGACTTTTTATTTTCCTATGCCTTTTGAAATTTAACTTTATCAACTGATGGAAAATTAGTGAAATATTTCAAAACATACAACTATCAACATATAAAACATGGATTTCTTAGGAAAACAAATCCAAATAAGAGGCGATCCTCTTGAGGTTGTGCACATAATCCCCCATACAAATTAACTAAAATTGAAAGTGAACGATGTTCGTGTTTATTATCCACCAGTTAAAGGCATGGTTGGTCCGATCAAGATCAGAGAAAAATACGATATTATTTTTTACGCTTATTAAAGGCTGATGGACATTGGAAATAATGGTACAGTGAAGCGAAATGCAAAATACAAGAAGGAAAAATGACTAGACTCATGAGGTTGGTAAGGGAAGGCGTTGCATTAAAAACTATTTCCTTCTCTCTCTTTTCTCTTTTATTTTCCTCTATACGTGATTGGTGAAAATTTCCTTCAATCAAGTCACGATAGGCGGACCGCTAATTACAGGTTGAGTTATGATCATCGCTCACATGCAAACTATAATTAAAATCGAAAATTGATTATGTCCATGTTTATATCCCGCCGATAAAAAACAAGGGACACTTTTTTCTCAAATTAAAAATGGAGAAATTAACAGTGCGACGAAGCAAAATGCGAAAAAAAAAAAAGAAGAGAAAAAAAAGAGAAGGGAATTAGAATCGAGAGGTCGGTGGACAAATAAAAAAAAGAAAGACGGTGCTTATCTGAAAAAGAAATGATGACGTCACGCGAATATTATTTTGCGGATCTCTTTTTGTTCGCGCCTTTCGGTCTCCCTTTTTCAAACCGACCAAAACTCCCACCCATCTCTTTGAAATTCGAGCATCATCATTATTGATAGCTAACCCCCAGCTCTCTTTGCATTGCACTGTACAGTCGACACGTGTACGCACGACGGGCATTTCCCTCTTTTCTCCCTTTTTAATTGCCTTTTTTTTATAATAATAATAATAAAAATAAATCGAACGACCTTCCGATCCTATGGATTTTCTCTTAACGAGACAATACTTATGCTCGAAGCCAGCCCTTAATTTGGCAAAGTTAAGGTTTTCTCGGATCGGAGTTCCCACTTTACTTATTTAGGAGTTAATGTCACGAAAAATTCAAAATTGATGCATTTGTAATAAATTTATTTCGAACTAATTTTTTAATTATTAAAAACTCTAAACTAGTACACTTGTAGGAAATTTACCCTAACTTAATTTTTTGACTGCAAAAAACCTAAAAACCAGTATATCTATGAAAAATTTACCATCCGTTAAATTAAATTAATACCATGAAAAATCACAAACTATGAGTAAAATTCCAAACCGTTATAATCGTCAACTGCCACATGTCATCAGACTCATCAATTTGATAATAAAATTTAACAGAAATTAACGAAAGGTAAAACATTTAAAGAAAATTATTAATAGAAAAAGGTGAGAGTTAGCTAGTTACTCTTTAAAGAAATAACTTAAATTTCCCTGGGAAAATAATATAGAAGTTGTTTCAACTTAATAAATTTGTGAAAACATTAGGATTAATATCATGAAAAACTTTAAATTGATACATCTTTGACAAATATATCAAAAATTAATTTTTTGATTACAAAAAGTCTCAAATTGATATACTTATGACAAATATTTTGGCCGCCAAAAATTCCAAACCAATACATTTGTAATAAATTTACTCTTCGTTAGTTTTCTTTAAATTAGATTAATATTATGAAAAATCTTGAATTGGTACATATATGATAAACAGATGATAAAACCCAAATCGATATACCCATCAACTGTCGTGTATCATCAAACTCAGCAATTCGACGGTAAAATTTAACAAAAACTCACAAATGGCAAATCTGTCTCATGTATATTAGTTTGAAGTTTTTTATCAAAAAATTAATTTTAAATAAATTTATTATAGATATATTGCTTTAAAGTTTTTGACAGTATTAATCCCAAATTTTGTTATGATGGCTAAATGATCTTGAAGATTTATGGTGCTCAATAGTCAATATTAAAAAAAACTCGAATTTCACATACTAATAACTAAAATAGAAAGAAAAAGAAAAAGATCTAAACAAGTATTGAAAGGAAAAAAAAAGTTTTATGAACATATTTATTTTTATATTTTTAGATTGGACGATTATTTTGAACAAATAAACCTTTCATGTTTAACCACGTCAGATCATGGAATTTTGATATAATATTGATATCATTAACATTTTGCTTGTTTTATGAAAATGGATGATTTCAAAAATATTTTTCTAAAAATTATCACCTATATCAATTGAAATAATCAGTTAACGAAAATGTCTCAATATTTTCATTAACTTTGTATGCCATACAAGCAATCTTTTTTAGATATTTTCTAAATTCTTTATTTTTTATAAAAATAAGAATTCGAAATAATTAGTTAATGAAACATATTTTCATTATCGATAATAATTTGTATATAAATATTTTTATGAATGATAAAAATATATTTTATTTATTTATTTTTTTAAACGGTACGAATGATAAATTTTTAGAAAAATATTTTTCGAAACATGAGATCCATTCTTGAGGTTAACTCAACGAGCAAAGTTCTCCAATGCCAGTGTTGATTTTTATGTAACCCTCCAAGGTGTGAAGAGCAAAGCGCAGCAATTTGAACTTTGATCTTGAAAAGAACCTTAATAAAAAAAAAGGGTTTAGAAAATGCTTTATTTAAATGAAATAGAGCGGGCAAAAGAAAATCAAACCGAAATATTGCACTTTTTATTCGAAGATAGACCCATAGTGAAGAAGAAGAAGAAGATGAAGAAGAAAACGAACAACAGCAGCAGCATCGCTCGTGCCTTGATCCGTACAGCAGATGGAGACTATCGACCGCCAGCTAACGGGAAGCTCCGTTGCTCGCTCCCCCCGCCTTCTCAGGGGCCTTTCCCGGCGACCGGCGGCTTCTTCAGCGAAGCTTGACGAGAACCGGCCTCGGCGGCGGATGATGCATTCTCCTCCGCTTTCCGAGGCTCGACGAACTTCTCGCTCGCGGCGGCCGCGCGTCCCCCGGCGGGCCGGCCGAGGTCGTCGGCGAGCGCGGCCGGGTCATCTCCGGCGATTACCTCGGGCGGGAGCACTAGCGAAGCTTGCCGTCGATGGCGCGACATCGGTCATTTACTGGTGTACGTCGCCAGAGAGACAGAGAGAGAGAGAGAGAGGAGAGGAGGAGGAGGAGGCGAGGTTTGATGGGCTGATTGGGATGGGCTTTTAACCAGAAGACGAGCGCGTGGGGAAGTGGCGGACACGCACGCGCGCATCGAGCGAGTAACCGTAGCGTTAGTTTTCCACCAGAAGTTATCAATTTTGAGACTTATGGCATTTTTAATTCGGTTCTCAATATATTAGTGAAATAAATCCAACATCATATCATCGATTTTGAGACTGCACGTAGATTGTCTTCGTGTTGTTTACAACCGAAAAATTTGCATAAACAGACGATTTAACAAGAATAGCCAAATCATATCTATCTATCCTCTTCACGTTTTTCTTTTTTGTTTTCACCGTTCTTTTTGTCTTTCGAGAAATTAGATTCAACAAAAGTCGCGAAGACAAGAAAATCCGAATTGGGAATGATTATCAAGAAATCTCATTATTGAATTAAAAAGATGCATCGGATTTTATAAAAGAAAAATTGATCGGGAAATTGTAGTTTGACATCCCGACGGATGTAGACACAAATTTTTTTATCGAATGGTTGTTCTCGATCCGCTCAAGAGGTAAATATATCAATTGTCATGATCTAAATTTCACTAATGATGTCGTAATCTGTGCAGATAATTGCCCCTTTCTTGAGAGGTAATAGGATTAGAGTACCGTCGTTAGGTAGCTTTTTAAGTAATTGTTTCGTTAAGGCACTTTTTTTATGGTTGAAAATCATCAAGGTATTTAACTCATTTTATTTTGCGAAAAATAAATAATTCGAAAAGTGTGTTTTCTTTAAAAACAATCAATTATATTGCTTAAAATAATTAATTAATGATAAATATTTTTACTATCAAATTTTATGAACGATAAAAATATTTTTTTTTCATTCATTTTTTATAAATTATATTCAAGCGATTAGTTTTCGAACAATACCTTCTAAAATAATGCTTTGACTCGTCATTGGTTGTCGATACTTATTGGCTCATGAATTAGATCGATTCCTTGCTCCACGAAACTGAATCTTTCAGATAATTTTTTCTTTTGTCGAAAGAATCTCAGATTATTAATTCTCGTGGAAATGGGCCTTATTATTATTTTTTCCCAAATCCGGAAGAAATCATGCGCGAGATCCATTCAAGTAAAATCTCGTGGGCACGTGGCGAAATCCGCCGCCCGGTACCTGTCGGGCCACCTGTCGAAGCGTGGCTGGAGGACACGTGGAAAACGTACTGGGATTGCCCGTGCACGTGTATTGTTTTTATATGGTCGGAGATTTTTTTTTTTTTTGGGTTTTTTGAAAAGTGGGGCTCGGATCTTTTAAGTCCACAAAAATCTCTTGTTGGACTTGGGTTTTGCAGCATTGGGCCCGCGATGTTTTCCAGGGCTCTTGTTTTCTTGTCCAAGAAATTTGGTCCGTCCCTCGACGGCACAGAATCAATAACGACACTGCAAAATTTTCCAAAACACACGTACGTAATTTTTTTTTTTTTTTTATAAAATTTCCACCTTGAATTTATTGGAATATATGCTTATTCAGGAAGCTAGGCCTTGCGTTAATATGTGGGGGACACGTATGCTGACGTCGCAGTCCACATCGGCGCCGTGTTTGGATAACTGTTTTTGCGAAGTGAGGCCGATGTAAGTCGGGAGTAGATGATAATGTTCCTCGTAAATGAGGAGAGGGAGAGAGAGAAGCAGGGGAGGGATTCTCGTCGTTGTGTGCTCCCGAATGCAGCATACAACGCTCTCTAGGTATGTTTATTTCCCCCTTCTTTCTTATCATGGCAAGTCTTTGTGAAATAACTCTGATGAGAAGAAAAAAGAAGGCAATAAGAGACATAGACACTCTTAAGATCCTTTTTCAAACCTGCTCCCGTTTCGAATCAAGAGATAGATAACTGATCGGGGCGTTCGTAGCGGCTACATGGATCGAAGACCAAGAAGTGAGTTATTTATCATTTAAGCATTCTTCTTGTGGCTAGATCCAATTTCTTGGTCCCTAAGGAAAGGAGAAAGAATTTCATGTTCTTCCTTTCGAAAAGGAAGGATTAGGAAAATCTTATTGATTGCAGCTTTCTCCGAACTTCCGGTAGAATCAATCCGTTGGGGAACGAGTAAGGGTGCGAATGGTAACCATTCTACTCCAGAAATCAAATACTTGCCAGAAATTGATTTCTAGAGGAGAAATCTATTTGGTAAGATATGATTAATTCTGTTTTAGAAATTGATTTCTGGAATAGAAATCTTTTTTTATTTTTTTGGGCACCTCAAAAAAATAAATTTCACTCAAAATGGGTACCTAAAGATATTCTAAGCCATTTTGTGAAATTTTGAAAATTTTGATTTTTTTGGGCATCTAAAAAAAATTAAATTTCACTCAAAGTGAGTACCCAAAGGTATTCTAAGCCATTTTGTAAAGTTTTGAAATTTTTTTATATTTTTATTTTTTTTGGGCATCTCAAAAAAATTAAATTTCACTCATAGTGGGTGTCCAAAAGTATTCTAAGCCAATTTGTGAAGTTTTGAAACTTTTGATTTTTTGATTTTTTTGGGCATCTAAAAAAAATTAAATTTCACTTAAAGTAGGCGCCTAAAGGTATTCTAAGTCATTTTGTGAAGTTTTGAAATTTTTAATTTTTTGATTTTTTTGGGTACCTCAAAAAAATTAAATTTCACTGAAAGTGAGTGCCCAAAGGTATTCTAAGTCATTTTGCGAAGTTTTCAAATTTTTAATTTTTTGATTTTTTTTGGGTACCTCAAAAAATTAAATTTTACTCAAAATGAATGCTTAAAGGTATTTTAAGCCATTTTGCAAAGTTTTGAAATTTTTAATTTTTTTTATATTTTTTGAAAAAAAATTCACCAAATTTCCTATTTTCCCGAAATCTAATTTTTTTTTATTTTCTGGAAATTTTTATGAATTTTTCTGAAATTTTTTAATTTTTATGCATTTTCTGAAAAAAAAATAGTAATAAAAAGAGAGAAAATAGGGAGAATATATTCTGGAAGAGAGAAGCTACAAAAAGTAGCTTCTCTTTTTCTTGCCCAAAATTTATTCTGGAATCAAAAATGCATTTTGGAATCAAGTATTTCTAACAAATGCATTTTTATTCTAGAATGTAAAAATTGCTCCAGAATACATTCCGGAAATTTTTTAATAAACGGATTTTTGTTCCGGAATCCATTCTGGAGCAGAATTTCTATTCTAGAACGGAGTCCATGCGTGCCATAAGATACCTGGAGCGAGAATGAGAGAGGGGAGGGCAAAGGGGTGGGCTTGGATTTTAAGAGATCAGCTATTCTTCACTTGAATTTGAAGTGTGCATTTTTTCTCCACAAGCGTCGACGTTGATTGATGAAATTACAGAGCCATTCTCCATGCCTTGGAATAACATTTTGACGTCCACTGCCACAACATGCTGGAACCCAACCCCAAATCGAATTAATCAAAATACACGAGTGGATTAATGAGTTTTGGATTAGCATAATTTATTCGTAATTTCTCCTAACAACGAGAGCTAATGCACCTGCAACGATTATTTAATTTCGATAAATCAAAAAATTATCGCTAGCTAATTTCAGTTCTGATCGAATTGGATCGCTTGAATATAACGAAAAATTTAGTAAATTGATAAGAGGCCAAAAAGAAGAAGAAAAGAAGAAGAAAACGTTACTGCCGCATGGCTTCTACTCTGACGGACTAATATGGTTGGCCAAACAACTGACAAGAAATATAGTCATGAATATTGTTTACATCCCTTGTGCATTCTGGCAACATATACTAATTATCTGGTACGGAGAAGATACGTATATGCCTACATGCATAGTTTCTGTTTCTACACTTGTGATTATTCTACTGATATGAATCTAATTTGGATGTGCTCATGTCAAAACTGTCTTACCCAACTGCTGCCAAACCTCAGCATCTCTCCACCTTCACCATGAAGAACCTTCTCTCACACTCCAGTTTGCCAGTTTGGGTTGGTCCAACCTCCTTCACACCTTGAATCCACCATTTCTGAACCATCCCAGCACGCCTTTAAAGCCTAAAGTGTCAAGTCCCACGATGCCAAATCCAACCACCTTCCAAATTCGATGGCCACCAGTTGCTTCTTCCACCAGCAAAGAGCCCTCGAGGATGACTCGGTCATCCTCTTCTCCACCTCGAACTCGCCGGAGGAGTCGACCAGCCCTTCCTCGTCTTCCTTCTCGCACTCCCCTCCTCGGCCTCCTCACCGCCTGTCTGAGCCGGCTCGCCACGACATAACGGTTAAAGACCTCTCTTATCGTATCCAGCTGCATGGTTCCCTAGCCGCTCCCTGGTCCTCCTTCGGCCTGTTTCGCGATCCCAAGCCAGTCAACATCCTGAATTCGGTCTCGTTCGTGGCGAGGAGCGCTGAGATCCTGGCTGTTGTGGGCCCCAGTGGCACGGGGAAGTCGACCCTCATTCGGATCCTGGCGGGACGGGTCAAGGATCAGCACTTTGACCCCAAGTGCATCTCCATCAATCACGACCGAGTAACTAGCCCCGCTCAGCTGAGAAGGAAATGTGGCTTTGTGGCTCAGGAGGACAATCTGATCCCTCTTCTCACTGTGAAGGAGACTCTGATGTATAGTGCCAAGTTCAGGCTCAGAGGAATGAGCCAAAAGGAGAGAGAGGAGAGGGTCGAGGGCTTGATGCAGGAGCTCGGGCTGACCCATGCGGCGGACACTTTCGTTGGGGATGAAGAGAACAGGGGGATATCGGGAGGGGAGAGGAAACGGGTCTCAATCGGAGTTGACATGATCCATGACCCGCCGATCCTACTCTTGGACGAGCCGACTTCGGGCCTAGACAGCAAGTCGGCACTTCACGTGATTGAATTGCTCTCCTTGATGGCGAAAGCCCATCGAAGGACCATCATCATATCCATCCACCAACCCAGCTATCGGATTCTGGAATTCATCTCCAACTACCTGATTCTCTATCACGGGTCGGTTGTCCATAGCGGCAGCATCGGATCGCTCGAGGAGAGGATCGCTAAGCTAGGACTTCAAGTCCCGCTCCAATTGAATGCGCTAGAGTTCGCGATGGAGATTCTAAGCCCATTGGAAACATCTTATCGCCAGGGCCATTCACCAGCCTTATTAGACAAGGACACCCTGCCATACTCCTATCCAATATGGCCAGGAGTCGAAATTAGACGTGTTCGAGAAAACAGAAATGAAAAACAGCCGCACAATCACTATCTTCTCGATTTCTCCGAGATAGTTTTCCTCTGCTCAAGGTTTTGGAAGATCATATACCGAACCAAGCAACTCCTATTGGCAAGGACAATGCAGGCCCTCGTCGCGGGGTTTGGCCTAGGAAGCGTGTACATAAACGTGAGAAAGAATGAAGAAGGGGTCACGGAGAGGCTAGGACTGTTTGCGTTCAGTCTGAGCTTCCTGCTGTCATCCACGGTTGAGGCCCTGCCGATTTACCTCCAAGAACGGCGTGTCCTGATGAAGGAATCATCGAGAGGAGCTTACAGGATTTCCTCCTACATGGTTGCCAACACCATCGTGTTCCTTCCCTTCTTGTTTGCCGTGGCTTTTCTCTTCGCCGTGCCCGTTTACTGGATCGTTGGACTCAATCCATCGATCGGCGCATTTGCATTCTTCACATTCATCGTCTGGGTCATTGTCCTGATGGCAAGCTCTCTGGTGCTTTTCCTGAGTGCTGTGTCGCCGGACTTCATTTCCGGGAACTCGCTGATCTGCACTGTCCTAGGAGCGTTTTTCCTGTTCTCAGGATACTTCATCCCTAAAGAGAGCATCCCAAAGTATTGGCTCTTCATGTACTACGTCTCGCTGTATCGGTACCCCCTGGATGCGCTTCTTACGAATGAGTACTGGAGCATGAGAAGTGAGTGCTTCTCTCAGCACGATCAGGACGAAAAGTGCTTGCTCACAGGGGAGGATGTGTTGAAGAGCAGAGGACTCGATAAGGACACAAGATGGATCAATGTGGGGATCATGTTCGGTTTCTTCGTGTTCTATCGCGTGCTTTGCTGGTTAATTCTCATCCGAAGGGCTTTGAAAACTACGAAATGAGAGATGGTTGGTGTCCGATAGTACCTGCCAAAGAACGATAAAGATAGAGATTTCCTTTTAACGTTATAATTTTTCTATTAGATACTAACAGAAAGTGCATTCTTCTACAGTTGTATGACCAAACAAGATTGAGAAATTAGTTTGATCTATATGATGTTCATGAGATCACCTCGCAAAACTCTAGCACTAGATAGTTGATTCGAGCACGGAGCAGATTCTTCTCCACTCGACCAGTTAGTCGCAAACACCAATTACAGTTGTCGCGCTGTTGGATGCAAAGCTAGTCATATGCTATTATCAGTCTCCAAATTTGTCGGTTATGCAGGAAATCACGTTGTCAAAATTTCGACATGAGGGGAATTATGTTTGCCATATCTGTGGGGGTGTGATCATAGGGAACAACAAATAAAATTGGCAACATCAATTTACATCAGAAGTTAGACGGGAATCAAAAAAAATTGATAGATCCCGCGGATGATTGCAGGTCTTTTGTTTTGAGTGCTAGTGCCGCCACATCACAAGATAAAGAGGACATATGAGAGTGTTACTGGCAGATATTCTTGTCACGATTTTATGATTGGCCGATGATGATCGTGATCCAATTATGACTAATGGATTCTTGGGTGTCATCATTCGGACCATCATATAATTTCTAGCCAGACATGATTGTACGGGAGCAGTGCCCAAAATCTCAAGAGGACAGAACTCAAAAGGCACCCTTCTTTCCTTTTTGTTCTTGAATGGGCTTGAGTGACGAGACAGAGCAGAGTTTCTGCTGAGGAAGATTGTCGCCACATGGCGTGGACCTCTGATTGGCCCCTTTTCATCATCGTTTTGCGGAAATTTAAAAAAAAAAAAATTGAGAAAATGGCCGCTGCTCTCGGCTTCCACTACCGTGGAAAGTCTTGAAAAGAAGAACGCGAACGAGCAAGCGACGATCTCGTGAGTGAGACGGCGAGATAAAATAAAGGAAGGCGATCAAAGAGAGAGCGAAAAGTTGCTTCTTTTTGGTCAGCTTTGACGCTGCACGCCTTCTTTAGTTTTTGGCTGCGCTCAAGAGGCTAAAGGGTAGACGAGAACAAAATCCTCCCCCAAAACCTCCCTCCCTCTCTCTCTCTGAACTCTCAAGTCTCAAGCAAGAAGCTTTGACATTCTCTTGAGGTAAAGCGACGTGATTTGCTTTTGCACCTGAGATCTGATCTCGCATTGACTCTCTCTCTCTGGGTCTCGCGATTTGGGTCTTCCTCCTTTTTCGCTGACTTTTTCCGGGGCATGCCGGTTTAGTTTCGGCTAGATTTTGTTCTTTCGAGAATGCCCATGATCGAGAGGAAACATATGAGGCGGGTTTCGCCTCTCGCCGTGGTGTTCGGAGTCGTACTTCTTTTCGCCGCTTACAATCTACTGCGCATGGTCGTGCACCACATGGGCCCGAACTTGGGGGCTGCCGTGACCGACGGATTGGGAATGTCCGATCCCATCACCGAGTTGCCGGGGGAGACGAAGAGAGGCTTGCGATACCATGTTGCTGTTACGGCGACCGATGCCCCTTACAGTCAGTGGCAGTGCCGGATCATGTACTACTGGTACAAGAAGGTCAAAGACATGCCCGGATCGGACATGGGGAAGTTCACCAGAATTCTGCACTCGGGAAGTGCTGATAACTTGATGGAGGAGATACCCAGTTTCGTGGTTGACCCTCTTCCCGAAGGACTGGATCGAGTATGAAATTCTGATATATTATCTCAATGCATTGTCTTGTTGGGAGTGTGATTTTTTCAGGTTTTTCAGTGCATATGCGGGTTGCTGTTGCTCGGTGCTTGAATTTTTGCACTGTACCCTTTCAATCTTATCGAGGTGCGCTTCCTCGGTCATTAGAAGGATTAATGACTCTCTCCTGGTAAAAGATGCGGAATTTGGGTTTATCAATGTCTATGATCATGCAATTGCCTGTCCTTGACAAAAACTTTATTGATCTGGGTGCACTGGACTTCTAACTCAGGGTAATAAGCTAACGGCAACTGGAGCACTTCTTACAATTGTTGTGGATATAAAGATGTAACTAAGCATAGAAGTAATCCTCTCTTATGTTGGCAAAAGAGAAACTAGACATAAGAACTAATATGTGCATCACACAGAACAATTCATGGAGAATGGATGATGACAGCAGCTATTGTTGGAGCTTTGAAACTTTGCAACTTTTTTATGTGACATTTGTGCTTTCCTGCAGGGTTATATCGTCTTAAACAGACCGTGGGCTTTTGTGCAATGGCTAGAAAGTGCAACTATTGAGGAAGAGTGAGTTCTTAAGTAGTTCCTATAGAAGAGTTAGGTTCATTCCTGTCATGAAATTTGATGGTTTTTTGCATTCCTGAAATTATACAGGTATATTCTAATGGCGGAGCCGGACCACATATTTGTAAAATCTTTGCCTAACTTGGCAAAGGGAGGCCACCCAGCAGGATACCCATTCTTCTACATCAAACCGGCTGACAACGAAAAGATCATTAGAAAGTTTTACCCCAAAGAAAAGGGTCCTGTAACTGACGTCGATCCCATCGGCAATTCTCCAGTAATTATTCACAAGGTTGGCTCTAAGAAAGAGAGTTTGGTTTGAGTGGAATTTGGTTGACTGGGAATCACTGACCATATATTACCCCCTCTCTTCTTTTTCTTTGTTTATGTGAACCAAAAGCTGTATTGATACATTCTGTGGTATTTCCCAGAAGTCAGGACATTACATATTCCTCAGATTTCATGTTCTCTTAAATTTTGATCCAGTCTGTTTTGGAGGAAATTGCACCTACATGGATGAATGTCTCTTTAAGAATGAAGGACGACCCCGAAACCGATAAGGCCTTTGGATGGGTGCTAGAGATGTGAGTAACAAAAACTTGAAGAATATGTACTGTGTGGTCGTTGATGTTGGGCTGGCTGCTGCTTGACAGTTGTAGTTGTTGATTCTAGGTATGCTTATGCTGTAGCATCTGCTTTACACAAGGTGAAGCATATTCTTCGGAAGGACTTCATGCAGCAGGTTGTTTTGATACTCTATAACAGCTTTGCATTTTTTGGTCTATGTCAAAGAATTTGTCAGACTCATAAGACCACTATGATTCTACCTGTTTTCAGCCACCATGGGATCTAGAAGTTGGAAAGAGTTTCATAATTCATTACACTTATGGCTGCGACTATTCTATGAAGGTGAAGGGCTCTCTCTCTCTCTCTCTCTCTAATATATGTGTATATATAGTGGGGGTGAGCGTGGGTGGTGCAGGACAGGATGCTTATCATGTGTGACTTGCAACTGTACTATGTTACATCTCTATAACAAGTTGAAGTCAAAGATCAATAATTGGGCCTGCGTATTCATTTTTTGTTTTTCTCGGAAACTCTTCTGAGGTATCCTCTTTGATCCAATTTTTACTTCCAAGTTGTTGACATTTAGGGTGAGCTGACATATGGGAAGATTGGAGAATGGCGCTTTGACAAGAGATCCTATCTTAGCGGTCCACCTCCAAGAAATCTTTCTTTGCCTCCACCAGGTGTTCCTGAAAGTGTGGTACGTGTCAATTGAATTCTACCTAACAAGAGGTTATCTAGTATAGATTGTTGCTTATACTGTGCTTTTATAGTTTTATAATTACTCTTCAACTGCGCAACACACTTAGCAGACACTCTCGTTGATTGATAATCAACTATATGACCTCTTGGCCTGATTATGAGCATTTGCCTGGATGTATGCTTTCTAATCGAAAACCATTTGGAGTTTATTCTGCTTCCATATACCACTGCTAAATTTCTAGTAAAATTGTTGGACCTGCAATCTGTCTGTCTTCACAAAGTGCAGGAATTTGTGTTCTGTATTGTTCCTAGAACTGAACTCTGCTTCAGAAGGGGATGAAACGATAATTTTAATTGTCTGTTTTGGTACTAGAAAATGTTTCTCCAACTTTTAATGTGAAAAAGTGGCAACTACTGGACTTTTCATTGTCTAAAGGGCCCTGAGATTAACTGCTAATATTGCATGCGCAGTTTAATAAGCTAATGACTCTTTCTCAAAAGGCTTCAAAACCAAAACTAGGCAATGGATGGCATGCTTGCTGTGATCCTTCATGCTTTTTAGGCTGTTGAGTCAATTCATCATTACTAAATGGCCTGTGATCTTAAATATGGCAATACGGTTTATCTTGTTGGGACTTAACATGTCACTCTCTGCGTTGTCTTTCTGGGTTGTGATCTTAAACAGCTGTGGAAGCTGGAATCATTATCTACTTTGTGTAGGCAAGGTTGCCATTTCTACTATAAGATATTAAACTTGTGTGCATTGAGGTCTATATCCCATTTTTTACAACAACCGGATGGGAAGGCGACACTCTCTCACTTTTTCTCCTTGTCAAATTTTCTTGCAGGTCCGACTGGTGAAGATGGTAAATGAGGCCACTGCTAATATTCCCAGGTGGGAAACGATAAATAGAAGCTAACCTGCCATGTGAAAATCAATACAGAACTGCACATATCCTCCGTTTGCAATTTTTTGCCAGTGGTCTTGAGGAACGACCCTATGGTGATCTAACATCACAGAAAAGAATCGGCGGCTCGGGCAGCTAAACAAGAAGCTCAAGCCGCATGATAGATTTATTAAAAATGCTGGGACAATTATTCAATACTGGTTATTCTCCTTTTTCTGTTTAAAACAGTTTTTAGCGCCAGTCGTGGCCAAAGTTTTGAGAGGCTCTCTGGGTCGTGTCAACAGAATGTTCTTGTTGGACACAATGCAGTATGGTTTGGTCGGACAGGGATGAACTGATGAACATTTGTAAGTTCCTCTGCAAAGCCTAAGAACAAAAGAGAACGGCAAATAGCATGTAAAATATGTGCTCTCACCTGTGCAACTGTGATGAAGCAAGAAAACTCGCAAACAATAATCACCTTCCTCTGTTGCTCACATTTTTGTTACAGGTGAATTTTAGATTTTATTATCCTTTTCTTTTACAATGCCCAAACATTTCTCCTCTGCTTATGTATAGCATCAGCATGTTGGGGGGCGTATGTTTCAGGGTTTTGATGGTCTTGTAGTGAGCGAAGCTCTCATCTTCACAATCTGCTCTCCATCGACGCCCATTTTCTTGGCATAAAGGCCCGCCTCAAAGAAGCTCTTGACTGCATCCTCCATGTACTCCTTCCCTTCTTTGACGGTCATCTCTTTCCCGAATCTCTCGGGGTAACTTGTGAAAATGTGATCGCCTTTCAGCACCGCTGCAAGCTGCAAGAGCTCCTGCTGGAATTCGCTTAGCTTGGCATCTTCCTCAGCCTCGCCTTTCCTGATCTTTGCCGGTGTTGGCAGTTGCTCTGTTGGCATGTTAAAAATACAAATTACATGTGTTGAAGGCGCTAGGCCAATCATCGAATACTAGTTACGAAGTTGTATCCGAAATTCTGTGCTTATACATCGAGAAACGATCACTATTGTGCACTTAACATATACGTGATTTGATCTTTGTTCTGACTATGTGGGAATAATCAGTGCATTTGTCACCAAACCTGGACAGTCAGTTCTCGGTTGAGTGCGTATTTGCACGATGCCCTCGAACGTGCCAGCCCATGCGTCTCTCTTAGTGAGGAAAGGCGTGCTGAGGTTGAAAAGCTTCTTGACCGTAGCAGGGATGGAGGAGTGTTCGTACTCGGACGTCGGAAAGGGCGACCCTTTTGGCCCATGGACAACTGCAATTTGTTACAAGAGCATGAACAACAGTGGCACAGAAAAATTGTTGACTTTCCTTCTTCGTTTTGTTTAATGAATGCTCTCGAAGTATTCATTAACCAAGTCCATTGTAATTGTTATCAAACTGTGTGGCATGGATGATAGAAGCATCCATATGGCCTAGGGGAATGACTTTAGTGACTTAAAAGCAGTTATGACCACCCACTTTTTTGTATGAAGTGCACTTCAGGAAGGGAAATCTCTTTCGGTAAAGCAAAGTTCTGCTCACATTACAGAGATTTGTCAATAGAGATAAAGTGACAAGACTTCAATAATGAGCATCACTATTGCAAGTTGACATCCTCGGAAAATGGACAAAGTAAAGGCTGGAAAAGAGGAGGAGGAGTGTTCATCAACCGGAGTCCAAAAATCCATAGCTCACGATATCTTTTTCGAAGCAAAGGCCAATAGGAAAAGGCTTGCGTGACTTGTACACCGTTCTTTTGTGATTGTGCATTGCAGTGACCCATTAATGAGGTCAATCTCTTTCCAAAATCTGTCCTTTTGGTTTGAAGGCTAAATCCGATGACAGAAAAAGGTGAAAGAAAGAAGAGGAAAGTGGAAAAAGTAGACTTTGGATCTTCTCCGGGAAAAAAGTGCTAAAAAAGTCTTAAATCTTTTATATTAGTACCAATTTAATTTTAAATTTTTTTTAGTACCAATTTAGTCTTAAACCTTTTGCATTGATGCCAATTTAGTCATAAACTTTTTTTTGCTGCCAATTAATTCCTAAACCTTTTAAATTGGTGCTAATTCAGTCATAAACCTTTTGTTTTTGTGCCAATTTAGTCTTTCCGGCTAATTTTGATTGGAATTTACTGATGTGGACGCTTGCCGGCTGACAACCGATCACCAGCGCTGACAAATTGAATAATATTTTAATATTTTTTGAATTTTTATTTTTTTCCTTTTTTTTTTGGGCTTCTCCTTCCTCTGGCCGGTCACCAGTCCAACAACCAGCCAAAGGCTGGCGAGCTCGACCTCACTAGCGGCTGGGCGAGGCTCGAGCCCTCGCCGGAGGCCGTGGTCAGGGCGAGCCTCGCCATGGTCGAGCGAGGCCCGACCTCACCGGATCTGGCGAGGTCGAGCCTTGCTCAATCGCCAGCGAGGCCTGACCTCGCCAGATCCAGCGAGGCCGGGCCTCGCCCTCACCACGGCCTCTGGCGAGGGCTCGAGCCTTATCCAGTTGCCGGTGAGGCCCGACCATGGCGAGGCTCGCCCCCGCTGCAGTCTCCGGTGAGGGCTCGAGTCTCGCCATGATCAGGGGAGGCTCGACCTCACTAGAGGTCGAGCCTTGCTTGACCAAGGCGAGGTCGCTCTCGCCAGTGGCTAGCGAGGTCGACCTCACTGGCCTCTGGCCTTTGGTCGGTCGCCAGATGAGCGACCGACCAGAGGAAACAAAAGACAAAAAAAAAGGAACAAAAATAGAAAGGAAAAAAATATTAAAATATTATTTAATTTGTCCACGTCGACGTCGGTGACCGGTTGTCGGCCAGCCGGCATCCACGTTGGCAAATTCCGGTCAAAATTGGCCGGAAAGACTAAATTGACACAAAAACAAAAGGTTTAGAACTGAATTTACATCAATTTAAAAGGTTTAAGACTTAATTGACACGAAAAAAAAGGTTTAAGACTAAATTTGCACAAATGTAAAAGGTTTAGGATTGAATTGGTACCAAAAAAAGGTTTAGGACTAAATTGACACAAATGCAAAAGGTTTAAAACTTTTTTGGCACTTCTCCCCTTATCTAGAGACTGCATATGACAAACTGAAGCTATTGACCATGAGAGAATACGTGGCCCAGCACCTCCACGGCACATATTAGGAACTGGATTCACATTGAACTCCACCAAACACAACATATATTCGTCGCTCGATTCGTAAGTGTAAATTGAGTTTGACCTCAACCAATTTGAGGACGTTAATGCGAGATTTGGAGACATCTCCCATCGTGGTCCACGATTGAACGCTTACATAATCGGTTACTCGGAAATTACTATCCACGGGCATTCTAATAGGCCGATTCACATTCAATCGCACGCTTCTCAGTTAATGGGAGAGCGATAAGGAATTGTACCAGTGCCCTTCTCGATCCAAGGCGAAACCGCAATGGTGGGGACCCTCACTCCCAGCCGATCGAACCGGAAGTTGAACGGCTCGGGCCCCACGATGCCGTCCGGGCTGGGGACCCCACGGACCGGCGTGGGAACATGGTCGAAGAACCCGCCGTGCTCATCGTACGTGATCACTAGCAGGGTCTGGTTCCATTGCGGGCTTGCCCTGAGCGTCTCATACACCTCCTTCACGAACATCTGCCCCTGGTACACGTCGTGCGACGGGTGGTCGTCGTTGGCGGGCTCCAGCTTGCTGTCCGTGTAGCGCTGCTCCACGACGGCGTAGCTCGGGAGGGTCCCCCGCCTCGCGTCGGCCGCGAAGGAGGGGCCGTACTGGTGGAACTTGGAGAGGTACTTGAGCTTCCGGAGGTTGCGGTAGAAGAGCGTCGTCGGGATGCTCTGGTAGTATATCCCGAAGGAGAGCCCGGCGTCGTCAAGGTTCTCGAAGATGGTGCGCTGCGGGTAGCCCTTGACGAGGAGGGCGGGGATGTTGCTGGTGGCGCCCGCCGACGTGCCGGAGTGCACGTAGAGGCGGTTCGGCTGGGTCGACGACGGCACGGACGCGAACCACCTAGTAGCGCATGCGTACGATTTAATCAGCCAATTGGTGAAATTTTTTCTCCTCGAAAATAATATATTTAGGCGATGTATTAATGGAAAATCTGTGAAATTGAGGCTAGGTTACTGTACGAATTAAACAATTAAGCTTGAGTAAAACACGCCCCCACGCGAACCTGACAGTGGCAATTAAAGCACTTCGTTTTCGTTGTTAAACTCGAATTCTTGTCAGACATTATTAATGGCCATCTCAATCTAGCTTTAGTCTTATAATAAGCGCAACTTCAACACTGTGGTCCCGAATCAAACCAAGAATATTCTCTCTCTCTCCCACTTCTAAGTTTTCGTCAAAATATATGTAACAACTTAATACGGTGCTCCGTTTACTTTCCAGAAAATAAATAATTTTAAAAATTTTTATCGTATAAAAATGAATAAACAGAGAGTATTTTTACTGTTTATGATAATGTTTGGACATAAATTATTATCGATGATAAAAAATTTTTTTATTAATTAATTATTTCAAATGACGTAAGTCGATCATTTAAAAAAATAAAATGTTGTTCAAAATCGTTCACCCGATGATCCACCCGACGCCATTATATCGGGAGGGTTCCACGTGAGGTCCGCCTTCTGACGGTGGTGCATGTGCATCGAGCCCCACGTGCGACCGGGATGCGACTAGGATTTTTCCTAGGTAAAATCCCGGCGCAGAAACCCATGTGGCTCCATTCGCGCCAACCGAAAGAGAGAAGGCAACAGGTGTCTTGAGATACGCGACAACATTGCATGCATGCAATTTGCTGAACTTAATAATCATAAATATGTGATGAATATCGACATATAAGTTAGCACGTAACTATTCTATCATTTCGTAAAACTTTTTCACCTTTTTTTCATCTGAAACAAACGTAAATTTGCCAATTATTCACGGTCTGCATTATCGTTCGAGAAGGATTGAGGGAGAAAACCTGTCGAAGACGGCGAACTCGGAGACGAGGGCCTTGTAGATGGCGACCATGTCCGGATCGAACCCGCTCATGACGTCCCTGGACATGTTCTTGGACGGGTCCATCGAGTAGGCCTGCTGGGCGAACCCGTCCATTGGGGGCGGGTCCGCCGACGCGTCGTCAGACCCGAATATCTGCTCCCGGATTGCCTGGAACGAGTGGCCTGGGTCCGGGTCCACGTAGTGGGAGCGGTCGTCGAAGTAGAACCGGGTGGAGTTGGGGTCGGAGGTGGAGAGCGGGTTGGATTCGGAGCCGTCGACGCCGTCGATGGCAGGGTCGAGGCGCTTCATCCACCCCAGCATGTGGTCGAAGGACCGGTTCTCCATCACCAGGACGACCACTGTCCGGATGCGGCTCTGGGCCGTCGTCCCTGCATGGGTGGAGGCGGCGTTAGCGGCAGCGGCGGCAGCGAGGAGAGAGAGGAGGACGAGGGGGGCGGTGGGAGAAGGCGAATTGCTCTTCTTCCTAGTGAGCATTCTGGAAACAAAAGGACGGAATTCTTCTTTGGATTTCGAAGTTGAAGAGAGAGTGAGGGGAGTCGTGAGCCGAGAAGATGAGGGGGACAAAGGACACAGTTTGGCAATGCTTTTGTCTTCTTCTGTCCATATATATATATATATATATATTCTTATTTTCTATACTATTTTTTGTTTGGGAGAAGAGTGTCAACAGGTTGCGCGACGTACTGAAATATCTTTAGATGGGTCTTGATGGGGATGCAATTATAATTGAGATGGTGTCAATTTAATTTGATGGACGAGTTTGACTTTTTTTTTAACCCACAGGAGATCACTAAGAGAGCATACATTGAAAACCACCTACTCGGATAACGTGAACCCGCTTCATTTCCGGCCATCAAATGCTATGCGTCTTTCACCTACGAGACCCGCATGGCCTAATGGCCGAAACGGATCAGCGAATATCGGGGAAAAGGCCCCCCGGGACGTGACAAATCTAATGTGCCAAATTACAGGTTAAGGTCTCGTCTTTTTTGTCATCGTGTTATTGTTATAGTCGAGCAGAAAAGTTTGAAGTCGAAAGGGTGGAGAAGAGGCTGCTGACACCATAGTTTCTTCCGGACAAACTTTGGGTCGTCCTAATGGATTATGCTTGGCTCCTCAAGAGTGGCGAAAATTACGATCTCAAGAGTAGGAAATCGGAGTTTGGAGGATTCGATGTAATTGGAAGCAGTTAAAATATCTTAGCTGACCGTCCGTGGTTTATTGGTTTTAAATTTGTGAGGAAAGAGAAACTCAATTGAACGTGCTTGTGGATCGACGTTATTGAATCTTAAACGAGGGGTGGAATCCCATAATCACCGTGCTTGCGTCAAGCAAACTTGCCATAATGGTTGCTCTAACTGAAGGGTCAATCATAGGTGAAGGCCCGCGTTGCGGTATAAAAATATATGATCATGACTTTTGAGGATGATGATTTACTTTGGTGCTGAAGCAAAAAGCCCCGTGTCGGCTTTAGGTGTGCCTGAATAAAAAAAGTTGTCGTAATCATTTTCCGAATTAACCCTATGACACACCAAGATATTTATTGGTAATATAGAGGGAGAAAGAGACAATGAAAATTAATAAAGAGGGATATCAAATTGAGCACGGAAAATTGTACCAAAGTGCGTTTGATCATACCCCTTCCTAAAATGCCCTGACTCATAAATACTTCAAAAGTTTTCGACATATAATTGAAATTCATTTGCTTGTGATCTACTATCACCGATTAGAATTCGATCCTTGTCGATTTGTAGAAGTGCCCTTGATAAGAATATCACTTCCTACTTTGACGATCCTTATGATATCGAAATTACTGAAGAGCGACAATATATAAGAATACCCAATTTTCACTCATGTATACATGTAGACGTCAATGAGAGGGAAAAGCGTACCTTTCCCAAAAGGCAACGTGATTGTGATGAATTATTTAAGGATTTAAAGATTTGGAAAGGCTAAACTCTTTTGTATTTTTCCAAAGCCCCTCGAACCAAACAATGCCGCCTAAGACTCTAGCCAACTAAGGGAGTGTGTGAAAAGGAGCAACTTAGTAGTCCAGACCATCAGAGTTATAGCTAAATCACACAAGCTCAGGAAGAAGATAAAATGGTCACAAAGCAAGGAGAGCTAGGTTTAATAAAGTAATGAGATCTTCTGTAGAAGTGAAAGCCAATGCCAAATCTGCTAATGCTTTGTTTGTGTCCAATTAGTTTGCTAGACAGCCAAACCTTTGCTCATTTAAAATCAATAACATCATCTTCATGATGCCGAACTACATTACTTCCCAAGTTCTTTTTTTCATCGAAAGGAAATCGAGAACATGCATAGCTTTACGCTCAAAAGGCCAGAGAAGGAAACTTTCAGGCGATTGTCACGAGAAAAGACAAGGCTCTCCTCACTAATTTATAAGCTCAACGCATTCCCAAATGATAAAAATTGGGAAAATTGTCAAAAAAATCTTAAACTTATAGCACTTTTGCTAATTTAGTTTTAAACCTTTTAAGTTTGCCGATTCAGTTCTAAACTTTTTCACTTCTTACTAATTGAGTCCATCTTGCCAATTTTGATTAGCCGGCACTAATGTGGTTGCCGGCCGTCCGGTTTCAACATGGCCGTCGACTATTCGGCGCCAACATTGACGTAGCATTTTTAAATATTTTTTTTGAATTTTTTTTTTTTTTTGCCTTCTTCCCTTTAGCCAGTCTGTCAACCAGCAAGAGACGCGAGCCTGCGAGGTCGACCTCGCCAGCCTCTAGCGAAGCCCACCCCTGCCAGCCATTGGCAAGGGCTAGCCTCGCTCATCGTTGCCAAGGCGAGGCCGACCTTGTCGTCGTTGGATGACGTGAAACCCAGCAACAGCGAGGCCGATCTGCAACGATGCTGCCCGACCTTGCTGTCGTTGGGCGATGTCAAACCCAGTGACAGTGAGGTCGGCCTCACCCAGCCAAGGCGAGGCCAGCCAGTGCCATCGCAGGTCGGCCTTACCTTGGTTGGGCGAGACTAACCTTGCTGTCGTTGGGTTTCACCCTGCCCAGCGATGACAAGGTCGGCCTTGCCTTGGCTGGGCGAGGTCAGCCTGGCAGCGACGGGAGAGGCTCACCCTTACTAGTAGTTAGAGGGGGCGAGTTTTGCTAGCGGTGAGGTTAACCTCGCCGAACTGGCCAAAGGAAAGAAGGGCAGAAAAAAATTAAAAAATTAAAAAAAAAACATTAAAAAATTGCCACGTTCGGCCGGCAGCCACGCCAACGCTTGTTAGCCAAAATTGACTGGATGGACTCAATTGACAAGAAGTAAAAAGGTTTAGGAGTGAGTTGGTAATAAGTGAAAATGTTTAAGATTAAATTGACAAACTTAAAAGGTTTATAACTGAATTGGCAAAAGTGTAATAAGTTTAGTACTTTTTAGACAATTTTCCCAATAAAAATGTATGGCCACCGTGGGAACTAGAAGTTGGAAAGAGGTTCATAATTCATTACTCTTTGATCCAATATTAACTTCCAACTTGCTTATATTTAGGGCGAGCTGACATATGGCAAGATTGGAGAATGGCGCTTCGACAAGAGATCCTATCTTAGCGATCCACCTCCGAGAAATCTTTCTTTGCCTCCACCAGACGTTCCTGAAAGTGTGATAAGTTTCAATTGAATTCCACCTGACAAGAGGTTATCTAGTATTAGATCCTAGCTTATACTGTGCTTCTCGAGTTTTATAATTGCTCCTCAACTGAGCAACACACTCAGCAGACACCCGACTATACGACTTCTCGGCATGATCGTGAGCATTTGTCTGGATGCATCTTCCTAATCGAAAACCATTTAGAGTTTCTTCTGCTTCCATATACCAGTGATAAATTTCTAATAAGATTGTTGGACCTGCAATTTGTCTGTCTTCACAAAGTACCGGTGGTTTTAAGAAAAGATCCTATGGTGATCTAACTTGACAGAAAGAATTGGCGTCTCGGGCAGCTAAACAAGAAGCTCAAGCCACACAGTAGATTTATTGAAAATGCTGGGACAGTTATACTATACTGGTTATTTTCCTTTTTCTTTATGAAACAGTTGCAGCGCCGGTTGCGGCAAATGTTTTGAGAGGCTCGGAGGGTTGTGTCGACCGAATGTTCTTGTCCGACAAAAAGTGGTATGGTTTGGTCGGAAAGGGATCAACTGATGAACATTTGTAAATTCCTGTGCAAAGCCTAAGAACAAAAGAGAATGACGAATAGCTTGTAAAATACGTGTCATGTCCAATTGTGATGAAGCTAGAAAACTTGCAAACAATAATCACCTTCCTCTGCTGCTTACTTTTTTGTTACAGGTGAACTTTCCATTTTATTCACTCTCTTTTTTTTTACTCACAATGCTCAAACATTTCTGCTCTGCTTTGGTATAGCATCTGTAGGTTGGGGGGGTCTATGTTTCAGGGTTTTGATGGTCTTGTAGTGAGTGAAGGCCTCATCTTCACAATCTGCTCTCCATCGACACCCATTTTCTTGGCATAAAGACCCGCCTCAAAGAAGCTCTTGACTGCATCCTCCATGTACTCCTTCCCTTCTTTGACAGTCATCTCCTTCCCGACTCTCTCGAGATAACTTGTGAAAATGTGATCACCTTTCAGCACCATTGCGAGCTGCAAGAGCTCCTGCTGGAATTCGCTTAGCTTGGCATCTTCCTTAGCCTTGCCTTCCCTGATCTTAACCGGAGTCGGGAGTTGCTCTGTCGGCATGTCATAATACAAATTACACGTGTTTACTCGGAGGCACTAGGCCATTCATCAAATACTAGTTATAACGTTGTTTCCAAAATTCTGTGCTTATGCATCGAGAAATGATCACTATTGTGCATTTAACATAAACATGACTTGATCTTTGTTCTGCCTGTGTGGGAATAATCGATGCATTTGTCACCAAACCTGGACAGTCAGTTCTCGGTTGAGTGCGTGTTTGCACGATGCCCTCGAATGTGCCGGCCCATGCGTCTCGCTTAGTGAGGAAAGGCGCGCTGAGGTTGAAAAGCTTCTTGACTGTTGCAGGGATTGAGGAGTGCTCGTACTCAGACGTCGGAAAGGGCGACCCGTTGGGCCCATGGACAACTGCAAATTTTTTTTGTCATAAGAGCACGAACAACATTGTACAAATAAAGCTGCAAACTTTCCTTATTCGGTCGCTTAATAGATGCTCCGGTAATATTCATTGACAAAGTTCGTTCATGATTATCAAACTGTGTGGTATAGATGACACAAGCATGCAAATGGCCTAAATGAATGACACTAGTGATTTCAAAGGCAGTTATAGGACCACCCACGTTTTTATTAAGTTTACTTCAGGAAGGAAAATCTCTTTCATGAAAGGAAACCCAAGTTCTGTTCACATTCCAGTGATTTTGTCAACAGAGACAGAGTGACAAAACTTCAATAATGAGCATTACTATTGCAAGTTGAGCAAATGGACAGAGAAAGGAAAAGACGGAAAAGAGAAGGGAAAGTTCATCAGCCAGAGTCCAAAAATCCACCAGCTCACTATGTCTTTTCCAAAGCAAAACCAAAAGGAAAAAGCTTGCGTGACTTGCGCACCATTCTTTTGTGATTGTGTGTTGTAGCGACCCATTAATGAGGTCAGTCTCTTTCCCAGATCTGTCCTCCTGGTTTAAAGGCTAAATCCGACGACAGAAAAAGGTGAAAGAAAACAGAGGAAAAAAGAAAAAGTAGACTTTGGATCTTTATCTGGAGACTGCATATGACAAACTGAAGCTATTGATCGAGAGAAAATACGTGGCCCAGCACCTCCACGGCACATATTAGGAACTGGATTCACATTGAACTCCACCAAACATAACATATATTCGTAGCTCGATTCGTAACTGTAAATTGAGTTTTGAGCCCAACCTATTTGATGACATTAATGCAAGATGTTGAGATATTTTCCACCGTGATCTACTATGATTGGACGCTTACAGAACTAACTACTCGGAAATTACTATCTACGCGCATTGTAATAGGCTGATTCAAATTCAATTAATGCTTCTAATTAAGTTAACGGGAGAGTGATAAGGAATTGTACCGGTGCCCTTCTCGATCCAAGGCGAAACCGCAATGGTGGGGACCCTCACACCCAGCCGGTTGAACTGGAAGTTGAATGGCTCGGGCCCCACGATGTCGTCCGGGCTGGGGACCCCGCGGACCGGCGTGGGGACATGATCGAAGAAACCGCCGTGCTCATCGTACGTGATCAGTAGCAAGGTCTGGTTCCACTGCGGGCTCGCCCTGAGCGTCTCGTACACCTCCTTCACGAGCATCTGCCCCTGGTACACGTCGTGCGACGGGTGGTCGTCGGAGGCAGGCTCCTGCTCGGTGTCCATGTAGCGCTGCTCGATGACAGCATAGTTCGGTAGGTTCCCCGACATCGCGTCTGCCGCGAATGAGATGCCGTACGGTCGGAACTTAAAGAGGTACTTGAGCTTCCGGAGGTTGCGGTAGAAGAGAACGGCGGGGATGTTCTGGAAGTAAATCCTAAAGGAGAGCCCGGCATCGGCAAGGTTCTCGAAGATGGTGCGCTGCGGGTAGCCCACGAAGAGGCGGGCGGGGATGTTGCTGGTGGCGCCTGCCGACGTGCCAGAGTGCACGTAGAGACGGTTCGGTTGGGTTGACGACGGCACCGATGCAAACCACCTAGTAGCATGTATAAGATTAATCAGCAAAATGGTGAATTTTTTAGGTGGGTTCCACGTGAGGCCCGCCTCTTAATCCGGTGCATGTGATGCGAGCTAAGATTTTTCCTTAGGTGGGTTCACTGGCGCCAACAAGAAGAGAAAGGCACAGGCGTCTCGAGATGCGAGACGACATTGCACTCAATTTGTTGGACTAATCATTGACATATCAATATGCTGAATACTGACATACCAAATTTCTAATAATATTTTTAATCTTGACGAGGAAATGAGAAGAAGAAATTATTGTTTTGAACAAACGTATATGCGACAATTACTTAACGCTCTGCATTATCATTTTGATACCGGAAAGAGAGAGGGATTGAGGGAGGGAACCTGTCGAAGACGGCGAACTCGGAGACGAGGGCCTTGTAGACGGCGACCATGTCCGGGTCGAACCCGCTCATCACGTTCCTGGACATGTTCGTGGACGGGTCCATGGAGTAGGCCTGCTGGGCGAACCCGTTCATCGGCGGCGGGTCCGCCGACGTGTCGTTGGACCCGAATATCTGCTCACGGATCGCCTGGAACGAGTGGCCCGGGTCCGGGTCCACGTAGTGGGAGCGGTCGTCGACGTGGAAGCGGGTGGAGTTGGGGTCGGAGGTGGAGAGCGGGTTGGACTCGGAGCCGTCGACGCCGTCGATGGCCGGGTTGAGGCGCTTCATCCACCCCAGCATGTGGTCGAAGGAACGGTTCTCCATCACCAGGACGACCACCGTTGTGATGGGGCTCTGGGATGTCGCCGCCGCCGCCGCCGCCGCATGGGCGGAGGAGAAGGCGGCGGCGGCGAGGAGAGAGAGGAGGAAGGAGGCGGCGGCCGGAGAAGGCGGGTTGCTTTGCTTCCGGTTAGACATTCTTGAAACAGCAAGAAGTGACAAGAGTCCGTGAGCTGAGAAAATGGGTGGGGGAACAAAGGAGACAGTTTTTGTAAACTTTTTGTCGGCTTACATGTCCAGATTTTTTTTTTCCATTGATGGGAATGTAATAATTGTGACATCCTGTCGAATTAATTTTAATGTATAAGTTTTGATTTTTGTTGAAAAATTCAAAGAAGGATATGAGCAATTTTTTTTCTCAATGGGCTAACCAAATAAACAAATAAATGGCATTTTCGTCCTTTTATTTTTTATTCTTTTATTCTTTTCTTCTTTCCCATTTTCTTTTTTACCATTTCTTTTTTACTTCATCGCTCTCACCAGCCATTGGGCAAGAGCCGCTCTCGCCGGCCATGGGCGAGGCGACGCTCACCCAGCCCTTGCCAGATCGGGCAAGGGTGACTCTCGCCTAGGTGAGATCGGGCCCCGCATGTGGTTGCCAAGGGCGGCCTCACCTACATGAGGCTATGGGTCGACGGCCTTGCCTGGGCGAAGTGACCCTCACGGGCGGCTAGCCGGGCCCTCAAAATGGAGAAAAAAAAAAGAAATAAGAAAGAAGAAAAGAAAAAAGGGGAAAAAAGCAAAAATAAAATAAAATGATGAAAATACCCTTGATTAGTTGGCGAGGTCAGGCCTTTTGTTTAGAAAATAATGACACTTTATAACCTTATTTAAAACAAGATCCACCATATGCCCTTATTTGGAAATTTTTGGATTTCTTTTTCCTATATGAGATCGACCACTATGGCAACTAGGAGGGCAGGGGCTCGAAAAATTTCAAACCACCACGTGAATCCGGCCGTCAAATGTCGGCTGGTGCATGCAAGACTTGCTCTTTTGGATCATGGATATGATTGGAATTTAAATACGAGAGAATCAATATACTCGATTTACTTATGGAATGAACTACGGCGAGAACGGTACAGCGGGCCAATCAAATAGGAGGAAATTCACCATACTATGTCTAGACAGGAAATGCCCCTTGTACCGTCTGAGTATCGGTAAAAGTCCCCTAGAAA
The DNA here is from genome assembly GCA_024500025.1 of Syzygium aromaticum. Lineage (NCBI taxonomy): Eukaryota > Viridiplantae > Streptophyta > Magnoliopsida > Myrtales > Myrtaceae > Syzygium > Syzygium aromaticum. The sequence continues at coordinate 6,254,030 of CM044894.1, forward strand.
TGACAAATCTAACGTGCCAAATTACAGGTTAAGGTCTCTGTCTTTCTTGTCGTCGTTTGTTGCTGTAGTTGAGCAGAAACCGTTTGGTTGAAAGGATGGAGAAAAAGGGTTGCTGACAGCATAGTTTCTTCCGGACAAACTTTGGGTCATCCTAAGCTCTGTGAAATGGAATGATGCTGGAGCAGAGATCGTTGGAGTTTGGGAGAATCGATATGATTTGGAGCGCTTGATTTATATCAGTTGATCGTAGACGGTTCATTGATTTAAACTTTTAAGGAAAAATTATCTGAATTGGATATGCTCATGGATTTTATTCTAAATTAGGGATGAAATCCCCTGATGAGTGCGCTTGCCAAGTGAAATTGCCGTCACGGTTGCTCTAACGGAAGGCCGATTGTGCATGAAGATGCGCATTACAGTATAGCCAATACGGTTTTAAGTTAAGAATGGTGATTTGTTTCACACAAATGCAAAAGGCTAGAGTCAACTTTAGGTGTGCTCTGATTAGAAAAGTTGTCAAAATCATTTTTCAATTAATCGGTCAACTATGAAGATACTTGTTGGGAATTGAGAGAGAGACAATACAAATTAATAAAGAGGTTTATCAAATTGAGTATGAGAAATTGTACCAAAGTGCATTTTATTGTACCCCTACATAAAATGCTCTACCTCGCTGGGAGTCAGCAAAGGTTGCTGGTCATTGGCTAAGGCTCAACGACCCTTGCCGATGATGATGGGGCAGTGATAGCCCTCGCCGCCTGGTTTGTCACCTCTCCCTTTTATTTATTTATTTTAAATTTGGATTATTTTAAGATTTAATTTAAATAGAATTTGAATTAAAATTAGATTTAGACCAAAACGACGTCTTTTTAACCTTATGTTTCATGTTTTATGCTTGTCATCGCCATGAAGCAAAGAGAAAATAAAAAAAAATCACATCAACATTTTCTAGTTAGCCAAATTAAACGGAGTTAACGGAAGAACTTAACTGCACATTTAGGACTTGATTGCACTTTTTGTAGGTTTTAATACTTAATTGCACTTTCATGATAAGTTTTAGGACTTTCAGTACACTTATTCCAATATTAGGCACGAGTGTTTAGCCATTCAAAACAGGGGATTTTTTTTTGGGGGGTTTGGAAGATTATTGTATACTCAATGCTTTATGCATGGAATGCAATTGAGTTCTAATCCTTATTAAAAAAAATATAATTGAATAATAAAATTTTCTCTGTTTTTTTGGGTCAGAGAATGAAAGTCCACTTTCATAGAAAATATGCAATTAAAGCTAAACTTATAGGGCAAACTGCAACTTAAAAATATAAGTACTTCTTGAGTAACAAATAAATAATTTAAGGTAATTTTCATAAGAAGGACTTGATGTTTAAGATTTTATTTAACCAATCGAAAGATTTAGCACTCGCTTACATTCCATACACAAGATCTATGATTTCTATCGGTTGTACTCCCTCGTGGTCGTAGTGTACTCAGGCGCTATCAAAGAAAATGCAGAAACTTGACGGCCCTCCGATTTCTATCGGTTGTTCTCTTTAAGATGTAGACTGAAAAATTGATCTCGCACTTCATTTCACCTTGTGCTTCGGCCAAACAAACCCAGGATTCAAAAAAACGAAACAATATAAACTGTAAAAAGCATTTCCTGTTTTCGAGCTTCCGTAAATTAAGGCTACATCATCAACCAAGGGATACAGATCAAACTAAAATCCTAATAGATGACTTGATGGCTTTTAGCTCTTCTAATCCAACCTTCTTCCACACCCCGCCCATCACCAAACAGCCACCGACACCTCCGGACGTAACTGCATCTTCCGATTCGCAATCCGCCACCGCCTCCCTCATTTTCTTATTCCTCGAGTCGCACAAAGAATCGGCATCACAGCTCGCTCCTCTCTTCCCAGCACACAGATTCAGTTCCCTTGTTGAGTTTCTATCCAAGGCTTCCGGTGCTTCGCCTGTTTCACAATCAAGGACAGGAAGACAACCAGAGAACCCGAAGTTGAGTGGCAACGTGCCTATTGGACATGGGTTCCACGATTTGACAACAGCCCATCCGCATTTATTGTGTCCATCAGTGTTTGTCAGGCTCGAAGCTTTGCTCTTCGCTCGACCAAGTCTGACCAACTCTAGCTTTTGAGCAGCTAGTCGAAGGCAGTCTTCTTGCTCAGCAAATGTCGCAGAACTCATCTTACAAGAGCTTCCACTGATGTTATCCAAAGTTGTGACTGAAAACAAACAGAGTTTGTTAAGTTTGTTCACCAAAGAATTGTTCCCAATGACCTCTGAGATCTGAATGGCAGAGTCCATGAGCTGTTTGTTCCCCAGAGCTCCAACCCGAAGACTTTTATGCAGGATACCCATCAGCAATTCCCTGGATGTACCTCTCCGTGCGACAGGAACTTCAGTTTCAGAAGAAGAATCAATGTCTTGGAAAGACTTCAGTTCCTTCAATATGGCAACAAGCCATGCAAACAAAGAGGAGAGGGGTGCAATTTGATAGGTCTTTACTCTATGTCGGGACGGCATCAAATCTTCTGTTCCTGAAAGAGGGAAAAATTAAAGGAGAAGCAAACAATTAAAGTTGGCATATGTCTTTCTGATGTAGTGAAGACCATGAGCTGCAAGTTTGGACATTATGTAATTCTTCCTAGAGCAGAAGAATTGTACAGATGCAGCCCACAGTGACAGTTCATACCCAAATAATCCTGAATTCAATATTTTGCAGTTGTACCAAGTAGGTTATCATGATGTTCCAACTTGAGCAAAAGACTAGATCAGCAAGCAGTTGAGGTTTCACCCAGAAAAAGAAATATGTAGTCTAGCAATCTTCAAGATGTGCAACCAAAACCGGGAGGAAAACTACAGCTGTATCAGCAGATAAAAGATGAAAACCGTCGACTTGTAGGCAAAGAAAAGATTCTCGGTACCCAAAATAAACGACCCTGACATAATTGTGTCAACCAGGGAAGGATCTAGAAGAACTATCAAGAAGCAAGACCGAAGTGCCCAACCCTGCAGTTTAAAGGGTAAGTAGGGGAAGCCGAAGGTAGGTATCAAATCATGACCTTTTAGTTCTTGGTTGGCATGGAGCATGGAAGAAGGGTAAGAACAGAAATTCAACTCCTAATCCTAAACCATATATATCTATCGAAGAAAATGCAAAAATTAATACTTTTTCCCAAAGACAGCAAGGTATGTTAAATGTTCAACACTTACCATTTTCACTGTTGCTTGCTTCTGTTTCAATCATATCAAGGACTGCCTTGAGAAGGTCTAGAAGCATTTTTGGTTCCTTGGTTGTTAATTTTGTCGTCAAAAGCATCCAGCCATCCAGCAAAGTCCGATTACCATGTGGATAATGGATTTCTTGTGGAAGCTCAAACATGTCAGAAGAGTCGACAACCTTAAGAAGAAACTCCAACAATACAGGGATTACTTCTGTGGAGAAGGATGCATATAACTGCACCAAATTTTTCAAGATCTTGCTCATCGTCTTTTTGGAACCTGGAAAATAAAGTGCATCATCATCTAAGAATAAACATGCAGATTTCTATGCTGCTGCGACTGATACTTTCTACTGTTTCCTCTTCGACAAAACATTAAGATTTCTAATCAAATCATACGTGCCTTACAACATGAAGAATGAAAATAATATAGCTAAATACAATCAGAATTAACATGGAGCTTTCACTGTGCACACAACTGCTGAAACACCAAGGCATCTCATAATGACTATTTACCGACATGTTGGGGAAAATTTTCACGCTCGACTTACAAATGAGTAACATGTCTGCAAGCTTTGAAAATATGAAGTTGGTTTTGAACAATTTTACACGATAGAAAATTTGCTGTGACTTGCTGCCACCCACTACATTTAAACCTCGCAAGTTGTATGTCTAGATAGCAGAGTAACAGCAACAAGTACTTATAGGAGCTGTAGAGCCAACATTAGCTAAACAGATAACTACTCGACCTCCTTGATCAGCCGAGAAGAATTAATCATTAATAAGTCTCAGAACACTCTTCAATGTATCAGGACCCAATTCTTGACCTGGGGGCTACAGATTGTTACTCAATGCGAAGAAGGGAGCGATGGTAGGTCCTAGGACTTGAAAAATACAGCAAGTTAAACATTTCATCCTGTTATAGCTGTTTGACCAACAGATAGAGTTGCAGAGTGGATTTTTTCATATACAGATTGTCAGTGGATTTTTCCCCAGCGGAAAAAAACATCAGGAATCTATATATTCTCAACACATCTATAAGTATCGATAAAATTAGTAAAGACCAAACATCAATGGGATTGGGGAAAAGTATACCTGAAAAAATTCTTACCTCCAGATTTAGATGTATGTAGCCTTCCAGCCATGAGTGACAAAACCTTACTACGCCCACAATGTTTTATGCCTATGAAAAGAAAGGAAGATCAGGCAAATAAAAAAATAACAAAAATCAAACCGTCACGTCTAGTGAAAATATATGAAAAGTTTAAGCCAAGGTCTCTTATGAACACATGGGATACTAAGCCAATGTCTCATTGTGTGATTTTTTACATGCTACCATTAAAGTTTAGGTCCCTTGCTCCCTCCTCTGGCAACTCGATCAACATTATAAAGCTTTTATTTAAAAATAAATATCATAAAGCCATCGAGATGCCAAGAGACTCTTGCATCAAAGACATCTTTCTTATTTGGAAAGAGAGAAGACTAAGGGTTTGAACCTTTGAATTAAGGGTGGAAGAAAGGGGGGGGAGGGTGGGGGGGGGGGTTGTGGATGTGCAAAAGAGCTATTTCTATGGAAGCCATTGAGACATTCTGCTACATAGCCCCACAAAAAAAGTGGAAGAAAAGGATGTCAAATCAAACGCACTTTTATCCTTAACCAGTGACGTTGATGGTGGACTGTGCTTATTTCTTAAGTAAATAGACAATTCACGAAGTTTAGACTTGACTTCTTTTCTGGCTCGAAGACTCCCATATCTTTTACATGGCATCGCTTTCTTCTGAGGCTCCCAGTAGTAAGACGTTAACCAACTAAGGGCCTGTGTGAAAGGAAATAACTTATTAGTCCAGACCATCATTGTTGTAGCTAAAGATAGAATCACACAAGCACAGGAGGAAAACAAAATGATCACAAAGCAAGGAGAGCTACGCTATAAAGAAATGAGATCTTCTGTAGAAATGAAAGCCCATGCCAAACTGCTAATACTATTTTAGTGTTCAATCAATTTGCAAGAAAGCCAAACCTTTGCCCATTTAAAATCAATAACATCAACTTCTTGAGGCCAAACTTCATTACTCCCCAATTTTTTTTATTCATCAAAGGAAATCGAGAACATGCATAACTTTACGCTCAAAAGGCCAGAGATGAAACTTTTAGGCGATTGTCATGAGAAAAGACAAGGCTCTCCTCACTAATTTGCAAGCTTAACATATTCCCAAATGATAAAAATATATGGCCAATTCTTGATGGGTTATCAATCATGATTCTATGAATATAAATTGTTAACCTTAATCTTCATCTTTATATAATAAACAAAGTTGGGTTGGAACAACTATGGAAGGAGAGAGACTTATACTACATCTTGATAGCACTTTGCCTACAGAGATTATGATCTCACGAAGTGGAATTTACATTCATTCAAAAAAAAATAATAATAGTACTGAGAGCAACACACTTAACGTTATATTCAAGCGGCAAAAACAAGCAAAATCCAGAAAAGATGGAAGTTTCTCACTTATTGCTACGACAGTCTACAGACATTAGAGAAGCTCAAGAATGCAGACCTGAAGTGAGGCATCACGAACTAAGGGAAGTGCAGGCAATTCACGATGAGAACCCTCTGCAACGATAGCACATAAAAGAAGCAAACACTGTATATTAAAATCCTAGACCAGAAGATCTCAAAGATTAGAATGTCATTAGTGAAGGAGAGGCCAGAATTACAAGCTTGGTTCTCCCTATGGTTTGGGACCAGAAAGATAGGCAATTTCTAGACCATCAGCAATAAATTCCTTACCGTGACGAATATCAATCAGCATGCGCGGAATACCAATTGCACTAGCAGCCTCTGCAATTGACACCTCTGTTTTCTTCCGTGTCTTTTCAATAACACCGTTCACAAGCCTTGAGATTACAGGTTGGTTGTTAAAAAAAAAGTTACAGTTCATAGCAATTAAAATGCAATGTAAAAGATTAAAGGACAGAGGTAGCACACATCCGCAAGTCCTATAGGAGTTTGAAAAGGTAACTTGAGGGTAATATACAAAATGGACTTCACTGCATTAAGCTAAACAAGAAGCCAAAAGCTAGCTGCACACGGGGACACATCTGATGTTAATTAGTGATGGTTTTCATATTCAAACATCAGAAACTTAGTACTAGCGGCCTGTACAAAATCATTTTACATCCAATGGAAGAATGATTCTCAGATCACAATAGCTGGGACAAAGACCATTTAAGATCTCAAGTGAATGTCACTAGCTAACTGGTGCACATGAGTTCAAACAACTTGACCAAAAACTTCTACATCAACCAAGACGAATGTTTAATCGTTGAAATGCTTGGCTGGCAGGTAATACTTCAAGTAAATCCCCAGCCAAGGATGCTGAGACTTTGAAGTAAGAAATATTCAAACAAACTGTGTACTTTATTACTGTGAACAGAATTAAGCCTACATGTGAATTTCCAGAAAGACAGCCCTCCGCGTTCAATCTCTAATTTTCACAACCTATCGTCTAAAAGTTTTCAAAAGTCATATGAAAAAGTAATATAAGCCTATCCCAGAACCACACTTGAAGCCCACAGCCCACTGCTACTTGCATACAGATGGCCGTCATGCATAGAAGTTGTTAGATGCAGGCATGACCGATGCTTCCAGTATCGCAAGATTTGATGATATGGAAACTGCATGATGCCTTCTTTAAAGAGACAAATTCACTATTTCCACCTCAAACTTTTTGAGCTCTGCTGAAGATAATGTAAACGACTGAACTGAGAATCACAAGTTGATAAAATGGGTCTCATGCTCACCTCATAATCGCCATGCAATAGAGCATAGCCAGGATTTCATCAGAATCTGAGAACCCACTGGGGGGCAGGTCATTTCTGCAATAGATTAATGAAAAAAGGCATCATTGAATTGCAGTGGCATAATCCCATGGAAAATGAACGGAATCTCAGAAAGCAAACACGTCATGAAAAATCAACTGGTGAATAACTAATAGGAAACTAAACACACCACCCAACACTGACAAGGCGGAATGCGAATGAAATACCTGAAGAAAGGATCCTTCTGCTGAATTTCGACGATGGAAGCCGTGACTTCGACTGCCACAGGAAGACATCCTCTGCTTCTCCACGCTGTTATCTGCAAACCGAAGCTCTTCTAAGGGGACACAAAAACAAAAAAGCTAAAACAGAAGAAAAGCACAATGTCTGCAATCAACAGTCCGAAACGAGACACCCCATTAACCGGCAATCAAATCAACCATCAAACTACTCCTTCGAACGCCATATATTCCCCCCCTCGTCTCTAGCAACAAGCAATCCACCCAAAAAGCATGATCGAACAAATTTTCCACCTTTAGCTTAGGCATGCCATCACGGACACACGAGAACCTACTCCGAACTAGTTTCACAGATACTGAGAATGAGAAAAGGCAACGACGGCAATAGGGTTGGTCTGAAGAGAACAGTGTTCGAGCTGCTTACCCTTCGGAGAGCGGAGGCGACGGAGTCCGGCGCAGCAGAGAAGAGAGAGGCTCGGACGGAGTCCCACTCGTCCCAGCTCAACCACGGGACCAATTTGTAGGTCACCGACGGCGACGGCGACGGCGTCGGCGGCGCCGGCGGCGGCGGCTCCTCCTGCTCGATGTCTCTCGGCGCTTCCGCTTCCATTGAGCTAAGCTCTGCTGGCGACGGCGAGGGAACTTCAAAGAAACATTCGTTTGGCATTTATTTAGTTATTTTATCGCTGTGTGATTTTTTTTTTTTTCGTTATTTTTTTGTCTGATTCTTTCGCTCGTTAATTTTGTTGCTAAAATAAATTACCGAGCGGTTAGATTGGAACTAACGAAAGCAACAAATTAATTTCTTACAAATATTTGGAAATTATCTCTATATCTTAATTAAAAAAAAAATACATAAATTTTAATTATTAAAAGCCAATAAAAAATATCAGGAGCGCCAATAAGCCTTTCCATATGACGTGAGATAAATCACTTTGAACGGTTGTGACATGAGACCGTTAATAACATTTCACAATTTCGTCCCCTAACAAAATCTCAATAGCTCTTGTCAGTCATGTAAGTAAAGAATTTGCGGCGAAGAAGAAAGAGTTATTACACCGTCCACCCGTCGGGGGAATAAGTAAACTCCGACCACCTACTTACATGCTATCCGAAATTTTTCGACTTCGTCATTTCACAAATTAATACGTGTAAACAGACTTTTCAACGCATGATTTCACTCTTCTTTAAATTCTTTTTTGAAAGAAAATCATTCGCTGGTGCAATGACGTTCGGCTTTGTTTTTTCGTTTCTCCTTGGCATCACACAACGCTCAAGTCAAGAGTACGAATCTGATTGATCATTTAGGTTGAGGAAACTACACATCGCACCCACTCAACCAAATCGTCTAGCTCCAGTCCCGTTCTCAAACTACAATACGCTTAGCACGAAGCCCGCAACTTGCGGGTAAATCATAGTTCGTTCCTAGCTTTCGATATGTATCAGCCGATCATCGCATGGCCGTAGGGCCTACTGTGAGTGACGACTACCATGCATGGAGGCGTTATTGCCTAGTCCCGAGTCCATATGAAACCGATAAATCGCAGCCGATCCCATGTAGATTTCACAAGAACCAATCGCACTTGATCCATGAACCATGGTCCGGCCGTGAGCGCAAACAACATAAGAAAACCACCAATCTTAACCAACAGATGAAAGATAGAGAACAAAATCCTTGCAGCACACAAATCGCCTCAATTCTCACTCAGCGCAGTAGAGTATGTAACTGAATATCGATTTTTTTTGTGGTGGTCTTTCTCAGATATTTCAAGGCATTCTCCAAACATCACCTGTGTATGAAAAAAAGAAGAACACCAAACCATGACTCGGAAAATTTCGGAGGCTTGAGTCAATGTCGATAAATAAATCGGCACTGCTATAAGATTAATTAGTCTGCATTTGCGGCCTAGCAAAGGTACAGGACTGAGCTTGCTACAAGTTGGGGCCAATCCGATCTTCATGTGGAGAAAGGACCACAAGTTGAACTAGTAACTCCTGCCCCAGTAGCTCCACCTTTTCGCGGGCTTTCCAGAAGCAAAGCATTTAGTACCTGCATGAACCACAATGAAGAAGTGACGTGAAGCACGACCCACAGCTAGACCTCCTAAATAACATAAGAACACCAACCAGGCCTTATAACACTGACAAAGAAAAAGAGAGTTTTAGCCCAGCATGTCAATGCCACTTCAGGTTTTCGAACTCGTGAAATGGCCTAAGACAATCTAAAACCAAGACATTTGTCCAGATTCCACCGTTGCTGCGAGACTGGCTTCTCCCATAAACAGACATCATGAACTCAAGTGGCAAAAAAGATCGACAAGTCCTAGTTATGAAAATGAATCATGGTACCTTCAGGAAGCTCTGGCTGTTCAAATGGGGAACAAAGTGTCTTACATGCTCCCATCTCACCCTTTGTCCGTGCTTTTACTTCTTTCTCCACCTCCTAAAGTAAGGAATGCAAAAGCTTTCAGGAGAAAAAGAGAAAGGATAGTGCCGTACTAAAAGGAAGTGTATCCCAAGAAGATTGCACACTATATTTATACCAAAGAACAAATTCACAGTTTTGCTGCAATGCAACAAAAGCACACTACAGATGAACAAATTAACCCAAAGTACAGCAAGAGCTACTACATCTTAAGCTTTCATTAGAGGTTCTCTAAAGATATCGAGTTTCTCTCCCGACAAAGCCATATAAAGTGCAAAAAATGTGAATGCAAATGAAAAGATAAGACTCTTTTCTCCTCTCAAAAAATAACTTCCACACAGGCTTTGGAGCTAAGAATTTAGGATGGTGACAGAGGGAATCAAATAACATACATAAGTAAATGCCAACCAACTGAAAATAGAACTCTCGGCACAAGATAATCACGAATGGAAAGCAATGTACTGGAAACATACTTCCTCATCACACCAAGGAGCCAAAACCATCTTCTTTTGGCCTAGTGCTTCCACGAATTCATCCCATGTTTTCACAACTTGAATGCAAGCATCACGTTTTTGTTTTGCAGCATCAAACAGGCTCTGTTGAATATTGGCCAACATTTCTTTCACCTGCTCAACTAAGTCAGCCCTTGGTATATCTTTTTTAGCAGAATTATCACGCCGAACAGCTCGGACCTGTTTGTTAAGGCCAAGGTGTCACTCTTATCTCCAATAAGAATAAAGTGGTTGTGAAGAACAAATGAAATCAGCAGGTGATTATACCACAAACAAATGAATAGTCAAGACGCAAGTTGCTTCTTACCTGATTATTTGCCAAGTCCTTTGGTCCAATTTCAATCCTTAGAGGAACGCCTTTCATTTCCCAATGTGAGTACTTCCAACCAGGTGAATAGTTATCTCTGACGTCTGTCTCCGCACGAATACCTGCTTCACATAAGGTATTGACGGTGGCTGTGCAGGCATCAAAGATACCTTGAGTATCAGCATCTTTATATGGAACAGGTATAATGATAACTTGCACTGATGCCACTTTGGGAGGGAGAACCAACCCCTTATCATCCCCATGAACCATCACCATTACCCCAATCTGCACAGAATTTGGAAAACGGCAACAAATTTTTACAGCCAGTCTCACAATGATGATGCAAATGGTTAAATTTTATTTTTCCCAAATGATGAAAGGTAATGAAAAGTTGTCTACCCAACATCATATTGATGCTCTAGAGCAAAAAAAAAAATCAATGTAGATGCTTGACAGCAATATTAAGAGGGCATATGTCAGACCTATTTGAAAACATCCTAAAACAATTTGTAGAAACTAGAAACAAGTTCACAGGGAAATATACCGTTCTAGTGGTATAGGCCCACGAGTTCTGCCAGACCATTGCTTTCTCTCTCTTTTCATTCTCAAAGAATATTTCAAACATTTTTGCAAAATTCTGACCCAGACAGTGTGATGTCGCCCCTTGAATTCCACGCCCAGTGTTAGGAACAAATGCCTGGCACATAATACATAGGAAACTATAATGACATACTGTGAATGGCTTTAGAATACACAAAGGATGGTTTATGCACTTCTGTTTTAAGCATTCACCTCTACAGAAGTTGTATATAAACCACCAGCAAACTTCTCCAACTCACTCTTCTTGCCCTTTATTACGGGAACAGCTAAATACTCTTCATATACACGTCTGTAGAGTTCCAGTACCTCAAGAACCTGACACAAAATCATTGTCAGATGCTTCAACATCTACTTCCTGCATTTCAACAAGACTTAGAACATACTGACAAGCCAGATGATAACTGTCGAACACCATTCTTATGGAAAAGGTGTTCTAACTCTATTTGACGAATTAGTATTTGTGCCTTCTATGTGTCTATGGAGAGACTAAGCTCTATTTCAGAGATTAGACTCTCTTATTGTCTGTGACATGATACACAGCACTAGATACAATAAAGTCATGAAAAAACACTAGTTGCAGAGAGATTAACTAAAAGTCCATAAATAAGTCTACCGAGTTGAATAAGAGAAAGGACAGTACTTGATTTGAAATTGAAAACTATTGAGTGTCAAGGACCTAATAAATAAAAAACGACAAAAGAAACAAAAAGAAATGTTGAAGGACCTATAAGTTATCCTGCCTTGCAGCCAAGGTAGGAGAAGGGCGAAGATAAACAAAGTAGAACTCTGACAAAATCCAGCCACTGGGTAAAATATTATACAACATCCTTTAAAAACTCACTTTCAGCTACATGATCTAAACTTGAATACAAAATAAGCATAAAAAGGAACCTCTGCGTCTGCTTCTTCTTTTGTAGCAAAAGCTGTATGTCCTTCCTGCCAAAGAAACTCACGACTCCTGCAGTAAATAGGGGGGTAAAAAGAAGTAAACAAGAGATGCCGATCCAAGCACCACGTAATTCATAAACATGTCATTCTTCTGGAAACTATTCGGTATAAATATAGTCAGGCAAGATTAAGCTTCTAAGTGTTAAAAAACTTGCGGCGTTTTAAGTGCTGACCCAATTTATAAAAGCCAATCTTGTCTCTTGGCCTCTTGGCTATATAATAAATTAAAAACAAACAATGTTCAAGATTTCTCCATGACCAAACATATGAAAAACTTAATGCCACAACTTTTATCACTTGACAGATCCTATCAATGTAAATTATAGAATCATATCTGGTGCGTGTGTGACCAGTGTGTGTGCATGTGGGTGTGCGTGCGAGAGAGGAAGGGGGGGGGGGGGTGAGGAATGGGTTCAGAATTAACCTGTGAGAACAAGCATACTGAAAGATTGAAGGATATGAATACCTGATAAAGGGTGTAGGATTGCTAAACTCCCATCTAACAACATTGCACCATTGATTAAGTCTCAAAGGCAAGTCTCTGTGTCCCCTTATCCACTTAGAAAAGTAAGGATACATTACTGTCTCACTTGTTGGTCGGATTGCAATAGGCACTTCCAAATCAGATTCCCCAGATTTTGTCACCCAAGCAACCTGAAAGACCCAAGAACCAATGATAGCACAATAATTACATTGATAGTATCCAAGCCAGGCAGCAGTAATCCATACAAAAGTATTGACTAAGACATTTGAAACAATGTCACCTATTGGTAAATTCCCATTAATAGGTCCTTTTAAATAAATTCCATAATAAAAGAATGCCCAAGAATCATGTCTATGATAAGCATTTGGTATCCTGAACCTGGCTACCGAAATTGAACTCACATGAGCCACATACCTCACTCAGGGTCTTCAATATTACAAATTTCTTACCAATCAACTTAATCAAAGTACAAATTTCTGTATACAAGTTCACCTGCCTATTCGGCAAGTTGTTTGATTAGTTAGAAGTTGGCAATTGCCTTTGTCTAGTTCTATGGAATGTCACTCTTAGTGGCGTGCATAGCTTCACAAATCGCGATTCAATGCTTAGCAAGTTGGAAGCTGGCGGGAAATGCCTAGCGACTATGCATTTAATGGAATCATCCTTATTTCCAGGTAAGATTATTCAGAACCATACATTGCCCCGAACAAAAATAAACCGCCTTTGTACTTATAGGTTGGACACCTTGGAAATGCCAAAAAACATATTCTCAGATCAACAAATGAGCAATAGCGCCAATAACAGTGTCAAAGAACATTTTTTAACAATGTCCATTACACTTCCGATTCCAACAACTAGGTAGAACAGCTACCTACAAATTGAAGCATTACAAAAGTGAAAAGACAAACATACGGGATCATCAAATTTATTGAGAACAAACCAATTCACCAAATAGTCCGAATACCTAGTGTACACAAACATGAAATTTTTCTCTTGATAACCATCTTGACTACATTTATAGTTAGCAACTTTTCAAACATGAGGGTACCTCTCATCATGCTGAAAAGAAAGGGAAAAGGAACAAGATTAAACAAGCTATCAATTAGACGCTGTCTCACCTCTGGAGCAAAACCCTCTATATGGTCCTTTTCACGTTGTAGAACCCCAGGAGATACGAAAAGAGGGAAATAACAGTTCTTAATTTTCATCTTCTTTATTTCAGCATCGAAGAACACCTGCAGATTAACATTGCCAACATAACAATTATGTGTATGCCAAGGAGAAATTTGAAAAATCAACAAATTGGTGTCAACCCTAGGAAAACATTCAACAAACAGAAGCTGGAGAATATAATGATTGGCTAGCAAGGACATTAATTGCAGATTGTGAACATAGCTTGAAGCCATACTTGTCTCCCAACTGACCTCTAAGTGGCGGATTAAATGCTCCAATGTCAAACCCATTTGACTTTAACAAATTACTTTAAACAACTTCGCTTCTAATCTACCAATCAAATGTGTGTCACGCACTAATTAGAGGTCAGTTTGGACGCAAGTATAGATCTAAGAGATATATCTCGTGCATGCAAGAAGGAACAGAGTGTAGCAACACTTATCGAATCTGAATTGGACCGTTCAAACTATTTTATAATCAAAGGACTGGAGAATCCAAGTTCAGTCACGTCATAGAATCAAAATAGACAATCCGTTCTCCAACCACCTGATTTTCACAATAACAACAGAAATGATTTTGATACGCATCTTTGTACCAAGTGATGTTTGGCTACAGAATCATTCTAAACCATTGCATCGGTCTAATTATAGGGAAAGAAGGCATTGGCAGAGCTGGGATACCCCTAGAATAAGTAGCCCAACTACTAGCTTAGATCCATCTGGCATGAATGACAAGCTACCTTGAAGAAGAGCATCCAACAGACACAGTCATACCATTGAAGCTAGCTTGCTAGGATTAAAGACTGTAGCAGTAAGAACTCTATGTTTCAAGGAAGGTTAGCAGAGGAGGGAAGGCCATAAGAAGCACGGAGACAGAAGCTGAAAAAGGATTCGAACTCACTTGCATAATCTCCCAAGTAGCCATCGCCCATGGCCTTAGAATGTAACAGCCAGAGATATCGTAGTACTCTATCATTTCGCCACTGACAACAACCTATGTCAACCAAAAGAAATCAAATATAATCAGAGAAGACATTTCAATTCTTGATGCAACTTCCAACGCAAACAAGATTCAGTGTCAACTGGATTTAACCAACTAGAAACTACTTGGACGGATAAGGGCAAAGTACAATTATATTTCCCACTTCAACCATATCCCGTTTGACAATGACGCAAATCATACAAAATACATTTCCAGATACCCCTCTTTACGAGACAGGACCCTTAACATGAGCAGCCTCGCTAACCAAGTACCAAGAAACATACCTCGGAATACCATTCCCCGAAGTTCTCATCCTTCTTGTTGGAGAGACCCAACCCCGTCTCCTTCTTCACCTCCTTCTTCTTCCCCGCGCCGGCATTGGGCTTATTGGGTTTCGTCGCCTCTTTGCTAGCCATCATCCCACGCTGATTCTCTGCAGACTGACGTCGACAAACGCCGCAAAAATCCCAAATCAGCCGGTCGAATAAACACAGTGCGCGCACCGAAACCGCTCATGGCAACGCAAAAATCACTAACTGCCGCAGGCAAACACGATCACAATCCGCCGCCGAAGAGGAATGAACTCGTTCGAAACATCAGCGAATTTCGATTAACAAAAAACACAAAAAAAAAAAAAAGAAATCGGACAAGACCGGGAACGAAGCTCGCCGTCGTCCGGCTTTACCTCTGCCTTCGCGGACAAGCCGGTGCGGTCGCGCGAGGAGGGCGTAGAGAGAGAGAGCTCCGGCGACGGCGGGAGGGAGAAAGCCGGCAGGGGCGGAAACCCTACTGGAAATGGAGCGGATTTAAGCGAGAAAAAAGTCAAAAGAGAGAGTGCGCTGTTCGATGATACTGGTCGGATCCAATCGCGTTCGGCTGGAACCAGATCCGCCCGACCGCACTGTCCGAAGCGCGTTGGGCGCACGCTGACCCCGTGCGTATGCATTAATTAATTTCTTATTTAACGGAAAATACCAAATGAATATATTTGCCATTATTAACCGTGTTATGATTTTCATCCGGTCTTTTGAACTTTATATTATATGCTAAATTACATTGGTCTGCGCGACAGGAATTTAATTTTTTTTTTAATCTAAGGCCCCGTTCGTTTAAGAAAAACTGAATGATTTGCAAAATATTTCCCTAAAAATAATTACTTGTGTTGCATAAAATAATTAGTCCATAAAAATTATATTTATAGTCAACAATGATTTATATTTAATTATTTTCGTGAACAATGAAAATATCTTTTGTTCATTTGGTTTTGTAAGCTATACAAGTAATTATTTTCACGAAAAATTGATGCTTTTAAAAATATTCCCCTAAAAACGATCGTCTGTATCACTTATAAAAAATAAATGAATGAAAAATAATTTCATCGTTCAAAAAAATGCATAGAACATAAATTATTATTGATAATGAAATCATTTTTATCGACTAACTATTTCAAGTGATACGAATAATCATTTTTAGGAAAATGACATTTTTAAATTACTCGGTTTTTCGCAAAATAAACAGAGCTTTAATTTTATGTTATCAACAATAGAGCAGGAAATGTTAACTAGTTGGGCGGTCCAACAGCCCGAGGGCTTGCTCCAAAGTTTCTTCTAAGATGACATCTCAAATTTCTTGGACATTGGTTACTGTTGCGCACCAATCGTCTAAATTTGAAAATTACAGACCATCCCTTTCGAACTCTGTCCTCGTTACGCAATAGCCTTCGAATTTTGAAAAATTATAGATTGGTCCCCTTGGACTATGATTTTTGTTGCAACCGCTTTCAATTCCTTCTGCGTAAATCATTAGGTTTTACACGAAAATAGACTACTTCATTTTTGTTGACCGAAATAATCTCCATTACATGGTTACTAATGTTAACCATGTAGAGAGTGACGCGCAATAAATGACGATGAGAAAACTCAGTAGAGATTATTTTGGTCAGACAAGTGAGTTAATCCACATTCAAATAACAGTTAACGTTTATACATATGTAAAAATGAGTAGACGCACCGAATTCAAAGTTTAGGAGAGGGTAACTTATAAACTTAATAGGGCTATTTTGCAAAAGTGACAAATTTATGGGAATATTGCAACTTTTCAAATTTTAGGGGTATAGTTCAATGGGAATTTTGAGCTATCGTCCCTAGGTGTAAGCAACAGTCCAGGGTTGACCCCAGTTCGGCCCAACCAAGGGGGACTGGGTCAGTCCTTAATCTTGGGACCCCTAGACCAGTCATGGCCACGGGCCGGTTTCAGCCTGGAGCCGGCCCGGTCAAACCCAGAACCGGCCTATTAACCGGACCTGCGATTCAGAACTGGAACCAGCCCGTGGCATACGAGCTCGGTTCCGATTCCGGTTCCGAATTTTTTTTAAAATAAATATTTAATTTTATTTTATAAAACATTTTGAACTCTAATTGCCATGCATTGTATTGATCTCAAATTACAATGCTTGGCTTGGGTGTACTGAACTTTAATTACAAAACTTAGCTTGAATTTTATAGACAACTACTTTGATAGTTTCTTCATTCCCATTCGATGTGAGACTTTCGACTTGCCTTAAACACCTTCAATGTGAGACTCTTAGCTTGTCTTCATGTAAATGCCAAGAGTCCCACATCGACCGGAAATGAAGAGATTATCAAAGGGGTTGTTTATAAAATCCCAAGCTAAGCCATGTGAAGTTGTATGTCTTTTGTAACTACGATCCTTTACTAATTAAGAGCAAAGGGTTCAATTGGATCACCTAGAACAAGACCAATGGTTTGGTTTCTAATTCTATGATTTGCCGGTTCGGTTTCTAATTTTAAACTTAAAGGACTGGTCTCACCGGTTCGGTTTCCAATCGGAACCGAGAACTGATCACCTCTATAATTTTCATTTTAATTATAATTTATATTGAATAATTCATTATTTCATATTTTTATAATTCATTATTTTTTATTTCCTAATTTATTTTTAAAATTTTTAAATTAAGAACCGGAACCGGCCGGTTCCGAACTGTGGCCATGACTACCCTAGACCTTGTACTGTGTAGGTTAATCCTCAGTCCCGGGAGTTTAAGATTGGTTAAACCTGGACCAACCCTATATATATATGTTTTCCAAAGAACCTAACGCCCCTCCCTCCTCTTCTTCTAGCGTTGAAAATAGAAACCATATTAGCTATTGAGTGTCGCCTCTCTTCTTCCCGTGCTTTTCTGTGGCTGTTTGCTAGATTTACTTCTCCTCTCTCGCCTCATGAGCTAGTTTGCTTCTCTTGGGCCACCTCGATGCCTCATGAACAGTGAACGTAGGTCACCTCACTTGGCCCTCCTTGATGCCTCACGAACAAGATATGAAGTTGTTTGTTTTGTTTTTAGGTATTCAGAAATTGAAGCAATTTTTTGAAAATGAATAAGATATGAAATTGTTTATTCCATGGTTTATGTTATGAATTTTGACCATTTTATTTTTAAATTTTATTTCACGCGTCCGTATACTGTTAAGTGGAGATTTTTGTTGTTGCCTTATCTTATATTTTTATTTGATTTTTACTGGGGTCCATAGTTTGGTTATTCAATATTGTATTGTCGATGAATATGTATTTTCAAAGTGTATCGTTTGTCCTTTTGATGAATAAAAAAAATGGAACATAAAAAAATTGATCTGTCCCGGGTTGACCTTGGAACCGGACCAGTTGGTCTAATCCTTAGTCCCAAGCTCAAAAAGATCGGTCCTCGGTCCCAAAAATTGAGGACCAATACTATTTGGATTGATCCTAGAGTTAGGTATTGAACCGGCCTAACCCGAACTATACTCGCTCCTAGTCGTCCCTTTGCTCTTTCACCCTAGAACGCGAGCTTAGGTTTCGTTTTTTTGGCGTGAACCTTAAGGCTTGGATGAGATTGAGACGGAGTCTTCTTTTGCTCCACTATCCTTACCTTAACAGTAAAAGGTTGGTACTTTGGATTGTATCTTTTACAACTACTTCATAGTGTAAAATCCTTCATATTAAAAATGAAAAAGATAGGATTCCTCACTTCCGACTTTATTCATTTTTTTAAGTCTTTTTCTTGGCCATATCTCTTTTCTTGGATCTACACACAATTCTCTTTTTCCAATTTTTTAATTTATTTTTATTCTTTTTCCAAATATGAATGTTAAAAATATGTCATAGAGCGGGCCTAGGTGGGTGGCCTAAACACTTGACTACGCCGACGAGTTCATGCTTGGATGGGTCATTCAAAGTTTCGGCCTACTTGAGCCAAGCCCCAAGTCCGTGATGGTGTGCCTAGTAAGCAAGTCTAAAGCTAAGTAGCTACTCGATCATCCACATCATCAACGTATTCGCACAAGAGCACACTTTATGCCTCCGTCACATGACCATAGGATCATCCATGTATCCACAATTTTGTTTAATTTGTGCAATCAAATTATCCGTAGCTCGTAATTATCTATAATATTGAAAACATAAAAAAAGGGGACCTTCACCGTTTTAATTTTCTTTTGTCTCTTTATTATTTTTGGCGCAGTGTAATCATAGCAAGGTTAACTTCACAAGTAAAAAGTTGTTACCTCCAGATCGCATTAGTGTTGTAGCAGTTTCAATAATAATTGGACATGAAATGATGATCTGATACAAATTGAGTACACTTTGAAAGTAACTTTTAGATTCTTAATTACAGGAAGTTCCTCGCCTCGACCTGACCTGATAAATGGGGCTGAGTCCCGTTACAACCTCTGGTATTGTGGATCCCACGGTGAAGGTCGATTGGGTTGAGTGTAATCGGGTCTAGGGAAAGAGATTGTCCAAATACATTTACCCACTTGTTTTCCCTCAAAATCTCCATAGATGAATGCGGGTAACGTCAACTTTTTCGTCGGCCCACGCAGAGAGCGACTACTGTTTGCCCTCTACTCTTGCGTCTGGGCGTGCTCGTGGGGGCGAGACAGATGGAGGGAAGAGACTAGAGAGACACGTGCTGGCGCGTGGGTGGGAGGAAGTGAACTGGGTGCCCGGGCACGTGCGTTTGCACGTGCGTGCGAGGGAGGAGAGAGAGAGAATTCGGGCGAGTCAAGAGGATGGCCCCACCTTTTGTGTGGGGCCCATGTAATAAAAAGGTCGATTTTTCTTTTCAAATATGTTAAGTTTTTTTGACTATGAATAATTATTAACTCTTTAAAGTTCAAATATTACTAGTCTAGCTGTCCAAATAACAAATGATTATAACGAATCATTTCTACGGAATGGCCTGGAAATTTTGTGATTTTAACTTTTTTTTTATTTACAAGCACGTGAACGAGATATAAAGTATTCTAAAAATATAGCTACTAAAGAAATTCATATTAAATTAATAGTATAATGAAATTGCGAGCGAAAGGATATTACGAGTTTCGTATAATTAATTGTCGACATGTTGATTATAAAATATTGTGAAATCATCTATCCATCCAATTCTTTTTCTTTTGTGAAGTTAAAGAGCAAGATAAGTAATAGAAAAAAAAATTGATCTAAGCCCAAGTTCCTCTTCAATAATTCGACATAACATTCAGAAATGCGTACGACTACGTTTGCGCAGAAGAAAAAAAGAGAATTGCACCGAAACATGTTTAAAGGGTAAAACTGGGGTGCAAATATTTATGGAGTTTCTTCGAGAAAAAGGGTAAAACAAGCTCTCATAAACTTTTGACATCTTGAGATCAAATATATCTTAAAAATTTTTAAATGACGGATCAAATCGCGTGCATTAGTTACATGATAAAATTAGTCAACCTCATGAATTAAATGGGAGCAAAAAATTGATTAGATGACTCTATATCTATTTACACATGATAGTATGTGGGATTTGTCCCTGAGTAGGTTATTAAAAGGCTAAAAAAGAAATAAGAGAAAAATCTTTTTGATACGGTGAAGGGATCTTCCAGTGAATTCTCTCTGTATTCATTCTTTCTTGAAAAGAAAAATATCAAGAGGGAACTTGGGGCTATCCTGGGTGCAGAGCGTATACTCTACGTCAACTTCGGCTGGCTATGTTCTGGGTAGGTTGATATAATAGCCACCCAGGCCTAGGGGTGACGAGAGGGGATCTTTGGCTCTTCTGGGTTGCATTGTGCTTCACACAGTGTCTTGTAATCAACTTGTCAACTAGTACCCCCTATTATAAGACACTGTGCAAATACGTATTGCACGTTTAATTCAACATAAGTTTTTTTCTTAACTACTCGTTTAAAAAAGCAATTAAGTTTTTTCGTTTATTGTTACGAGCAGGGAAATTAGCCCAATATATATATTTTAGTATTGAAAGGGATAAAGCCCATAAATTACAATAAAACTCGTTTAACGAAACTTGAACCAAGCTAATCTTCTATCAATAGAGGAGTCAACCCTATTGGTGGCCTATCTAGCACTAAGGTGTCATTTGCATCACAAGAATGAAATATCCAACTTGCTAACCAATCAGCACATTAGTTGCTGAGCGAATAGTACACTCCCACATTTTGAGCAAATCCAATAAGCCAGTTGACTGATTTATTGCGCAGAAGCTCACCTACTGAGGTAGGTCCCGAGTTGTTTTTAGAGGCCCCGTCGGAATTGAGCTTGACCCAACCAATTGGAGGGGCAGTCAAACCCATAAAACTTATCTCTTTTCTTCCTTCGAGGGGACAATATGTGTTTTGCCAGTCGAACCGAAGCAATATCTTTGACCTGGTTTAGAGTCACACACAAGGGTTCGCTAGTAAGACAAAAATCTTTTTCAAATATTCATCTATTCCTCCGGTTCCAGAAAATACCAGCAAGTAATAGCAAAAATAAGAGACCAATTATCTCGAACCCTAGTTGATGAACCAGATAAGTTTAACATCAACCATGGGAGTAGATCTCGGGTGAAGAGCAGCCCAATATATATTACTATGGCCAGCAATAGCACAAGCGAACGAAGCCCAATATAATTATACCAATTTTCAAGCAAAACTCACTTGATTGCCAAAAAGGAAAATTCAGACGACGAAATTGCAAAAGGAAAAAAAAAAGAAAAACAACGAATTTACATTACCAAAATTCATGTCACTAAAGAAGATGTCTGCCGGACGTGAAGAACGGGGGTAGCTTCCTGCCTCTCCACGGTACAATTTCCTTCCCCTTGCGCGCGATGTTGACCGCAGAAAACGACAACCAATGCCATTCCGACACGCTTTTCCTTCCCCCTACTTTCGACCTCCCACGATCGCCACTCAACTGATCCTTTTTACTTTTTATAATTGTTTTTTTCTGGGGACTGAAAAGGCAACCCAAATTATTTTTTATTTTATTCCCAATCAACACTTCACTCGACTCAGCAGCGAAAATTAATAATTAAAAAAAGAAATTTCCCATTCATTGCCCGAAAAAAACAAGGAAAGAGAAATTTGCATCGAGCTTTTAATAATGGACACGTGAATCGATCTTTGCACCTCTCTCTCCTCTCTCTCTCTCTCTCTCTCTCTCTCTCTCCATTGCTCGACAGTCGACATCTCTCGAGCGGGACATAGCTCCACGACAGCCAGCCATGTCGTCGTGTTACAGGCGGCTACCCGCCGGCGCCGCCGGCGCGAAGAACCTCTCCGCGCCGTCCACCTCGAGGCGTCGGCACGTGATGGAGGCCCCGTGGCTGCGACACCATCGCACGGATCGGTGGCCGAGGATCGCCCTACGATCGCCGTACCGGCCCCACCCGTGGCTCGCGGTGGCTGCCGCGCCGGGGGAGGGATCGTGCGATGGCGGCGGTGGCGGCGGCGACGGGGGGATCGGGAAGGAGAGGCCGAGGGCGGTGGGGCCGTGCCGGTACGCGGTGGGGGACAGCGAGGGGGGCGGGAGCGGCGGCGGCGTGGTGGATCGGGCGGTGGGGAGCTGGTGGGGGTGGGGGGTGGAGAGGAGGAAGGCGGAGGTGGCGGCGGCGACGGCGGCAACGGTGGTGCTGGGGGTGGGGAACCGCGTGCTGTACAAGCTCGCCCTGGTGCCTCTCAAGCAGTACCCCTTCTTCCTCGCACAGCTTGCGACCGTCGGGTCAGTTCCTCTCTCTCTCTCTCTCTCTCTGTGTGCTGCGGTCAACGCACGTGCTCCGATCAATTGAACGAGCGTGGAAGTAGTGAAATCTGGAAACCAATGCCTCTCTCCTCCGTCGAAATGTTTCGCAGTATTTGCTAGCGCCACTTCCGATCCTACGATATTTTTCTGGATCCAAGCACACGCACAGCCGAGCTGTCGCGTTTATCCGCCGCCGATTTTCCGTTCCCGGTCGCCGACATTTTCTTTTGCGCCCTCATTTTCGGGATCTTGTTAGCGCGCTAGCATTATTAATTACCTCTTCTTCTTTTTCTCGTACGAGTAACCGGCGTCCAAAATTCAGAAATTCTCCTATTCACAATTTCTTCTTCTTCTTATTATTTCCTTTCAAATTTTGCTCATCAGAACCGCTGTTGTTTTTTTTTGGCAAATTATTAAGATTAGCGTCGAGTCGAGTAGAACTGCGTGTCTATTATGGGTTTTTTTTTCTTTTTGGTTCTTTTCAATTTTCGAATTTTTCCAATTAATCTCAAACTCTTAAGAGAAGAAATTTCAATTGTACCCATTTCTGAATTGGAGCTTTTCAAAGAGTACTCCTAAGCTTTTATAAATCAGACATTCTTTTTATTAAGTACAACGAACAAGTGTGGGTCGAGCAGGAAGGCCGTTTTCGGTCTTCGAAACATCTATGTAAGTATTAATCGAACGTAAGAAAAATTAACATATCGACCGTTCGGCGTTTGAATTTTTTCATTGATTATGAACCGTCGATTGGATCCAGATATGGGTGGTTCGGAAATGGTGGCGGTTTTTGGTCGGGGCTCTCGTCGTTGCATCGGCGGGTGCCATGGACAGGTGAGCCTCTTCGAGAATGAGCAAATGGCTGACGTCAAAGTTGAGGAAACACATCATTAAGTTCTTTTCGCTTAAAAATAGATAAAAGGACAGATCTGTAATCTGTGTCCTTTCCACCCCGTCGTAATTAGGGCATTAAAGAAAGCATGGATAACTAGAAAATACAAGGATCGGTGAAAATAATATTTAAATATCTGCGACTTTTTCAGGGTTTTTGTTAACGGGGTCCTTCGGGATATTCGGTCAATTTCTATTTGAGGAAAGACCATAATTTTTTAATCCTTGGCATACGAATCTTGTAATGCTGACGCCAACATCCGTTTACCTCGGCGGTGCCGAAGTAGGAGTAAAGTGCTGCTCCGCCTCTGTGGAAGAAGAAAAGAGCGAGTTGGTCTTGTTCCCTTCGTCGAGCCGAACTTGCCGGGGGGCATTTTTTTAATAGGTATGTGCTGACGAGGATGGCGGCAGCATCAATCGTTCTTTGACTAATTGACACGAAGGCGACCGTGTTTGGATACGGTTTGTTTTTGACTTCTTGTTTTTCCCTTTATTCTTAATATCGCGGCGCGATCGCGGCTTGACATTTTCTTTGGCCCCGGAGCACCCGGAACCTCGGTACATAATTTCGCTTACAATCTTTGCGTAATTTCTCGTTAGAATCCGGGGGGGAACTCTCGATAAGTATACTTGTTTGGTGTTGTGGATCACCTAATAATACATATTAGGGAACCTTATTCATTTGCATCGAACTTAGAAAAGGAAATATGGGGAAATCGGGGAATAAGTAAAGTAAGGTCGAGAGAGAAAAAGAGAGGCGAAAATGGATTTCTCGACAGCGGAAGGACGACGGCGGGACCCCACAAAAAGTTTGGGATGGTGGTTGGTGGAGGCGTCCGAGCGGCCGGCGTGGGGCCCGACCAACAGCCGTGCGCGGCGCACCACTACGCGCATAGATTCTCTTCTGTTCTCCCCTCTCTCATTTTCCTCTTGCGCCCCCTCCGACCTTTCCTTGCCCTCCTTTGGAACAGCCTTTTCATGATCATTTTCGCGGTGCGTCGACATCATTGTGCCTGAATATATTATAAAGTTTCGTCCTTCGTTATGGAGTCTTATGGTATTCGTCCCGGGGTGGGGCCAAGTTGGGGAATTTATTATTACCCTCAATAATTCGGGGGGCTGACCTGGATTTTCCTCTTTCGTTCTCTTAAATAATTTTTTTTTTTTGGGGTCCCACCGAGAAATGCAGTGGAACTGAGCGAAGTTAGGCGTTCGTTGCACTTGCCCAGGATTTCCGTGTTTTTGGGATGTGGATATGAAGTTGGGGGGCCTATGTTGTGCACAAGGATGGACGACAGAGGAGAAGATCTGAGTGTGCAAAGAGAGTGGGGATAAAAATATTCGGAAATTTCAACAATTATTCTACAGCATATGTTGAAAACGGGGGAGGGATTTGAATTTTGAGAGGCAGTGACATTGGTTGTGATACGTAGCTATAATACACCTCGCTAGATGTTTTTGGGTAAAAGTCGGAGGTGTGGATGTCATGGTGGAGTGTCGTTTATGTGTTAGACCGTGGACAGGAAGAATTCTCTATAGTGCGAAAAGATGTGGGCGTTGTCATCAAGCTTGTAAGATGGAAAGTATCTTGGCGTCGCTGAGTATTTTGATTTTTCCCCATATGAAGGAATAGATATTACTCGGGGAACCCTGTCCTAGCATGACACCGGTTTACTGGTCAATTGATTCGGTGTGAAACCATACTCCTGTCTGTTAAGTATCTTTTCATGTCTATTCCAACGCAGTTGTTTTTGAGCAATAAGATCTCATTGTATCTTGCATTTATTTGTTTGTTTTCCAGGTATATAGTTGTGTACTTCTCTATCTTGAATCTGCGGTACCATGCTGGCATTGTCACGGATGAGATGCTTTCAACGCCAAAAGCTCCTTACGTTGCGGTTGGCTTCTTGGAGGCTTTGGCTGCTGCTACCGGAATGGCAGCTGGAGGTAGATACCCGTTTTAATTAGAAATCTTCTCTGTGAGCATAATGACCCGGAGTATGATCTCACGTGCTCATTTTTGTTCTTCTATCTCTTGAACCAGCAATTCTTTCTGGAGCATCAATTCCGATTTTGTCTCAGGTGAAAATCGCTCTCAAGTATTCTTTTGCACTGCGATGCATTTTCGATAGAAATAGTTGAATAGTCATTGAGATGTACGTTTGGGCTTGCGTTTGGTATTGTCTACTGGATTGCTATGTATTTGTATTGGTATCTGAGGAGTGCTCTTAAGTATTTTTATTTTCCTTATAATCAACAAGCTTGCTTGGCTTGGTTTTTTAAAGCAACAGGCTTGGACACTGGTATTTCACGGTGTTTGCTGAAAATAATTGGACCAGGTGATTTGCAATAAACTGACCGATTTAATAGAGTGGCTCCAAGCAAACATAATTCAAGCGAGCTTGATTTTTCCTGATAACTTCTCTTTGAAAGCCGTATGATTAATGTCTAATGCTTAAGTATGATGCCGATCCAAGCTTTAACAATATTTGCAGACATTTCTGGTGTGGCAAATTCTCCTGTCCACTATTTTTCTTGGGAGGAGATACAAAGCCAATCAGTTATTTGGATGCTTCCTTGTAGTTGTTGGTGTGATCATTACTGTAGCGAGGTAACTCACTGAACTTTTATGTAAAGACCTTGTTATACTTTGGCGAGTTATCTTCAACTCCATTTGAGAGAATTTTGATTATTCCTTTTCTCTTGGCCTATTAGATTCTCTGACATTACTTCAAATGAATTGGGAAGCTATGAAAACTTATGTATGGGTTCACTCTTCTTCTAATTTAGTTGTTCTCTGGTGAACAAGCAGTGTGCCCCCTTACTATAACCCGCATCAGAAACAGAAGCAGTAGGAGGGTCACGAGACTTTCTAGGACAGGTTTTGATGATAATCGTTAGGCTTTGAAACATGCAGTGTGGGCTTTTGTTGTTCACTTTCGTTGGTCTCTCGTTTCTTTCTTTAGCTTTAGTCCTGCTAGATAAGAAAAAGATCATCTGTCCACTTTTCCCATGTTATCAAGATCTTAATTGCAAAGGATTTTCCCCGATAAGATGCCTTTAGTTGAAGTTACCAATTCAGTCTTGATCCTAGCAGTCTTCAAAAGAGAACTGATTTTCTTTCTGGCAGATTAGTTGTATTTATTTACACCATTAGAGATTATAAAGGGATATACTTTTCATTCCACAGTGGATCTAGTCCTGGTCATTCGCTGAAGGAAGCCGGTATATTTTGGAGTCTTTTAATGATAGCTTCTTTTCTGTTTCAAGCTGCCGATACCGTGTTAAAGGTTGGTTGCACTCTGAAGTCCTGTTTGTTCCCTAAGTTTTTCATTTATGTTTTTCCTTCTCTTATGGTGCTTATTTTATGTAACAGCTATTCTTTCTTTGCTTTGTAGGAAATAATTTTCTTGGATGCTGCTAGGAATTTAAAGGTATGTCTGATGAAAGACTACCCAATTGTACTTCTCCAAGCTTGCTAAATAACCATGAATTTAAGTAGGCATAGCACAGTAGTTTCTGAGTATTTTTGGGGCTGGGTGGATTCCTTCTTCCTGCCAGTCCTCCTGCCAAAAATTTCACGTTCTCATACTTTGGTAGCAAACCTAAGTTTAAACTCTTGCACTCCTATCAACATGCCTAGTTGGTACCTAAATTGACTTATAAGAACGGGTTTTGAGCTCTACTAAGAGTTTACTGGTGCTTCTTATGCTGAAGGGTTATTAAATCCGTGGATGGTGTCATTCAGGATAGATGTTATAACAAATAATGATACTGAGGAGAATTTGAAACTTGGCATAGCGTAACAGTACTTGGCGATTGAGCTTAGCTCTTTCTAATTGGCGTTTCGGTCTGAGGATAAGTTAACTGGAAGGTCCAGACGTTCTCGTGCATTGAGTCTTTAGCAGATGCTAGGAACATATTATCGATTATTCCCTCAAATATAATATGTCATGATGCTGAGATTACTGAATTGCATCCTGGCAGGGAGGGTCTGTGGATCTGTTTGTTGTAAATTCTTATGGATCTGCTTACCAGGTAATTACCCTACACTGAGCTAAGGTATACTTTTTGGAGGATAACTAGACATTTGATATCTCAGCTGATTGTTCTTATCTTTGTGTAGTACAGGCCTTGTTCATATGCCTCCTCCTCCCCTTCTTGTCAAAATTATGGGGTGTTCCTTTTAGTCAGCTGCCAACTTATCTTAGAGATGGCACGGCCTGTTTTTTGAACATTGGCCAATTATCTAGTGGTGAGTGCTACTTTACTTCAATTTTATTTCTTTAATAGATGTTAGACCTTGGAAAATGAATATAGATGGTGCCTCTGGCCAAGCTGATTGGGATCAAACCAGTGAAATTCTAACATGGCCAAGACAAATTTCTGTGAAATTTCTTCTTTGTTGAGCATGTAACCCTTTGTCATGTCTGTGTAGCCCCAGCTGGCTGTGCACAGAGGTAAATGCGTTTGTGAGCATTCATGCTTGTGTGCTCATGGAATGTGCCCTAGTGGACAGGCAGCCACGTCTGTATGCATTTTATATTGATTTGAACATAGGGATGATTGTGTGTAAATTGATGTCATTGTGATATGGGAGTCTTCTATCAGTTTTCCGTTCCTCTGTTAGAAGACGCCGCTGTTGTTAACTGAGACTTTCTGCAACATTTACTATGGCAAATAAAAACAAACTGTCATCTGAAAAGAAAAAATCCTGCAACAGCACATAAGTTCGTATTGTCGCATTGCTCCATCTGGAGGGTCTGTTACACAGTAAAGTGAAGTATATGCTTGATTGGTCCCCAGGATGTGATGGAGCTCCACTGCTACCTTTACTGTTTGTTGCGGTAAACATGGGGTTTAACATATCGTTGTTGCATCTCCTGAAGATCTCGTCTGCGCTGGTATCTTCGCTTGCCTCGACATTTTCAGGTATGCTGTTTTTCTTCTTAAATGTCAATGTAGAGAGACCTCCTGGTTAAAGCCTCACAAAGTAGCATGAAAGACGATGCAATGGGACAGTATTGCAGTGGCCATGAAAGAATGTCACTGTGTACTACCACTACCGGGCATCACTCTGTGAGGGTTTTAGTTGAAGGATTGATATGGAAACAAACATAAATTCCACATACAGTCGAAATTTTTCTCTCCCGTTTTTGTTAGCTTTGGAGTGTACAACAGGTTTCAGCTTCATCAGACTTATCGTCTCTGTTAATTCGCCCTACAGTCTCCATCATAAGGTCCATAAATTTAACAAGAAATCACCAAAGGGAAACCTGATGATACTGAATGATAGCATCTACTGTTACTAGTAAAAAGAAGCGCGTTTACTTTTCCTCATGACTTGGTGGTTCATTGCAGTTACTAATTACTCTTTCTTTTTGGTCTACTCCATGGCAGTGCCCATATCCGTGTATATCTTCACATTGCCATTACCATACCTCGGGGTCGCATCCTCGCTCCCACCAGGTTTTGTTGCCGGAGCCATCATCCTTGTGCTGGGCTTACTCATTTACACATGGACACCATCAACGACGCCTGCTAGTCCTTGACTAGGTTTAGCTATAACTCGACAATATGCAGCCGGCCGTCTCCATTGGCAGTGTGGGCACTATCAAGAGTGGTTGATTTTGCTGATCAACTGCCGCGAATAACAGAGATGAAGATTGCCGATTGCCATGCTAAGCATAAAGGCTTAATAAGCAACTGATTTCATGTTCTAGGTAGACGGGAAAGAAGAGCTGTCCGCGCTCATTTGAGTCGCTGTCGGACTAGACTTTAACTCGAAGTCTTGCTTCAGCGAGTTCTACAGGGGCGGGCTCATTCACGCACCTTGCCGGGCGAAGCATAGAGTCTAATTGTACATTGTACTGAGTCCATGTTGTTGTTCGGATCGCTGAAATGGGTTTATCAGCTCATATTGTAATAAATGGAAGGATGCTGTCAAATGAGACAGCAACTTCTGCTTCTCTGCCGCAGCAAGACTCATGAACCTTGTTTCCAGAGGACAACACTTTCTTGCAAA
Source organism: Syzygium aromaticum (assembly GCA_024500025.1). Lineage (NCBI taxonomy): Eukaryota > Viridiplantae > Streptophyta > Magnoliopsida > Myrtales > Myrtaceae > Syzygium > Syzygium aromaticum. The sequence goes on from CM044894.1 coordinate 6,283,729, forward strand.
AACATCGGACGTCAACGCCATTAGTAAGGAAAACGAGACACGCCATTGCTAACTAGTTCGGCTTCGCCATACGACTCCGAATCCGACCACCATACTCGCGCATTCTCTTGACTCCTCACACTGAGCACCCGACTCGTGCGTGCTTCGATAATAACCTTAGTACGCGCGTGTCGGACAGTCGACCGCCATCTTCGATGAAAGATGATTCTTCATTTGCCACACCGGTGTTGGACATCAAGCCCCGGCCCGGTTCGATCGGGCCGACCCGGCCCGAGCCCGCCCGCTGAGCTCCGACAGCTTCTCCGTGTCTGAGCTAAGCTAGCTTAACCCTCCTTCCCTCTGTTGCGAGGGAGAAGCAAGAAAGCAATGTTAAGAGCGCCGCATTTCCCAGCAATGGCTTCCACCGCTCTCACCGCACTCAGACTCTCTCTGATTCCCACTCTCAGCTTCTCTTCTCCTTCGCAATCTCGCGGTATCTCCGCTACTCCTCCGCTCTCGGCGACAAGGCGCCTCTCGCCTTCTCCTCCTCCCCTCGGCCGGAAGCTGCAGCCGGTCCAGCCAGCGTCGCCCCATCCACGCCTCAGAGGAGCAGGTAAGCGTGCGGAAGCTCCGGTGAAGTTGCCCCCAGTTTTTGTTTCCTGTAATTCGAAGTGAGCAGTACGGGAAGAAGGAAAATGGAAAAGAGCGGGCTGTGTTGGGCGGAAAAAGTTTGAGGAAAAGAAAGAGCTTGATGACTTGATGGAGTCAGTCGAGCGTGAAAATCATTACCCATGATTAGTTTCTCGATGACATACTCTTTTGCAGTTACAAACGTATTTGAAGTCCAAATTCGTCCTTTCTAGTGAAGTGAAGCCATTGATCATTGAGGAATGGGTGGGATTATGGTGTGTTTGAATTGGTGATGAGGCAGTTGGAGGCTGTAAACATGGTAAGATGCTGTCAGTGTTGCTCTGGTGTGACAGCTGATCGGATAAGGAGAGTCCAACCGCCGTTTCATCAAAAAGAATTATCCTTTCTCGGTAGTATTTGTGTCTCCTTGGGATCTGTTGTCGGTTGAAGACTTGAAGTAGTAAGGAGATTGAGTAGTCATCTGCCGGATGATATTCGAGGGTTCGAGATGTGATCCCAGCCAGTGGGAAAGGGAAACAAAGAGCTTAGTAGTAGTAGATGTTGTCATTGTGTCACGTGCAACTCTCATTCGCTTACCGCATTTTGTACTTCCAAATATTTGTTGACATACTTTGCTTAGATTTGTTGATTGTATCAAATTCTTAAGATTGGTGCTTTCCCCTGTTGTTTGAAACAAATATGCGGTGCCTTGTTGAAGTAATCTGTTGTGGACCTGTTTTTAGAGCGTCTAATTTCAGAATTCTGTCTATTAATTGGTGGAAGTCCTCTAGTAGATTTTTTCGGTGAATATACTGAATATGAGAAGTCTTTCTTTAGGTATTTCAGCTTCGTTTAGTTCTCAGCCAAGTTCTGGCAATGGGAGGGAATTACTAGTGCAGCACTTGCTTATCAAGGAAAACGACCTCGATCTTCTGCTTGAGCTTCAGCAAAGGGTTTCAGCAGGTCCATTTTCAAGCCTGAACTTTTCTATAACTTTCTTTCTTTATTGTCATATCATACATGCAGAAAGAAAGGAAAAATGTAAGCGTTTATGCGACATAAAAAATGTTCTGAAGTTGTCATTGGTTGAATCACAATCATCTTGTGAGCTAATTGAATAGAGATAGTATGCTGCAAGCCTGATGCTATGTCATTGCTGTTGTTTATTATTGTTCCAGGAGAGGATCTGAGTGACCTTGCAGTTGAACACTCAATTTGTCCATCAAAAGAACAGGGTGGCATGCTAGGATGGGTGAGAAAGGGGCAGATGGTATGCTGAAGCTTTATCCTCGATGGGTTTTAGGAATATGTTCTGTTCATTACAGGGTATCTGTTCTGGCTGTCTCAACCTTCTAAAATTCTAGAACTTATACTTTCAAGAAAAAGAAATTGACTAATCATTTTGCACATAGTACAAGAAGACTAAATGTGAAAAAATCATTTCTCTACATTTTCAAGACACATTGATTATAGCTTCACCATTACTCAGGGGCAACTTCTTACATATCCCTGTAAGAAGCAAATAAGTTGTCAACTATTTGTTCGATCTACTTCTTAATGGCTTTATATGAATATGACGCATGGACTGAATTTGATGTAAATGAGCAGCTATCATCCCAAAATTGCAGCATTCTTCTGCTGCTCTACGAGGAGACATGTTGTATCGTGATTTTAAAAGATATCAAAGAAGTGACCTAGCTGAAAGCATCTCTTTCCCTTTTCTTATTCGATTGAAATATCTTCAACATGGTGCTGCAGGTGCCAGAATTTGAGGAGGCTGCTTTTAGTGCGCCTATAAACAAGGTTGTAAAATGCAAGACTAAATTTGGATGGCATTTATTGCAAGTTATTTCCGAGAGGTTGGCCTTGGACTTCTTAACTTTTGTATTAATTAAAGTGGGAGACTCGTTTCGTTCAAAAAAAAAAAGTGGGAGATTTGGGATTATTTTTGATTCAGTTGTGATTTCTTCAAATAGGGAAGAGTCAGTTCTTCAAGACATACAGCCTGATGAGCTTCATGTCAAAATGCAAGACCCCAGTTTCCTTGATGAATCTCAACTCATTGATGTTAGAGAGCCCGAGGAAGTGTATGTTCTCATCTTCTGATAACTTTTAGTTACATGGACAAAATTATCGTCTTGTCTTTTCGAGTGGAGTTGAATAAATGACTGGTGTATTAATAAAGTTGGGCTATTGATGTTCGGAAAAAAAAACGATACAGAAAAAGAAGGTGATCTTATTCGGTAGATGGTGAAGCAACCAAGTTTGGGAGTTGATTTTTTTGAGTAAGTGCTGTGAGATAGCACATAGGGTTTCAAACTTTTGTGGTTCGGGCAATCGGTGAATTTAAATTTATTTCAAAAATCAGATTCTCTGGATATCACAATCGCCAGTAACCTGGTTTGCCGAAGCAGAGACGTGAATAATCATGCTTTCCAATTTGAAAGTCATCCTCTGCTGTTACACTTCTCAAATTTGTGCTTTTGATTTACTTGTTCAACTGTCAGTGTTCAGTTTTTCTTGCACTTGTGAACTTTTCCGCTCACGCATGTTTAGTCCTCAATATTATTTCATTTCCTTTTAGCACCTTGCTTTTAAGTGATTGGTCACTCGTCGGTGGCAGGGCCAAGGCTTCTTTGCCTGGTTTTCAAGTTCTTCCACTTCGTCAGTTTGGCAGTTGGGGACCAGAAATTACTACGAAGTTAGATGCTGAGAAGGATACTTACGTAATGGTCAGTTCAATCTTTGCTCCTCCCGACCTTTAGGATTATTTACTCCAGTGAAGAGTCTAACGGTGCAGTGTTTAGAGTAATGGTGTCTAATTTATTTTTTAAAATACATTGTCCTCCTGTGACTAGCCTGTGACTAGTATGTATAGATTTATCGACTGGTTAGTCACAAGGCAATAGCCTTTCATATGGTTGGAGACTGGAGTTGTTCATTTGCGTGTATTCAGTTGCTAGTTCGTATAGGTTTACTCCTTCAAAATTTTTCAGCCAGGTCAATCCGCACTGTAAGATCTCCCTGCTCTTGCTCCTCCTCAACCTCCCTCCTAGTATGAAATGGTTAATCTCAGAGGGAAAAGTCATAAAAAATTTCCTTCTTTGCTAATCTGCTTGATAACAAAATCAATGTTGTTGATTTTTTTTTTAATGTTGTTGATTGCCTAGGTTAGTTTTGCTCTGTTGTAAAATCACACTGGCCTTTTTTGGTAATCTGGATGGTGTTTAAAATTATTCACTTAAAATTAATGTTGATAGAATGATATTGGCCATATTGCTTTTGACAAGATCTTGGATGGCCCAATTGATTTTCTTGCTTCACTTTGCATTCATATAGCCAGATGTCATGTAATGCCTCCACTTGTAGAGATTTGAACAGCCCTATCCTTCTCCAATGTGGTAAGATGTTGTAATAATGCAGTGTCACCATGGAATGCGGTCGTTGCAAGTTGCCAAGTGGTTGCAGACACAGGTAAAACTCATAAGCCCTTCTCTCCCATGTTTATTTGCTTTTATTTATGTGCGTGTTTATGGCGCGTGATGTAGAAAGCTATACGGAGCTGTACAAATCTGTGGTGCCCGTAGAGCATGGTATTGAGTTGAGAAAAAAATTAAAGTTATTCTCATTATTTCAAGCTTAAATTTTCAGGGTTTTAAGAGAGTATTCAACTTGTCTGGGGGAATTCATGAATATGCTGTCAAGGCTGATCCATCAATCCCAACTTACTGAAGTTGCCGTCGGTGGAATTTTGTAGTGCCTAGACCGGGTTCTCCGAAGTTGCTTCGTCTTCCTTTACGGTTGCAATACCGTCTCTTGTTGTCTGAGATTTGGCCATCACAATGTTAAACCGGTTATGTTCAGGCAAACTTTGGTATCTCCAGCCTCGGAAATATACGCTCTTTCGGTCTTTTCCGTGTAGAATCCCTTTTCTACCAAGGCGGCCCAAAAAACTATACGCTCTCTTACCATACGAATTTCATGTAAGTGTTCCCCTTTTTTTTATTGGACTAGTGTAAATTGAGGCTCTTCTCAGGTATTTTATTCAAATGAGACATGCAGTGGAGTTAATGACATGAAGTCTTTGAAGCCAAGAACCATATATTTCTACATAGACTCATAATAAGTTGCGGATGTTGAGGGTTAAAACCAGGATAACAGTTTTTTTTTGGTAAGGAAACCAGGATAACAGTTTCATTTTTGAATTATCAAAGAAAAAGGAGGAAGGGGGAGAGAGAGAAAAAACGATAGGGCCAACGGTCTGTGTCACAAGACCAAGAAAACCGTTTAGTTTTTTCCCGCGACATCCTCGGAGACAAAAAACAGAGTCAGTCTCTTCCCAAACTTCGAAAACAGACACCCCCAAATTGGTGAGTCCTTTCGATCACACAAACACGTACATGCATTGCACGTCCATCGTCCTTCCTCGCCATTCCAAGCTGTATCCTATCTTTTTTCCCTCTCCCTTTTTCTCTCTCTCCCTCTGCGTGCATGTTTCTCTGTTTCAGGATAGCCCTCCTCCTCTTCACCCCTCGACGCTTAACCAACTCCACCAGTATCTCCTCCTCCTCCTCCCAATTGCTTCACCTCCATTACCACCATGGGCAATTGTTGCTTCCGCGGCAGCCCCGCGAATCCCCTGAGCACCAAGGCGTTGTCCATGGCCGCAAGCAGGAACAACCGTACCCCGGATGGTGCTGCCTCGGTGGGGAACCCAACCACTGCCCCGCCTAAGAGCCCGCCCCCATTGTCAACCCCGCCTGCATCTGGCTCCAAGGCCTCCAAGCCGAGCCCCATCGGTCCGGTCCTCGGCCGCCCCATGGAGGAGGTCAAGTCGATGTACACGATCGGGAAGGAGCTAGGGCGGGGGCAGTTCGGGGTCACCCACCTGTGCACCCACAAGCAGACCGGCCAGCAGTTCGCCTGCAAGACAATCGCCAAGCGGAAGTTGGTCAACAAGGAGGACATTGAGGACGTCAGGAGGGAGGTCCAGATCATGTACCATCTGACCGGTCAACCCAATATTGTGGAGCTCAAGGGCGCGTACGAGGACAAGCACTCGGTGCATCTGGTGATGGAGCTGTGCGCCGGGGGGGAGCTGTTCGACCGGATCATCTCCAAGGGGCATTACACGGAGCGGGCTGCGGCCTCGTTGCTCAGGACAATCGTCCAGATCGTGCACACGTGCCATTCCATGGGGGTCATACATAGGGACCTCAAGCCCGAGAACTTCCTTTTGCTCAACAAGGACGAGAACTCGCCGCTCAAGGCCACCGATTTCGGGCTGTCCGTTTTCTTCAAGCAAGGTCAGCAGTTAATTCCTCGTTTATGTATCTCTTGAATAGGATTGCGTCGAGGATTTTGTTTGCTTAGCTGATAATATCTCTCAGGCTTTGAATTTGGATCTTTCAGTGCATAAACTTCCTGCTGATGCCTTACATATGCAAATGAGCCAACTGACACGACGAGTTCCAATCATGAAAAGAGATGAAACAAAATGCATGTCTCTTGTTGTTTATTATGATTAAAAAAAAACCATCTTGAGATAAGAAATTTCCAAAAATAGGCTATATTTAAGTTTCATCACGATGATCGTGCAAACTGGACAAGAGAGTACGTGACATCAAAAAGCTTGCAAATCCTGGTCTAATCAATAAGAGTTCATATTGTTCGTTCCGTTCCATCTGCAAAACAGTAGTGACGGTTCTATTCTATCCGCAGGAGATGTGTTCAAGGAAATCGTTGGTAGCGCATATTATATTGCGCCGGAGGTCTTGAAGAGGAGATATGGACCAGAGGCTGACATATGGAGTATCGGGGTCATGCTCTATATTCTCCTCTCCGGAGTTCCACCCTTCTGGGCAGGTTTTGCCTTTTTTTCAAGCAACGTCACTTTCTTTAAGTTTGTTTCCAGACGAATGATTGGAAATAGGTCTTGCTTTGAGTCTGATATATAAAAACGTCGGTTGACAGAGTCCGAAAATGGGATTTTCAATGCAATCCTACGCGGTCAACTTGACTTTACGAGCGATCCATGGCCCTCAATTTCACCAGGAGCGAAGGACCTCGTGAGGAAGATGTTGAATTCTGACCCTAAGCAGAGGTTGACCGCCTTCCAAGTGCTCAGTAAGTATTTGCCCAATTAAGTTTCCATTCAAACATCCAAAGCATTTTCTGACATATGATCCTTCTTGTTCTGATCTCATCAGGTCATCCTTGGATCAAGGAGGATGGAGAAGCACCCGATACACCTCTTGACAATGCAGTTTTGAATCGGCTCAAACAGTTCAGAGCGATGAACAAGTTCAAGAAAGCTGCTCTTCGGGTATTCCATCTTCACCATTGTCAAATGAAGCTAGTTTGCTTAAGTCTAAATTATAATACCATGCATATAAGTCTTATTAAGAACCATTGGCTGGATTTTCATGATGGCACATCTTTCACATGGTATATAGTACGAAATCATATGATTAAGCCGCTTTTGAATGGTCATCGAAGTTCAATTTTTCTCTTGAAATGTCAAGGTCATTGCCGGTTGTCTGTCAGAAGAGGAGATAATGGGGTTGAAGGAGATGTTCAAAGGCATGGACACTGATAACAGTGGCACAATCACTCTTGAGGAGCTGAAGCAAGGGCTTTCGAAGCAAGGGACGAGACTATCGGAGTACGAAGTCAAACAACTTATGGAAGCAGTAAGTATTTCATTTACTAAGGAATTAATCAGCCAAGCGGGTTAATATTTTCTTCAAGATGCTACAGAAGTATTTCTCGAGATTGTTTACAAATACCGCCACTCTTACTTTGTCTCTTGCTCCTTCAAACTTTGGGAACGACAATAGGCCGATGCTGATGGTAATGGGACGATAGACTACGATGAGTTCATCACCGCAACTATGCACATGAACCGGATGGACAGAGAGGAGCATCTCTACACTGCTTTTCAGTACTTTGATAAAGATAACAGCGGGTATTGTTTTAGTTACCATCGTCTGTTCCACCTTTTAGTAGGAATCTTTTAGTCGCAATTAGTCCTCTTATATCTGTACATAGAAATCGATGTTATCTGTAACCATAGTTATCTTTTTGAGCAATGCAAATCAGTTTCTCATAACCATCTGATCTCACTCAGGTTCATTACAACTGAAGAACTAGAGCAAGCTCTTCGAGAATTTGGCATGCACGACGGAAGGGACATCAAGGAAATTCTCTCTGAAGTTGACGCTGACAATGTGAGTAACATAAAGAAGTCATTTATGCAGCATTAGGGTAGACCCAATTCTGAAAAATACGCGCCTAGTTTTGGTTGATTACTCTCATCTTTTATCATGAACCTATACTACTGACCCTACTACTGTCGATTCTTTTAATTTTTCAGGATGGTCGGATCAACTACGATGAGTTTGTGGCAATGATGAGAAAAGGAAATCCAGAACCGAACCCGAAGAAGAGGCGTGACGTCTTTGTTTAATCTCGCAAAACGGGTGCTTGGGAAGGGGGAAGCAGGAAACAATTATTCTTGTCGACCGGGCATGTATCATCGGTTTTTGGCAACTGTACACTGGCACATAGATATAACAAATCAATGCTGATAGGTTTGGTGATAGAAGAAGACTGTTGCACTTTGTATATTAGTCTCGAAGCGATGAAATTGACTGAGATTTGATTGGAGAGAACGATGGAGACGGCGGAGGTTCTCGGTTTTATAGAATAGGAAGTTGCTCTGCTTTTATCTTCTCAACCTCAATTGTAATTAACCTGCACAAGCTTCTTGGTCTATAGATTTCTTTGGAATTACGTCGAATGTTTCTTCTTCTGTTTCATTCATCTGTCGGATCAGAGACCCGTGACGCGAGCAAGAGCATGGCCAAATCCGGTAAGGCCATTTGGGCGGATCCGATGGGGACGACATGCTTCTCGAGCCAAGTGGACCCGTTCAGCATGTCCAAGAGCAAGATAGATCCCCGACAAAGGCCGTGTAATCAAACCCGAGCCAAGTCAACGTCGATTGACGGTATGAGTTTCTCCGATAACAACTACCATTGCATTGCAATGGGAGGTCGGATTTTGGAGTATCCGTGGAATACCAAAAAGAAGAAAAATAACAAAAGCGAAGTAAGATGACAATTCAAGGAGGCCTTGTCAAGTCATAGTCTTCCGACGTACTTCGTCGTCGTTAAGGTTCAATGCTTCACGTCTCTTGACGAGGATGTGTAGGAATTCCAAATTTTAATGCTTATTTCGACATTGGTTTCTGTAATTTGTCAAATTATTTATTTTTATACGATACAATGAATATATTTTCACAGAAATTTTATTTATAATCGATACGCATAGATAGTTGTGATTCAGATAATTGAATAGGAATTAATAGAACTTTTAAAAGGCAAGTTCGATAAACTTTTTGGTGGGTTTTATTCATATGTTTGATATATCGGACATTTTCATTCAAAACACTTGAAATCAGATCTTTTGTACCTTCTTGTATTAAATACGTCGCATGTCCACAAATATATATCTGTGTATATATTGTGGATAAACTTCATGTTAGTCCAGACACAGCTATGGTACACAAACCCTCGGTGCATAACCGGAACATAGTACAAAACCTACTCCGTAACAGATGAAGATCAACCAACAGCTCAAAAGGACTTAGCATAACTATTAACAGCAGACACAAGTAATTAAGCTTCAGGAATTAAGCATATGCACTGGCCAAGAGTCTTGGGCTAACAAGAGCCGAGAGTGGCACAGATTTTTGCAGCGCCAGACCAAAAGTCTCATCCATGTTCAGCTCATCCACTCCATCTGGTAATTTCCATTCAAAGGAGTGAACCAAGGTCCCCAAAATGTACTCAACCATTGCTATCCCCATCCTCGCCCCAGCGCAGATCCTTCTTCCCGCTCCAAACGGCATCAGTTCGAAGCTGTTCCCCCGCGGGTCGATCTCCGCGTGCTTCTCCAAGAGGAACCTCTCGGGATTGAACTTGAGAGGTTCATCCCACACGTCCGGGTCTCTTCCTATCGCCCATATGTTCACGCTGAGCCTGGTGTTTTGGGGTATGTAGTACCCGTTCACCAGGCACGGCTTGGCTGAGACGCGGGGCAGGTTCAGGGGCGTCGATGGATGCTTCCGGAAGGACTCCTTGCAGATGGCTCGCAGGTACGGGAGTCTCGATAGGTCGGACTCTTGAAGGCGCCGTTGCTTGCCGATGACTTGATCCATCTCCTCGTGTGCCCGTTGGAAGATGCTAGGGTTCTTCAGCATCTCGGCCAACGCCCATTCTATCGCGCTAGACGAAGTGTCCGTGCCCGCCGTGAACAAATTCTGCTCAAAGGACCAAAGAGAAAGTCAATTAACTAGCAACTACACGAGAACAAGTAAAGTCACAAGAACCCAGAGGACGCTCTCCGATTGTGTGGGTTACAAACGTGTACATTACCGTCCAACAAGGATGAATGAAAATATATAACTCAAGCAATAGTGAACTGTATGGTAAAGAGGAAAATTAGTGGCTGGCTAGACGATTGAGAGGAATCCAAGAAAGATTTCAAAAAAGATTTCTTCTCATAAAGTAAGTGGAAAGTTTGATCTTAGAAACTTACCAATAGAAGAGCCTTAACGTTAGTCAAATTGAGTGTCTCGCTTCCGGTATTGATCTCTTGACAATTGTTCATCAAAATGTCAAGGAAATCTGGCTTGCCTTCACGTTCACGAGCCGTGGCCATATGCTCCTCGATCATCCTCGTTAACAAAGCATCGAACTTCCTGTGCAGCCGCTTCATTCCTCCTTCGATCCCTTGCAAGTCCATCCACGCAATCGACGGTATGAAGTCGCCGATGTTGAAGTAGCCTGCGGAGGTCATGAGTTCCACCACCATGTCCTTGAACTCGTTCGACTCGGACCCTTTTGTCACGAACACGCGGCGGCTCAGTATCACTTGGCCGATCATGTTGGCCATGGCATAGGTCAACATCTCGGGCACCACCACTGGCTCGCCCTGCCCGCTCGATTCGTACATCGCTCGGAGCATGTGGCCGAGCTCAGCCGCCCGGACATCGGTCCATTCGTAGAGGGCCTTGCCACCGAGCATGTGGAGGCTGCTCAGCCTCCTAAGCAACTTCCATCTTGGCCCATAATCGGCAAAAACCATATCTTGAGCGTTATATGCCATGTGGGTCGCGCCAGCATTCGGTGGGCGGTTCGAAAAATTCATGTCTAGGGTTCTCAAGAACGCCCGAGCCGCATCCGGGGTCGATGCCACCACCATGTCGCAAGTGCCCATCTTCATGTACATAACTGGCCCATACCTTTTGGACATCTTTGCTAGGGTTACATGGGGCATGGTTCCTAGGAGGGGAAGCACCCCGACGATCGGCCACCCTCTCGGCCCTGGGGGGAGCTTTCGAGAGAGGTTTCTGAGGAGCGAGGGGATGAATAAGCAGGTGATGATGCAGACCAACATCGCCGAGACGATCTCACGGACGAGGAATTCATCGAAGGTCACCATTTTATCAACTGTGTATGGTGTCGCAACTATGGACAATAGTGCACGTGTTATGTGTCTCCTTTGCAAATATACTCAATTTATTATAGGACTAACTGAAGAATAAGATGAGGGGTTTTGATTTAACATTTGTTGATAGATAAGCAGTTGGAGAATTAGCAAATCATAGTTACTTCTTCCCCCAAGAGTTACTGTTGACTTTCAGATCTCTACGTCGCCAGAAGAGAAAATGAGACTTTAATTCTAACACCTTTGTCTGAGATTCATATCTACACAACTCCAAGCATACGGGCTCGGACCGGGACTTCCACAAGGCCAGTGTTTTGTTACGTAATAGAGATTGATCGATCGTAGCTAGCGAAAAAGTCGAGCGTACATGAGGATCGGCCTGAATACGAGAGGATTTTTACTACGAAAACGATGATCGGAATTAGTGGACCTCGACCTTGTTATATACAACTTTATATGCGTCGAATCCCAAAATTAATGCGAGATTCGGTAATCTTGCAAATTCGTCATGTTTCAAACCAATCATTCTTGGCCTAGATTATTTCCCCAACTCATTTAGATCTGACTAGCAATCAACTTTTTAGGTCATCGCACACTCAGAGCAACGTACGCATGAGAAATGCACAAATTAAGGTCGCACAATTCTCTAGTCTCTGTAAATACGGGTTTTTTTTTCGTGCTGATAAATATTATAGTGTTGGTAAATATCAAAAAATATTTAGTAAAGAAAAAGGACCGGCGGCTTTTTTCTTATTCGGGTAAACTATTGGTAATCCACCAATATTTTTATGAAATTACCAAAATTTTCTTGTTAGTTTGCAAATTAGCAACTTTTGCACTAATTACATAATTAACTAACGATTTGAATATACCATATTATATGAAATTGCCAAACTAAAATAGAGCGACTTACCGATTTTTGTTAGATTATATTACCAATCATCATTTGAAACACTTACAAACAATTAATTGCTTCTCCTTACCAAAAAAAAAAACAATTAATTGCTTCTTTTTTTTATATATATGTTTTATCCACTTTTCTGTTGATTACCAATTTTTGTTTGCTTTGATTAGCAGTCCTTTTTTTTTATATTCCCTTTCCAAAGAAAAGACCAACATTAGGAAAAACAGTATTGATCTTGTGGCAAATGAAATGGCAAGGTTGCCAGAAAAGAGAAAAGAAAATACACAGAGTCATTAATGACAGTGTACCTAAGTTTTCATCGATTGTGTGATGTTATAACCTCGGGTGGGTAAATTAGGTGATCGAATTCAATACTTGATTTTGTTGAATGAAACCTCCCTATTTTATCGAGCTTCATCAATAATGAAACTTTATAATTTTGTGCCGTTTAGATAAGCTTATCTCAACCATTGAAGTTTGTTTCAGTAGCTACCCTTCTTAGTAGGAAAAGGGGAATTCCTCACCTTCTCAAGGGATTAGGGATGGGGTTGTTTAGTTTTAGGTATAGGTTTCGATTTTTGCGCTTTGGAAATAGGCAGGATAAAAGTCTGAAAATGAATTAAGAGTTAGAGTAGAACAAATAAAAAAGAAGAAGATAATCTCATCACATGACAAGGGAATTTCACCATGGAATGAGATTGCATTGTTGCTCCTTTCACCCTTTTAAGAGAGGTATCTCCACTATTAGAGGAACATACACTATGCCGCATTCTTGAATTAAGACAAGAAGGAGTGTCATAATTTTTTTTTTCGCTCATTGCCACAAATTTGAAACATCAATCATTTAAGTGTCATCGGTGGTTTGCCTCGCCAAAAAATCCCACGCGGCATTAAAATAAATTAAATCATCCGACGTGGCGTGCCGGCAAGTTGAAGTTAACATTTGAGCTACCAAACAACGTTGTAGGACTCAACAAATCAAAGAACCTATCCTTACGTCAACAAATTAGGGCAAACTCCAAATTTTTAACCTTCAAGAACCCTAACCCTAACTCTAATCGAACCCACGATTTCCAATTCTTCAAATTAGGATCATCTCATCAAATTTGCATTGGAGAGTAGATGCAGCAGAAGGGGCTCACAAATTTAAGAACAAAGCCAAGATTCATCGCACGACAAGCCCTATTTGCTTAAGAGATTCAGAGATGAAGAAGAGGAAAAGAGTGCGAGTGACAACTCGATTTGCTTTAGAGATGAAGTATTGGGGAAGATTGAAGCGCTAATTTGCAATGAGAGAGAGAGAGAGAGAGAGAGAGAGAGAGAGAGAGAGAGAGAGATAGAGCCCTAATCAATGCAGACAACGTGCTGGTTTGATGAAGAGAAACCGGAAGACAACGTGTTGGTTTGATAGATAGACTCGAAAACTCATCCATATTCATCTCAACACCACTCATCGGAAGCCTCCATTCAAAGGAGTGACCCAATGTTCACCACGAGGCTTGTTTTCTTGGGCACGAAGTAACCGTTCACTCTGCACGCGCAGGCCGATATCTGTGGCAGCATCGGCAGCGGGTTCAGGAGGAAAGTCTCCCTGCAGAAGGTTTGTCGGTAAGGGAGCCTCGGGACGTCGGACTCCTGCAATCGTCCGTCCCTCCTGATGACGCGGTCCATCTCCTCATGAACCCTCTTGAGAATGTTAGGGTTCTTTAGCATTTCGGTGAGAGCCCATCCTATTGTGGCCCAAAAATAAAAACAATAACTCTCTTTTATTGCTCACCCTTGCCGCCCACCACCACCCACTCATAGTGGACAGTCGGTCGTCTGCCGCCACCTGCCGCCGCCACCGCCTTTCATAGGCTGTCCACACCGCGCCCGCCTGCGCCCCCCCGCCTGCACTCGCTAGTTGTCCGCCGCCGCTCACTGGCATGCGAGAATAGAAATTTTGCGTCGTTGTCAAAGGAAATTGTGTCGTTATCAAACGCTATTTTTTATTCAGAAATTCGTTCGAGAAAGAGAAATAGATTTTTTAATTTCTAGCCAAAAATAGGGTTGAGAAAGAGAAATGTTGTCATTCACGCTCTAAATGTCTTACATGGCACGGCCGGCATGACGTGGACAGTTTTTAATAATATTTTAATAATTTTTAAATTATTTATTATTTTCCTTTTTTTTTTCCTTTGTTCTTACTGTGGCCAACGAGGGTCGTTGGGCCCTTGCCGGCCAATGGGAGAGGGTTGTCGGGCCCTCGCCTGGATCTGGACAAGGCTGTCTTGCTCATGGCTGATGAGGCTGGCCTCACCCAAACCACCACGATTTTCAGTCAAGATTATTCGGAAAGACTACATTCGGCAAGTCATCAAAATATTTATGATTAAATTGGCACAAAAAGTTTAAGACCAAATTGACTGCCGTACAATGGATTTAGGCTTTTTGGACTATTGTGTACTTTTTTTTGGTAATAGTTGTCATAGTGAAACAATACCAGATCACCAAGATGATCCGACATTCTCTTTATTGCTTCCGATAGATTCCATTGCATAGATTACATTACAAAAATACAAGGTTTTAGCGACGAATTTTGTGACGAAAAATTTGGCAAAATTCGTTACTAAACGAATTTGTGATCGAAAAAAATCTGTCGCTAATTCGGCGTTGCAAAATTTTGTGAAGGAAAATATCAATTTTCGTTGCTAATTTGCGATGAAAAAAAATTCGTCGCAAATTAGCCACGAACTTTATTTGTTGCAAAATTTGTTGCAAATTAGTCACGAACTGTATTCGTCGCAAATTAGCCACAAACTGTATTCGTCGTAAAATTCGTTGCTAATTATTCGTAGCAAAATTCGTCGCAAATTAGCCACAAATTGTATTCGTCGCTAATGTGCCACGAAATTTTTTTTTGGTCTCTAAATTGAGATGAAAATTTTTTTTGTCTAAAAATTACGACGAAATGTATTCGTGGCAAAATTTGTCGCTAATTTTTTATGAATTTTTTTTTGGTCATTAATTTGCGACCAATTGATCCGTGGTGAAATTCGTTACTAATTTATCATTCCAAATTTTGACTTTTGCCACATACGTTGGTCTGGAATGGATTTAGTGATAATTTTTTATTAATTCTTTAGCAATAAAGTGTGCGATGAATATTGTTTACAGACAATTTAGATTTTAAATCTAATTAAAAGCAAAATTAATTTCTAGAATTTATATTTAACATTGATTAAATAATGGAGTAATTGTAGCTTCAACGGGCTCAGCGCGGCGGTCGACACAATGGTTGATCAATGAGCGAGGCCTCGGCACAGTCATTGGCACGGCCCTTGGCCACAGGCTAGGTGCTCGGCTACGGCAGGGCAAGTGATCGAGCGAGCAGGGCGTGGTGATGGGCGACGGCTTGGGCAGCTAGGCGACGAGTGGGCAAGTGGCACGACCGGGAAGCGGCCAGGCGAGTGGTTGAGGTAGTGGCTGGGATGGCGGTAGGCTCGGCTAGGCAAGCGGCAAGGTGAGTGGCTGGGTTGGTTGGGCGAGTGCGATGGCAGCGACGGTGAGCTGGGCGAGCGGCGATAGTGACGAGCGGCTGCTGGATGGTGATGGCGACGGTGTCAGGCGGTGAGAAGGCGAGCGACGACGACGACGACTGGCGGGCTGGCGACGACGGGGACGACGGGTTGGCAGTCTAGTGATGACGGGCTGGCTAGGATGGAGGGCACGGCCAGAACATGGGAGTCAGTGTTGATGGCAACGGCATGCGGTGACTGGACGGCAGTCGGTGGCAGCACGGCGGCGTTGCAGGCGGCTAGATAATGCCGGGCTAGCGGCTAGACGTGACACGAGCGAAGGGCTGTGCGTGCGTGAAGGGAAGAGGAAGACAACTGGTCAGGGAGGAAAAGCACGGCGGCGGACGGCAACAGAGATGGCGACAGGCGGCTGGCGCAAGGCAGACGTTGCGGCGATGGGGCGATGAGCGACGGCTGCTGGTCTGGGCGGAAGGTCGCACTCGTGGTTGGCTCGAGGTGAGGCGCGATCGAGGGGTGACGACAGTGGTGCGGCGGTCGGGTGGAGCTTGATGGCCGGACGGCGACGCGACGACCAGACGAGTGGCGGCGGCGTGTGGCGGTGGGGTCCCGTCGGTGAGTTGTAGGCGGAGCAGCGGACGTGTGTGCAAGGAGGAAGAAGAGAAGAAGAAGAAGAGGAGGAGGAAGAAGACAAGAAAAAGAAAAAAGAAGAGAGAGAAGGGGGGAAAATAACGGTTGGGCAGGAATTTTTCTTTTTTTTTGGTCAAATAGGTGGGAATTTTTCCTTTTTTTTGTCAAATCCGTTGCAAATTTGCGACGAATTTATTTTTCGTTGCAAAATCCGTCGCAATTATTTTCCGTCGTAAATTTGCGACGGATTTATTTTTTGTCGCAGATTTGCTACGGATTTATTTTTCCGTTGCAAATTTGCAACGGATTTATTTTTTGTCGTAAAATTTGCGACGGATTCCAAAAAGAAATGGAATTTTCCAATCCATCGCAAATTTGTGACGAATTTATTTTTCCATCTCAAATTTGCGATGGATTTATTTTTGCGACGGATTCCAAAAATAAAGGGCATTTTCCAATCTGTCGCAAAATCCGTTACAGATTTAAATTTGCGATGGATTCCAAAAATAAATGGCATTTTTCAATTCGTTGCATTTTCCGTCGCAGATTTATTTTTCTGTCGCAGATTTATTTTCCGTCGCAAAATTTGCGACGGATTCCAAAAATAAATGGCATTTTCCAATCCGTCGCATTCCAAAAATAAATGGCATTTTCCAATCCGTCGCAAAATCCGTTGCAGATTTGCGACGAATTTGTTTTCCATCGCAAAATCCGTTGCAAATTAGCAACGGAAAATAAATCTGTCACAAATTTGCAACAGATTTTGCGACGGATTGGAAAATGCCATTTATTTTTGGAATCCGTCGCAAATTTGCAACGGATTTATTATTCGTCGCAAATTTGCGACGGATTTATTTTCCGTCACAAATTTGCAACGGAATTTGCGACGGATTGGAAAATGCCCTTAATTTTTGGAATCCGTCGCAAAATCCGTTGCAAATTTGCGACGGATTTATTTTTCGTCGCTAATTTGCGACGGATTTATTTTTCCGTCGCAAATTTGCAACGGATTTATTTGCGACGGATTTATTTTTCTTTCGCTAATTTGCGACTGATTTATTTTCCGTCGCTAATTTGTGATGGAAGTAATCTTTGCGGCGCATGGCACCCATTTTTTCAAATCCACCACTAATTTGCAGTGGAATTAGTGACGGAAATGTTTATACTGACCAATTTTTCGAATCCGTCGCTAATTCCATTGGAACCTTGAGTAAATATGCTTCTACACTTTTACGGACAATGACACATTACTCATATTTGATGAATTAGTAAATGCCATGATCTAATTTGTCTAAGGGCGGCAAGTCTGGTGATGTTTTTTTTTTTTTTTTTCATTAGAGAAGTGAAGGAATGGCAAACACCTACGGGAGGTTGTTGTGAAATGGGCCGATATGACTAGCATTACGAACACTGTGGAGAAACATGACTGATGTGAATGTCGTTGTTACAAATAGACTCAATTGACGCTTTCTCAAATAACAATAGGGCTCTGATACCAAGTCAAGAATGTGATAAAAAAAATTAAAAGCAATATATATATATATATATATATATATATATATATCATTGTCAAATGAAGAGTACACGAACTTATTTATCGGTTTTATAGGATGACTATCTAAAAAGGAAAATATCAATTACAATCAATTAAAGGAAATATAGGGAATCTTCTAAATATTTCTCTAATAGAATGCATGCCCTCTATTAACTCATTATTCGGATGTAATTCTTCAGGAGTAATTCATCTAATTGGTTAGATCAAATTGATTAGGTCTAAGTAAGAATATCTCTTTTATATGATCTCCTATAGATATCTTCATATAGATATATTGACTTTACATTTCATACATTCACCCGATTTCAATCTATTTGAAAATTGCTATAATTTATTTACCCACATATTTACACATACATAAGAGTTTCGTGCAGAGAAAATCGCCATATTCAACTAAATAGATATTTGTGTTATCTATATCCAAGTCTTGAAAAAAAATAAGATAAGATTTGCACCTATCGAATCTAAAAAAGCTTATTAGGGACAAGAACATTTTAAGAGATTATCTAATATCTTGAGTTTATAATAGATCTTCTTATCTAATTTGAATTTGTAATATCTAATCTCTCTTAGAATTGGATGTGTAGCAAATCGTACAATCTCTTTTGAATTTGAACTTGTGACAATCATCTAATTTAGTTTGAATTTCAATTAATAATTGTTAGTTTGCATTAAATTGATTTCATTTGGCAATATTTAGTTTGTCTTGTGATGGAGTATATTCCTTATGTAGTCCTCGTCCTTATCACGAGAGATTGAGACATGGTAATCATTGTGATTAGACTTAGAAGAACTTAGGTTTAGTTTTAGAACATTACAAAAAAACAAGGTTTTAGCGACGAATCCGTCACAAATTTGCGATGGATTTATTTTCCGTCGCTATTTTTGCGACGAACTTATTTTCCGTTGCTAATTTGTGACGAAAACTTTCCGTCGCTAATTTACGATGGATTTATTTTTTGTCGCAAATTAACGACGAAAAATTTTCCGTCGCTAAATTCCGTGGTAAAATCCTTGTTTTTTTGTAGTGTTAATCAAAAATGAATTCGTCTTGTTCCCTGTGGACTCTCCGCGAATTGATAGATTAACAATTGAACGACGCTTAGGGACGACAAAGGCAGCAGAGGTCAGAATCGTCCCGTTGGCATAAGTATATATGCCTCTCTAGGGGATGTTTGGACCAAAATTGTTGCATTGGCATAGGCTTTTATATGCCTTTTTCTGGGACATTTCAAAGTTTGGGATTGTTTCTATCAACTACATTATCCATAATCTGGTCAGTGGGGCTATGACACCGGGTTCATTACACTCCCGTGTGTTAGGATTAGGTGCACAGAAACAGTGAAAATAAAAATTAAATGCAAGAAAGAGAAATCAAGATGTAAGGTTTACTCGCATAGCCGAGCGCGAGCGAAGTCGGGTTTGGGCCATGTAGTCGGACGGACTCCCACCTGTTTCTTATCTAAGTCACAGAAAAAGCTTGTGGACGATATCTTCTTCCATTGCTGGTCGATGGAGACTATCCGGCCAAGTTTTCCCGATTAGGTGGATAAAGATATAAGCATCAACCCGAGGCTTCGTCGTGTTTCTCCAACCAGAGACAGAGGAAAATACGATCCCAAAATTAGCGAGGCAATAAAGGGTGAATCATCTAATTTGGGTCAAATTTCGATGGAACGTGAGAGCCGTCGAAAGCCTATAACAGAAAAGCCTCGGTAAAACTGTGTTTTATACTGATTTTAGGGGATCTTGGTTGCACTAACTTTTAACGGAAAAGCCGTTAATTCTGTTGGCCTGACAGCCTTGGAAAAGCTGGCACATCTGTTTGGGCCAAGATGATGTTTTTAGCGTACGTTTATCCTGAGGAAACGCCTACATGTCGCCTTCCTATTCTTGTTCTTCATGGATAGACATCTCTCTTCTATGTATCCTGTGTTTATAAAGACGAAGAACCAGAGCTTCTTTGCTCTCTTTTTCTCTCTCTCTCTTCTGGGTTTTTGCCGTCATGGAAGCTCGAATGGAGGTAAGGCCCGAGCTCAATTGGATATTCATTGATACGAATCGCTTCGTATGATCATTCATCTATGACTTACTCGTCATTGAATCCCAGTGGTTAACTACGACAGTTCTCCTTGTTTCATTTCTCACACGTTCGGTGCTGCTGGTATTGTACTGCTTAATTCGCGAATTTACTGTCCTTTGGCTAAGGGATGTCACAATCCTGATCAGTAGTAGCGCGAGGGTTGGCTGTTAGATCTATCTGGGTTTATTTCAGTGAACAATATTATCGCCGTTGGTGGTGTTGGATGATCAGCATGGATATGATTGAAGTTTAGGGAATCGACTACGATACCTCTTGAATTGAAGCATCCTCACTACGCTCAAATAGAATCTTAAGAGCTGATGATTATGTATATCTCGAATCTAGAGTGTCGGATAATTTTGCAGACTCCTGATGATATAGTAGTTTTGTTTTGGTTGGGTCATTAGTTTCAATTAAAATAGATGAACTTCTGTCGCGGAGCAAGCAATAGTTACTCCCGAGACCAGGACTCTTGGTCAGGGATTGGTTAATGTGCGTTCGCTGAGAGGACATTTTGGTCAGGGATTGGTTAATGTGCGTTCGCTGAGAGGACATTTAACCGATAAGTGGACCAGAATGACCAAAACTCGATACCGTGAAGAAGATTATTGACTGAAATGGGCCATGAAAATTTTAATGGTCGCTAGAAGATATGGCTATATTCTCCTGAAGATAAGACATACTGACTTGAAAAAAAGGGGTCCTATTTGCAGCAAAATGGCTATTTGTCCGTCCCTCAGTTTGGGGGGTGGGATCATAAGGCCCCGGGAGCAACGGATTACTCCATGGTGTTCACGCGTGCCCGTGCAAACAGGAAGCAGCACAAGAGCGACATCAGCCGCGCGAGCTTTGGGAACGAGAAAGAGTTGATGGCCGCCTATCCTCAGGACGACCCAGTCATGGTAGGACACCATCCAATTCCGAACTATTGCAAAACTGTCGTCAATGCTCTTAGCTGACTAACTAGTACTGGTACTGTATCATCGATACTCTTCGGGAAAGTAATCTTCATTCAGTGAAACAGGGAACTCCATTTCGTTTCTTGTCCGTATCCCCTCTGTCAAATGCACAGACCTTAATAGGCGGGGTGGCACTTTCACTAGCAATAATTCCTTGCAATCCGTTTGCCAGATGATGCGCAGAGAAATATTTTTTTTTGAAGAGATACAGATATGCGATGGCATGCTTCTAATCTTCTATGTTTACTGCGTGCAGAAGAAAAAGAAGATCCTGACCTACATTAACTGCTGCATCAAGCCGTGATTCCCGGTTCACGGTTCAAACCTTCGACCAAAGACAGTCTTTAAGAGTGACCGCTCTCTCTTGTAGCAAGTTATCCCTGTAAAATAATAGAATGAGATCGTGTTCATCTGTAGAGACTCATCGTAAGTTTCTGTGATCTCTGACAGAGTTTTATGTACCTTTTTTCATTCGGAACGAAATCTTTGTACTAGTACACTAATCCCCCAACAGTCATCAATTTCAAACACAAGTTCCACTTGGCATATTAGCAATCTGGAATTTTGAAACATACAACGTTTGTTGCATCACATCACAAGGCATACCTAAATAATACCATACTCGAACATGCGACTTTACTCGTTCAGGCATTCAGTACACGTACTAGAGCAATGAGTTTTCCAGGAAACCTAGTGTTTCGGCACTAACTTCACGTGTCAAGCCACATGATAACTAAGCAGTTTCAGTCACCACTGCCTGAGAGCGATTCACATATGTCAGAGACATATTAAACCTGTACATTGTTGATGCTCATGCGTTGTTTGAATATTGTCTTTGTCTGTTAAGAGTTCGAAGTACCTCTAGGTTATGCCCACGATCTTCATCTCTTTACTGGAGCTCGAAGGGACGAGAGATATCTAGCATCTTCCTTGTCCATTCCCCCAAACAGATAACCAAAAGGTGGCATCTCTACATACTTGCCGGAACCACGAGCGACCTTGAGCTGACCATCCATCCAAGCAATCCTTCCTCCTGCAATTGTCACTTCGACCTTTCCCTGGAAAAGGAAAACACAATTTTGTTGTGCTTAAGCTCGTAATGGTCATGATATCTAAGAATGGACAGAAGGAGAAATGGGCGGAAGGAGAAAAAGTTGCAGGATAAGACAGAAAGATATGGAATGTGTTAGTCGTGAATGGAGAGAGATCCTAGCAGAAATAAAACTTACTTTCCCTCTCCTTCCCTCATAGATATTTGTATCTAATCTAGAGAGGTGGCTCCTGGCACTGATCTCAAAACTCGAATTTGGGTTGAGAATGATTATATCAGCATCGGACCCTGCAAGGATCGCTCCCTTTCTCGGAAAATGTTGAAGATCCTAGCACTGATCGTGTTCAAAGAACATAAGTTTCTCATATAGCCACCGACATATCTGGAATTCATTCATCAGAAAAAGAAACAAAACAAAAACACACTGAAGAAGCTAGCAAGGATCATCTAGAGGAGGGTGAATAAGTGAACCTATACAATTTTTTGATAATTTATTGCGAAAGTGAAACAGATCACAGAAGAATCTAGATAAAATTCAGATTCAAGACAGATTATATAAACAGAGCTTTTGAAGTGCAAAATGTAAAGATAAGTGATAGAAAAACTGCACACAAGTTTATAGTGGTTTAGCTTATAGCAAGCCTACGTCCACTCTCCCACGCTTACAGCCTACCGGCTGGATTTCACTATGTAATCAAGATGAATTTACAAATTCTGAGTGATAGTACTCTCGTGTATGATTGGACTCTCTATCTCATACACTCACTCTTATAGAGTAACCCTCAAGATCTTAATTATCAGCAAGACAGGAAAAATGATTGGAGTATGCTCAGACTTTGGACTTGTTGATTCTGAATTCCGTTTTTCCTTCTGCTGCTCGTTGATTTCCTTAAATACTCCTCTATTTCCACACTAGCCGTTGGACAGCTATTAGAGGATCATTTTCCAATCTTCACTTTGGACAGATTTGTATAATAAGGATTGAGTAGTCGTTAGATGACAGATTTTCAATCCCAATGATTCTGGTCGCCCATACAATCAGAATCTTGGTTTCCATAAGTAGAGCTTTGTCCGTTGTAATGCATGCTTGTCGTAATCTTTGATTGTCAATTAATTTGATTTAGATTGATATCAAAGCTTTCCTTTTGTGAAATCCAAACCGGATCACTAGCTGTTATGTTTGGTTCTGCATTCTGTGTCTGCGTCTTAAGAAATTCTGCTTCTGCATCTGAAGAACTTTTGCGTCTGCATCTGAAGAATTTCTAATTCTGCATTTGAATTTCAGAACTGAGATTATGTGAGTCTTCAATAATGTATATGACAACTTGTAAAGTCTGACTAATTTCTTTCTGAGCTTCCAGAATATACCTAGAATAAATTAGTTCAGAATAAGTATTGGACTTATAATAACTTGGAAGGTTTTGTCAACTTCAAAATTAATAGGAGTTTTCCTCAACAATCTCTTCCTTTTTTACGATGACAAAACTTTCCTGCAGATTGAATTAATTTAAAATTGATTTGTAAGTAAATAAGCATATTAAGCGTATTGAGCCACAGATTGAAATTGAAAAAGCAAACTCTGTTGATATCTGTGTCTTTTTCTTCCTTTGTATATAACCTGCATATGATCTTGCAAATTGACATTAGTATATCTACATATAATTTCTCCCCCTTTTTGTTATCAGTAAAAAAGTAGAGAAAATAGATCAACGATATTAAATGATCAACCAGTCTAATTGTTATTGAAATTACAGACAAAAAAGAAAATGAGATAATTTTGGAGAGAAAAAAAAGGCTATTTTTTAGAAGGGGTACAAATCAATTGAAAATTTTCCAGAATGGAAACAGCTTCTTCTATCTTGGAAGTGCATTCTCCTACTGCTTTGTCCATGTTAGTTGAACACAGAGCAATAGCTTTTTCAAGTTCTGTTTTATCCATAGCTGCTTGAAGATTCTGAGTTTTGGTGTTTTTCTCAACAATGTTACGTAGATTCTTCAAATCTTGTTCAAGAGTAACTTGCTTTTCTTTAATCTCGAGCAGAAGAGATAGAATAGTTTCATTAGTTGAAGGCTGTTCCTGGACATTTTCTTATGCAGACTGATTATACCCTATGGCTAATTCTGGTTGATTCTCCCCCTGAGCAGGTGCTTGGTCTTTAGAAGCTACATGGTCTTCATGAACTGGTTCTTCAGTGTGTCCTGTTTCAAAGTGGTCTTCTGCTTCATTACTTACATCATGCAGAAGAATTTTTCTTTTCTTATTGTACACTTTGATTGGGGTAGGAGAGTCAAGCTTCTCGCCGGTTGGACTAGACCGTTTCTTTTGCCCCGTTTCTCTTGACTTTCCAACAGATTTTACCTCCGACTGTTGAACTTCTTTTCCTCTTACTTTTTCCTTGACATCTTCAAATTGCTTCATTTTGGAGAGCATCCTTTCTCCAACATACGTATAGGGAATAATGGTCTTTCGCAAATCATCATAAATAGATATGTTTAAGAACATGAATATGCGAGAGATTAATACACCATATGGTAATTGTCCTTTGTCTTTTTGCAATGCTCTGTATATATGGAAGATGATGACATGAGAAAGAGAGAAGGATTGACCTTTCAAAATGGCCCAAATGAGTTTGATTTCTGATTTGGAGAGGTCAGTTTTAGAGGCTGCCTTAGGTTTCAAGCAGTTGATTATGATCTTATGCAAAATCACAGATCGTTTGGACAAGTCAGAGTAGGAAATATGTCTTTTAGAATCTTGAACAAAGTGTGGATTTTCAGAAGCTACCTTGGAAGCATCTTCAAGATTTACTGCCAAAGGAGTAAACTTGGAATGTTTTGCTCCAATTATCCTAGCCAACTCATTCGCATATAAATCAAATTTCTTATCACTAACAATGAATTGAATCCAATTTGGTGACAGAATTGAAAGATTGGAATAGAAGTAGGCAGTTAATTCAGCATGAACATTAGTAGATTGAAGGCAAAATTCATAAATCCCTAATTTTTGGAAAAGATGCTCTACGGAAATCTCTGCCTTCTCTAGGTAGTTAAAATCCACTATTCTGTGGTTCATGACTCCTCTAGCAAGTAACATCTTATAGAACATGTTCTGCTCAGTGCTTCTAAACAATCCTCCTGTACCAGGCAAGCCAGATGCTATTCCCACCTTCATCTCAAAAGTATCAAAAAGTCGAGCATCATCATCGGGAACAACAAATTTTGAGGCACTTACCATCTTAGTGCTTATAGGAATAGGTTTCTTTTTAGAATAATTAGAGGTTTCTCCGACTTTTTTTTGCCATTTCTGGAAGATGAATCTTTTTGTGTAGAGCTTGCTGGAACTGCTTCATGTTTAGAGCAAAAGAGAGTATAACTTTGCACTAGATGTTCTTTAGAGTAAAGATTATTGTCTCTCAGACATTCATGAAGAACGGACGCTGAAGCATTACACCTTTTCAACTTTTGATAAGTTTCCCACATAAATTTGATACTCCGGAAACGAAAATTAGTTTTACCAGACGATGATGAACGCCTGGGTGGTGTCACTTCGAAAGGGACTTCATGATGGTCTGAATCTGTATCTGAAATCTCCAGATGTTCTGCCGGTGCAGTAGATTTGGAGTCTTGGTTGAGAATACGTGAAGATCTTCTCTTGAAAGGCATTGTAAATACCTTTTTAGGCAAAAAGTTTCAATCTTTGGAGAAGGAAGAGGAAGAAGGGCTCTGAATATCGGAAGGGTATTAAGGGTGAAGTACGAACTGAAAGGGTTTTAATAAAAGACGAACAGGTTTATAAACGAGAAGAATGTTTTTTTTTTTTTGAAAAGAAAAGTATTTTTAGAAAGTATAAAAAGTAATTCCGAATAAGTATGTGCTTTTTAAGCATAAAGGAACACGATAATATCATGATAATATATTAGGTATAATTTATCAGATAAATTAGGATACGTACCTGATTTGCTTCCAAAACGATAAATATGATAATATCCTATAAAAAATATACCCGCCAAAATTTGAAATATGGACGTACCTTTCTTTAGAGTCTGAGAAGGACATTCAGACTGAGAATTTGAGTCTGAAAAGTTCATGTCTAACAGATAATTCACTAAAATGAATACACAATGCACAGTTTATTTCTTATGAACTCAAATGAAGATTTATTAAAAGATTTTGTGAATATTACAGCTAATTGATTATTAGAATCAATGAATTGAATGATGCTTGATTTCAATATGTTTAGCTCGAGAATGAAGAATGGGTTTTTTTGTCAAATTGATTGCGCTTGTGTTGTTACACTTGATTGCAACATTTGATTCTTTAATAGCAAAGTCTTGTAACTGTTGCTTCATCCACAAAATTTGTGCACAGCAACTTCCCAAAGCTACATATTCTGCTTCTGATGTGGAAAGTGCAACTGTATTTTGCTTCTTTGAGTACCATGATACCAGCATATTCCCAAGCAATTGACATGTACCTATAGTACTTTTCCTTTACACTTTATATCCAGTTAAGTCAGCATCAGAATATCCAGTAAGAGTAAAAACTGAATCTTTGGAATACCAAAGACCTAGCATTGGATAACTTCCAATATACTTGATTATCTTCTTAACTGCTGATAAATGTGATTCCTTTGGGTCTGATTGAAATTTTGCACACATACACACACTGAAAAGTATGTTAGGTCTTGATGTAGTAAGATACAATAATGAACCTATCATGCTTCTGTATACCTTTTGATCAACCTTTTTACCATTTTGATTGCGCTTGTGTTGTCACACTTGATTGCAACATTTGATTCTTTAATAGCAAAGTCTTGTAACTGTTGCTTCATCCACAGAATTTGTGCGCAGCAACTTCCTAAAGCTACATATTCTGCTTCTGATGTGGAAAGTGCAACTGTATTTTGCTTCTTTGAGTACCATGATACCAGCATATTCTCAAGCAATTGACATGTACCTATAATACTTTTCCTTTCCACTTTATATCCAGTTAAGTCAGAATCAGAATATCCAGTAAGAGTAAAAACTGAATCTTTGGAATACCAAAGACCTAGCATTGAATAACTTCTAATATACTTGATTATCTTCTTAACTGCTGATAAATGTGATTCCTTTGGGTCTGATTGAAATTTTGCACACATACACACACTGAAAAGTATGTTAGGTCTTGATGTAGTAAGATACAATAATGAACCTATCATGCTTCTGTGTACCTTCTGATCAACTTTTTTACCATTTTCATCTTTGTCCAATTTAGACGAATGAGACATGGGAATGTCTGTTTTCTTGCAATTTTGCAATCCAAATTTCTTGGCATACTTCTCTTCGCAAATGAATGTACCATTTTTGGTTTGTTTTACTTGTAGGCCAAGAAAGAATGTTAATTCTCCCATCATACTCATCTCGAACTCATTCTGCATAATTTTAAAGAATTCCTTGCAAAGCAATCCATTAGAGGATCCAAAAATTATATCATCAACATAAATCTGAACAAGTAGAAAATCCTTACCCTTTTTCTTAATGAACAAGGTTGTATCAACCTTACCTTTGGTGAAATCATTTTGGAGAAGGAAGTTACTTAACCGTTCACACCAAGCACGAGGTATTTGTTTCAGACTGTAAAGAGCCTTTTTGAGTTTGTAGACATAGTCAATCTTCTTTGGTTATTCGAAACTAGATGGTTGTTCTACATAAACTTCTTCTTTGATATATCCATTTAGGAAGGTACTTTTCACATCCATCTGAAACAATTTAAAGTTATGAAAACAAGCATAAGCTAATAGTAGCCTAATGGCTTCTAACCTGGCAACTGGTGCATATGTTTAATCATAATCTATGCATTCTTCTTGAGAATAGTCTTTTGCTACCAGTCTTGCTTTGTTTCTTATAAATTTTCCTTTGTCATTCAGTTTGTTTCTGAAAACCCATTTTATTCCAATGATTGGATGGTTTTTAGGTCTTGGCACAAGCTCCCATACTTGATTTATTCTGAACTGCTGAAGTTCTTCCTACATAACTTTAATCCAGCTTTCATCTGATAATGCTTCATCAACTTCTTTTGGTTCTATTATGATATCAAGGCCAAGTTGTTGATATTCTCCTTGTGTTTAGATCGAGTCTTGATACCATCTTCTATTTTTCCAATGATGAGGTTCTTTGGATGACTGGATTTATGTTTTCAGTTTCTGTCAAATTTTTCTTTTTGAATAATATTAGACTCTGAGGGTTCTGATTGAGTCTGGATTGCATCTTCTTTTACTCCTTCTGTAAATTCGACAATCTCTGGAAATTCTTGTTGAGCTTCTGATGATCTTTGAATGTTGGAAGATAGTTCATATTCAAGTTTGTGAGTTTGAATGTTTTTTTCAAACTTAACATTCATTGTTTCTTCCACAGTCTGAGACTTCTTGTTGAAAACTCTGTATGATTTACTTGTGGTGGAATATCTAAGGAAGAGTCCTTCATTTGCTTTCTCATCAAACTTACCAGTGTGGTCATTTGGATTTTTGAGAATAAAACATTTACAACCAAACACTCGAAAATATGAAATGCTGGGTTTTCTACCTTTGTAAAGCTTATAGGGGGTTTTCTCAAGAATGGGTATGAGAAAAACTCTATTAATGATATAACATGCTGTAAAAACTGCATCTGCCCAGAAATATAAAGGAATCTTGCTTTCAATCAACAAAGTTCTTGCCATTTCTTGCAAGGAACGATTTTTCCTTTCCATAACACCATTTTGTTCTGGTGTATATAGAGTAGAAAAATTGTGTTGAAAGTCATTTTTCTCACAAAAATCTGAAAAGCTTTGATTTTCAAATTCTCCTCCATGATCAGTTTTAATGCAGGAAATGGTATAACCCTTTTCATTTTGAATTCTTTTTGCAAATTTTGAAAAATATGAAAATGTTTCATTTTTATGAGTAAGAAAGAACACCCAAGTAAATCTTGTAAAGTCATCAACAATAACTAGACAATACTTCTTACCATCGATACTTTGTGTTCTAGTTGGTCCAAACAGATCCATATGAAGAAGCTGCAAGGCACGATCACTGAAAACATGATGTATAGATTTAAAAGAACTCCTTACTTGTTTTCCTAGAATGCAAGCATTGCATAACTCTATTTTCTTGTATTTTAAATCTAGCAAATCTCGAACCAGTTTCTTATTTGAGATCTTTGAGATTTGTTTCATACTGATATGCCCCAATCTTCTGTGCCATAGATCTTCATTTTCTTTGATTGAGATTAAGCAATGAGTGGAGCTTGGATTGACATCTAGAAGATAAATGTTCCCATGTCTTCTTCCTGTGAATGTTTGAGAAGAATCTTTGCTTGTTCTGGAGCACGTATCTTCTTGAAAGTTGATTTTGAAACCTGTATCACATAGTTGGCTGATGCTTAACAGGTTATAGTTGAGTCATTTTACCAATGACATCATTGATTGTAAGTCCTCCTATTTCAACCGTTCCTTTGCCAATGATTTTTCCTTTGGTATTTCCTCCAAAGGAAACTTTTCCACCATTCAGACTTTGTAGATCAATGAATATGTTTGGATCTCCTATCATGTGTCTTGAGCATCCACTGTCTAGGTACCACTTTCTTTTTCTCTTCGTGGTAACCTGCAAAAATTATAACATCTCAAGTTTTCTTTGGTACCCAGACTTGTTTGGGTCCTTGAGAATTAGTATAGGCTGTCTTAACAAAGTCTCTTCGAACAGGTCTCTAGACCTTAGGACATTTATTCTCAAAATGCTGTGGGTCTCCACATTTTGAGCATCCGAGAGCATTTCGGCCTACAGGTTTTACAAAATTCCTTTGGAAATGATTTCTGTAAACTTGTCGAGGAGATCTTTGTCTTATTCTCTCATTGACCTTTGGAAAATCAATCAAGCTATTACTTTCCTTCACAAATCCGAGACCAGATTTGTTATAGTACGGAATTTGGATGGAAAGAATATGCTTCAAGGTTTTTGATCCTTTTAAAAACTTGGAAGTAGTTTCTACAACTTCCTGTTTCAAAGCAACATTTTCTTTAGAAAGAAAATCTCGACTTTCCTTGATTTGTTGAAATTCCTTTTGAAAGAAATCGTTTTTTTCTTTTTGTGAAACATCCTGTTGCCTCAGTGATGAAATTTCCTTTTTCAGAGAAGAGAATCTTTTAAGAGCAGCTTTAAATTCAAAGCATAGTTCATCAATGTAATTCGATACTTCAATAGGCATTTCAGAATACTTTACCTTGATTTCCATTTTGGTATCAGAATTTGAATCTGAGTCTGAATCTGTCTTTGACGTTAGACAGAAATTCGAGATATCGTCGTCACTGTCTTCACACTCTGTGTCACTCCAGGTTTCTGCCTTTAAGGCCTTCTTTACTTTTTCAAATTTGGTCTTCTTTTTCAGAAGTGGACAGTTAGGCTTGATATGTTCACGTTTGCTACAGTGAAAACATATTACATCCTTTGATTTTTCTATTTCATTGATAGACTTCTTTTTCTCAAAAAGCTTCTTTCCTTTGAGGTTTCTTCCTCTGATCTTCATCTTCTTATACTTCTTTATGAAGAGAACTAGTTCTTTATCGTTAACGTCTTCATTTTCAGAATTTGCATCAAAATCAATGTTAATTTTTAATGCAATTAACTTATTACCTTTGGATTCATTCTCCTCATTCCAATGTTCAATCTCATATGATTGCAGAGTACCAATCAACTCATTTACTGATAGAGGCTTGATCCTTTGTGTCTCTCGAAATTATGTTTTGATATTATCCCACTTTGTTGTGAGTCCTCTCAGTAATTTGTTGACTTTCATTGCATCTGGGACTGGTTGTCCTTGATATGCAAGACCGTTTACTATGTCAGTAAACCTGTCATACATGTCAGCAATTGATTCTTCAGGCTTCATTTTGAAGGATTCATATTGATCAAGCAAAAGATTGATTTGAGTTTCCTTGGCTCGATCTGTTCCTTCATAAGTAATGTGAAGCGTATCCCAGATTTCCTTAGCTGATTCACAAGTAGCAATTTTTTTATATACAATAGGATATAAAGCACAATATAAAGAATAAATTGCTTTGGAATCTAAGGTTTCTCTTTTGGATATCTCAATTTGAGATAAAGGAGGATCTTCTGATTTGCTTGCATCTGCATTTTCTTTTGAATCGGAAGATTTTGGCTTGACTCCTCTGATGATAACATCCCATTGCATGTGATCAATTGACTTAATGAATGCCTTCATCTTATTCTTCCAGACACTGTATTCCTTGCTATCGAAGTATAGTGGTCTGTTGTTGCTTTGACTTTCAATGAGTCCTGGAGCACTCAAGCTAGCCATATAGATCGTTAACTCAGAAGTAAAACATTTTTATAAACGAGCAACCAGCTTTGATACCAATTGAAATAGTTAGCAATGATCACTTAGAGGGGGGTGAATAGGTGAACCTACACAATCTTTTGATAATTTATTGCGAAAGTGAAACAGATCACAGAAAAATCTAGATAAAATTCAGATTCAAGACAGATTATATAAACAGAGCTTTTGAAGTGCAGAATGTAAAGATAAGTGATAGAAAAACTGCACACAAGTTTATAGTGGTTCGGCTTATAGCAAGCCTATGTCCACTCTCCCACGCTTACAGCTTACCTGCTGGATTTCACTATGTAATCAAGATGAATTTACAAATTCTGAGTGATAGCACTCTCGTGTATGATTGAATTCTCTATTTCATACACTTACTCTTATAGAGTAACCCTCAAGATCTTGATTATCAGCAAGACAAGAAAAATGATTGGAGTATGCTCAGACTTTGGACTTGTTGATTCTGAATTCCGTTCTTCCTTTTGCTGCTTGTTGATCTCCTTAAATACTCCTCTATTTCCACACTAGCTGTTGGACAGCTATTAGAGGATCATCTTCCAATTTTCACTTTGGACAGATTTGTATAATAAGGATTAAGTAGCCGTTAGATGACAGATTTTGAATCCCAATGATTCTGATTGCCCATACAGTCAGAATCTTGATTTCCATAAGTAGTGCTTTGTCCGTTGTAATGCATACTTGTCATAATCTTTGATTGTCAATTAATTTGATTTAGATTGATATCAAAACTTTCTTTTTGTGAAATCCATACCGGATCACTAGCTGTTATGTTTGGTTCTGCATTCTGTGTCTGCGTCTTAAGAAATTCTGCGTCTGCATCCGAAGAACTTCTGCGTCTGCATCTGAAGAATTTCTAATTTTGTATCTGAATTTCAGAACTGAGATTATGTGGGTCTTTAATAAGGTATATGACAACTTGTAAAGTCTGATTAATTTCCTTCTGAGCTTTCAGAATATACCTGGAATAAATTAGTTCAGAATAAGTATCAGACTTATAATAACTTGAAAGGTTTTGTCAACTTCAAAATTAATAGGAGTTTTTCTCAACACATACCACTCGGTGCTTGTTATCTGGACATAATCAGAGATAGAGATTTGTCCAGATTCCTACAAACATTAATGAACAGTGTTTCGGTTGCAAAGGTTCAAGATTGAATAGATAAATGCAAGTAACAGTAGCTTCTTACCACCATTGTGTCCCAAACAAGATGCATCCTCTCCTCGATACCTTTAAATACCACAAATCGAGGTGTGAGACAGAACAATAAACAGCTTAGCTGGATCAGCTTTAACTAACTTAGAGAAGACATCCTATGATTACCGTTAACGCTGTTTGGGATTTTTCGAAAATCATCAATTCCTAGAGCTTTTTGCGTAGAATTGAAGGCGCAATGATCAGTTCCTACGAGCTGCATGTCGGCAAAAGAAATTCCATGATCAGAAGAACAATCCGCATCTTAAGTTGAATATTTTCGCACAGTAGGTTTAATTTAGAGTGCAACCTGCAGAATTCCTGTCGAAAGAGCCGCTTGAAGAGCTTTGCCATGCTCTGCTGACCTAATCGGTGGGCTCATGACATACCTGAAATTCCAATAGCACAATTCAATGACACGGCTATATAACAAGCGCTTTGGGGTCAAAATAAGAAAGAAAAAAGTGAGCATATGAAAATGAGAGAGCAGAAACTTTCTTTGCGGCGGTGATGAAATCGTGATCCCATAGCTTGGAATCATCCAGGACCAATCTAGAAACCACTGGCTCTCCAATAACCCTCTGCCCTGCAGTTTACAGATATCCTGTGACTGCTGGATTGTAGCTTTAGGTTGTACAAAGAATCGGATTATTTTGTTTCTCAAGGGATGAAAAATGAGAAATTTGAAGAGCATCTAAACAGAAAAGAGGGGCCTGTGTAAAACAGGAAGCAATGGAAGCAAAATTCTTTGGCACGATGATTGTCTGAAAACTTAGTTAACGTGAGATCACTGAGAAAGAACCGATATTGTTGCCGACATATTATTGCTGTAAAGATGTTGTCGTCCCGAAATTATGAAGTACCTGACCGACGAGCTTTTGCTATTTCTTCCATGGCATCGATGCTCATCACATGCACAACATAGAGAGGTGTGTTCACAAAACCAGCCAAACGAACTGCACGAGCAGTTGCCTCTCCTTCAAGCTGCAAATGCGAAAGATGGTGATACACACATGCGACATATCTTGTTCCATTTCCACAAGTGCTGAAATTCTCCACAGAAGTTTAAGTGTGATTTAGGACTTAAGTTGAGATACCATTGCATTTGAGAGATCCAGAGGTTCCGCATATTTAAGGCTGAGCTTACACGGGCATGAATCTTTATTCCTTATTAACGAAGACAATCTTCACGATAGACAACATCTCAGGGAATGGTACAGTACTGCGTTTATACCATATTTAGCAGTTAGAATCGAACTGTTGCACTTAAACTAAAAGGGCAGGGCTTTCAGGTATAACTATTGACAGAAGCCTGCAGATTATTTTACTTGAGACCTAAAGGCAAGATGAGCATTTAAGGAGACGACGATACAAGAAAACACTGGTTTCCTGGATTAATTGTATATAATTACGAGTCTACTTGCTATAATAACTTAACCTGAGGTTCAAAAGTTGTTACGCTGTGATTTGATTTCTTTGTTTGAAGAAGTGGCCATGCTAAAAAAGAAACAGGAATAGAATGTGCTGCTGTTGTTTGCGTATCTATTGGAATCAGAAAATGACTAGTGGCATTCCCCTATTAAAGAAAGTAATTGTTCTGAACATTGCAAACACAAAAAGTTTGGGATTTTCTAGGATTTATAAATATGCAACAAATGTGATTTAGGACTAAGCCAAATTGGAGTTCACTCAGCTGTTTAAGTGGAACCTCTGGATCTCTCAGCCAAATTCTATTCACAACAAATGCCGTTTAAGTGTGATTTAGGAGTAAGCCAAATCGGTTCAGCTGAAAAAGAAAAGATTCCAAATTTTACCACTGGGGGCCTCGAGAGAGCGTGTCCTTCTGGTCCAGTAATACCGAGTTTGATCATTCTGTTCTGGTCTTCAGAAACGGCATCGCCGTTTTCAGCATGGACCATCGCCAATGCACCCAGGGACTTGCAATTTTTCATTCCTTGCAACAGGACCTCATCATTGACCATCTGGTGCCCTTTGTAGGCCATGAAGAACTTGAAAGAATTGATACCTGCAATTTTTCTTCGGAAGCATAAGAAAAGGCACATAGACAGTCGAGAACCACGCGCACGCAAGCACCAGCAGCCTCGCCACTCACCTTTCTCATTTACCACGACTTCCATCTCTTGAGAGACGACTTCGTCCCACTTGTAAATCACCATGTGGAAACCGTAATCCATACAAGACTTCTCTGCTTTCTTTTGATACGCTTCAATGCCTGCAATTAAGCTCCCGTTCAGCGGTTTTACGAAGTCGATGTGCATTGTCGTCCCGCCAGCTAAAGCTGCAGCCTGACCACTGAAGAAGTCATCAACCGCCTTGTTCCCCATGGACTCCACATCAAGGTGAGTGTGCAGATCGATTCCTCCTGAAATACAGTTTAGATGACAGATAACCACCCTGATCAAATTATTGCAAAAAATTGCACGTGCAATGGCATGCCTGATATTTGGACAACCTTAAAATCGATGAATCAGCCATAGAAAAGCCATGATGTGTAATCAATCGACTGAGATGTGAATACATACTCAAGAAAGCTTTCTGTAAGCAGAACCCGGCTATCTTGCACACAATGCAGGGAGATACAAGGTTAAACAGTGCATAATTCTTCTTCCCTTTACACTGTCCTATGGACTTCAAAAATATAACGTATCGAAAAACTTCTGCATACAAATTATGCAGCAAAGAAAAAAATGCAGAGTCACTATAAACTCTACCTGGCATCACATACTTCCCTGTAGCGTCAAGGACGGTCACATCATCACCCACCTGCTCATAGTTTTCAACAGATATATAAGCTTCAATTTGCTGAAATCGGTGATTGAGTGACTCGATTGAAAAATTCTACAGAGCAAAGACTCGATTACACCAATCACAGGTTCACGGACCAAATGCATATATTTTGAAAAATTTAACAGTAATCTGAGAAAACAAAATAAAAGAAACTAGCGTTACAACCTGTGCTAAGCACCAAATCCATAGTTTGGTGTACCATATATACATTCATCGATAATTTTAGCTGACATTGTACTATCGTTCCAACTGTTTGCATGAAGGAAGTAGTATCATCTAACCTCTATAAGTTTATAAAATAGGAAAAAAAAGAAAAAAAAAAAGAAAGCTAACTCTGAAATTCTCCATCGTTAATATTTGCTTAGTGTCACAATGTGCATGCTAAAAAATCAAAACATGCATAATCACTTACGTATTTTCTTGGCCAGATACGTTTGAACATTTCACTTCCCCATCTTTTGTTCCAATACAAACTATCTCTATTCAATTTCGAATTCGTAAGTCTCCAAATCCTTTCGAATCTATTCTATGCCAATAAATGTTTTCATAACTTCTGCTTGCATCTCTGTATGCGTCGAGGCGGCACCTTATCTTTGTCTTGTTGTGTCTTGTAATTGAGGGAAAAGACTAATTCGCTGAGAAGTTATGAAATACTAATGAGGCAGAAGCTGGAAATCACCCGCTTGATATAAGGCTCCACGGCGACAATGATCCCATCCTCCACATAAGCATCGGCAACCTCTTCCCCATGAGCATTCACCACCGTGCCTCCCTTTATCAAGATCTTCAGTGGCGACCCCTCCGAGGAAACCCCGCACTGGGGCTCTCCATACCCGTTTCCAGCATCGCAGTACTGCACAGGCACTGTGACCATACTTGTTTTATACTAAATCTTAATGGCTAGCATTGTACCAGCTAAAAAGGGTCATAAAAGCGGTCGCCGTCGTGTGTCATGCTCATGTGATGCACCGGTTTCTTTCTTTCTCGGCCCGAGGCACTCGCCAAACCGAACCAAACGGGAACTCATTAGACGAGGTGCTCTCGTGAGTGTCCCAACCGATTCTCAAACCGTTGATACATGCGTAAAAATGGTAACTCTACTATACAGTTATCTACGTCCAAAGTGCACATAACGACTTAGAAGATGATCCAGGCGGGCAACAGTGGCATGTACGCACCGGTCAGAGACGTGGCAAATAATATCGCGAGAAGCAGCACGGCGAGGCGCGACTCCATTCCAGTCATGCTCTTTCGGGCCTCCGCAAAGTGGGACGTGCAGGGGAGGGCGCGAGAGATATTTCATAGGAGCTTCTGACTCCAAGGACTGATCCGCTTGCTTCCGCTTGGATCACTGTCCCCATGATTGGGGACCAGACCAGATTCAGACCTCATGTTCTGGGACATCACATGGCGGGTCAGAGATATTTTTTTGTCGCTATTTTTCGTTTTTAGTTCATGGAAGGATGACCATGTTACTCGTCTCCTCCCAATCAAGTAGGAAATGATTGAGCACCGGGACACTTTGTCCATAGAGTTGTCGATAAAAGAATATAATAGATTAATTGTAATATGTCGAGCATTTTTTCCTAGATGTCATGATTAATCAAGAGATGCGATCCATGCGCTTTTTCCTTTCCTATGGTATTTACCATGTGGCTGAGAGTAACATTTGACCAAGGGGAAATTATTAAATGAATCCGATACACCTACTCAATTGAATCTGGGCCCTCGGCTCGCAAGAGGCCCACATGAGACCCACCATTTTGATACGGTTCCAAATTCAATTCAGTACATATACCAGGCTCGGCTCATGCATAATATCCCCCGTTTCACCAATGAATCCAAAAGTCTGCGGAAGGCCTGCCAAACAGGCATTGCGGATGGCAAGAAGCCCTTGTAAAGAGAGCAATTTCTCATGGTGCTCCGTCATACCAAGTAGGCCCTTAACAGAAAACACCGGACACCTTAGCTCTGAGCAGTGAGTGCATCCATGAAGGCAAGGACCTCATAAAAAGTTCACCACATATACATACAATTATTGTACCATTACATTGCTTACATCTTAAACATATTTCGAAGAAAAGCAGCTAATTCGTCAGAGATCCATTCGCATCATGGCCTTTATTGCTTTATCGGAACGCATCATCCTCCAACTATTTACAGAAAAGCCCACGAAATGGTACCATCTATTGATACAAGTCATGTCTCGTGCCCACTTTTTTGTTCCATCCTTCCGGTAACTTTTTGGTTGAGTACTTGCTTGAGGCATTGAGTCTGATGACAACTAAGTAGCTTCAGTCACCAACACCTTATATGGAGTCTCTCTCCATAGATTGCCCAAAAGTAGTAGCAAGTTACGCTGTAGATATTTGTCTCTTTACTGGAGCTCGAAGGGATGACAGATACGCAGCATCTGCCTTGTCCATTCCCTGGAAAAGATAACTGAAAGGTGGCATTTTCACATACTTGCCTGAGCCAGGAGCAACCTTGAGTTCACCGTTAATCCAAACAATCCTTCCTCCTGCAATGGTAACTTCAACCTTTCCCTAGAAAAAAATAAAAGCGCACGGTTACACTCATACATGGTCTAACAAGGTTTAGATGCCATGAAGATAAACTCAACTACAATCACAGGATTCAGGATGCCAATATACAGCAGATATGGGCAGAAGGAGAAAAAGGGCAAACAAAAAGACTTTAAGATAGCAGTGAATGGAGAGAGATCGCAACAAAGAGAATACTTACTTTCCCTCTCTTTCCCTCAAAGACATTTGTATCTAATCTAGAGTGGTGGCTCCTTGCACTAATTTCGAAGCTTGAATTGGGATTGAGAATGATTATATCGGCATCAGACCCCACAAGAATCGCTCCCTTTCTGGGGTATATATTGAAGATCCTAGCGCTGTTCATGTTACAAGGACAATATACGTCTCAGATAGCTATCGACATGTCTGAATTTGTCCATGATTTTAAACAGGAGAATAAAAACATACCATTCAGTGCTTGTTATCTGAACGTAATCAGAGACAGAAATTTTTCCAGATTCCTACAACCATCATAAACAGTCTATTTGTTGAAAAAGTTCAAGAATGAGTAAAGGAGGCAGTTGGCAATTGCTGCTTACCACCATTGTATCCCAGACAAGATGCATCCTCTCCTCAATACCTCCAAAAAAAATACCAAATTGAGATGTGAGACAGAATAACAGCTTACTGGACAAGCTTGAACAAACTTAAGGGAGAAGACTTCTGATGATTACCATTGACGCCATTTGGGATATTTCGAAAATCATCGATTCCCAGAGATTTTTGTGTAGAATTGAAGGCACAATGATCAGTCCCTACGAGCTGAATATTGTCAAAACAAATCCAAAGATCAGAAAATATTTTGTGCCTTATCCCCACACAAATATCTTGAAAACCTCTTTCCAATTAAGAGTGTAACCTGCAGGATTCCTGTGGAAAGAGCTGCTTGAAGAGCTTTGTCATGCCCTGCCGCTCTGATGGGTGGGCTCATAACATATCTAAAATGTAAAGAGCATCATTCAATGATATGGCTAGATAACAGGCAAATACGTGCCGAAAAGAACAACTAAGCATATAAAGTGAAAGAAAGGAAACTTGCTTTGCAGCAGTGATGAAATCGGGATCCCAAAGCTTAGACTCATCCAGGACCAATCCAGCAACCACTGGCTCTCCAATAACCCTCTGCCCTGCAGTTTACAAATATCCCATGACTCCCATAGTAGACTACACAGTTCATCAAGGTTAAGAAGTGACAGATTAGTTTGAGGAAAAAAAAATCAGGTGACTTCATTTTCAGGTAGGGTGAGAAAACATTTGAAGAGTTTATGAAGTGTTGTAAAAAGAAAAAAGAAACAGAGGACTGAAAATATATTGAAGGAAAACTTTTTTCTGAGTAATATTTGAGTGGAACATTGACTCATGTCTTTCACGCATCTTAATCTGTGCACTAGCACCTTATCTTCTTTATTAAATGGAGATGTTCACATTTCAAAAACTAGGGATATTTGTTTCACCTCAAATCATGGAAAGAGAACCACAAAAAATGTGGACAATCAAAGAGAAGTTCAACAATTAGGTGACCCTGTATTATGAACAACAATGCCTATCTTGCCAATTCAGTGCTCTTCGAAGTCCGCTGAGGACAGTAATGTATATAGAAGAAACAAACTTTCATCCCCCGTGTGCAACACGGAAACAGGAAGGAATGGGAAGCAAAGACAAACATTGATACAGCAAAGGAGGAATGTGGAACTACTTCCTCTATAAACTCTCTAAGATCTTCGAGGGATGTCTCCAGAAAGAGGGCATAGCACAATTGCTTAAATTGAATCTCCCAGATAATACAAAAAATTAAAAACTTGGATAACATTGCGAGAAATATGGGCATAATGATTGTTTGGAAAACCATCATATTATGTCACCCAACCATATGTACTAACGTATCACAGTTTTAATGAAGAAAAAAGCTACTGATGAAACATCAGATTACTGCATCTTAAAGAAAGAGGAATTGACATTGCTGCACAGTATTGTGGTGCTAAAAATTATTAATTACCTGACTGACGAGCTTTTGCTATTTCTTCCATGGCATCAATGCTCATTACATGAACTACGTAAAGAGGTGTGTTCACAAAAGCAGCCAAACGAATAGCACGAGCAGTTGCCTCTCCTTCAAGCTGCATGTAGAAAGGATGAAAAAATACATTGAGTGAAATATCTTGTTCCAAAGCGCGACACTTTGTTCATTTTACATATGCAAGCACGATATAGGACTAGATTTAAGAAGGTTCCATCACATCTGGAAGATCAGACAATTCCACATACTCCATACTGATTTTTACAAACGTATGACATCCCTCTTCTTTAGTAGAGAAGAACCTGAAGTATAAGCAGCATGCAAAGAAAGGGATAGGAGAACAATTTGCTGCACCACGTATCCCATAAGACATGACTAGTAAAGTCAAACACTCGAATGCAAACTCAAAAGCTGGAGTCATAGGTACAAAGATAAACAGGGCTCCTGCAAATAAAAATTAATTGAGAATCTGAAGGAAAGACATTAAGGATTATAAAAGAAATAAAGGTAAAAAATACCAGTGTACAGGATGAACTGGAAATTAAATACCATTACTCGCAAGGACAACTTTAATCTGACTTTGAAAATTTTATATAATGATTTAATTTTTTGCTTATAGAAGCAGCCACACCCAAAAAGAAATCAGAAAAGAATGTGTTCATGCGGTAAAAAAATTCTCTCAGCACATTCAACAGAAAACAGATGCTAGCATTTACCACTGCAGGCCTTGAGAGGGCATGCCCTTCTGGTCCAGTAATACCCAGTTCGATCATTCTACTCTGACCTTCAACAACAGCATCGCCATTTTCTGCATGGACCATTGCCAATGCACCAAGAGACTTGCATTTCTTGAATCCTTGTAATAGAAGCTCGTCATTTATCATGAGAGCCCCCTTGTAGGCCATGAAGAACTTGAAAGAGTTGATACCTGCAATTACTCAGAAGAGTTAAAAGAACATATCAACATTCAAGAACCACGTGCACACAGCACCAGCAGCCACTGCTCACCTTTCTCATTAACCATAACTTCCATCTCTCTAGATACGTCGTCATCCCACTTTGTGATTGCCATGTGAAAACCATAGTCCATACAGGATATCATTGCTTTCTTCTCATATGCTTCAATGCCTGCAATTAAGCTCCCTTTGACTGGTATGACAAAGTCAATGTGCATTGTTGTTCCACCAGCTAATGCTGCAGCCTGACCACCGAAGAAGTCATCCAATGTTTGAGTCCCCATAAACTCAAAAGCAAGATGAGTGTGCGGATCAATTCCTCCTGACAAGATTGTATGGGAGTTAACCATTCTGATTGAATTGTTCCAATCTCGTATTTATGCCAAAATATACAATTGGACCGGTACTACTAACTGCCGATGAAACAGCAATTGAAAAGCTACAATGCAAAATTCATTGACTAAGATATGAAAACAGACTTTAGAGGATGAAAAATAAAAAATCCAAGTTGGTGAGTGCGTGTGAGAGTGCACATCGATAAATTTTAAGGAAAGGCCATAAATTGAACAACGTTTGAAGCCAAAGATAAGGGGCATTTGATAAACTTAATTATTAAAGATATGGTTTGCAATCAACATGAAAGATCACCATTCAAGGAAACTGTTAGGCACTATATAGGAGAAGTGTTTAACTGTCATGGAGGAAACACTATTTACTGTAGATTTTTGGGAACTCTACTACTGCTGTCATATACCTTCTTCAAATTTTTGAAGAATATAGCCATGTGGTACACCAACCTAGATAGTGATTGTCCTAGCAGATTGAACAGATAAACATTGACTGAATAGCTCGTTAGATTATTCCAGGTACTTTGGCATCAGAGCCAGTGCCTACTCCAACAAACTAAGAAAGTTTTTTCAAGCAGAACCAGGTCATCATGGGTGCGGTGCAATGTCAAACTAAATGAATGGTCCATATTCTTAAGGCCATACCTTTTTTCTGGAGTTCAAATATAATGGACAGGTTGAAGTTGTGCGAACAATTTGTGATGGAAACATAAACTGTAGAGAATGATATGATATATATTCAATGTCCTAACACTCCCTCACAAAAAATGGTAGCGAGATGAGAGGAAAACCATCAGTGTGTGAGCTTGAGATGGGTGAAACCAAGAATAATTGAGAGAGAATTGTGATGTAAAAATAAGAAAACCATAAACTGTGTAAGGAAAGTTTGAGGGATTGAAAACATCGAGCTCGAAACCCCTAACTCCAATTCCGTGTGCGGGGTTTCGGAGGGTCCAAATTGTAAATTTCAAGCTTTTACAAAACAAAAAGATACACACATAATGCTTAACAGAATGAAGTGTTTCTACAAACAAATTATGTATAAGAGCAAAGTAGACACACAGCGAGCTATACCTGGCATGACATATTTACCAGTAGCATCGAGCACGGTGACATCATCACCTACCTGCTCATGGAAATTTCAGAAATTAGATGCATCGAACTCCAACTTGTATGAAATTCTGCCATAAATATCAAGAAAGAAGGAGAAATTCAACTTCCAAATCATTGGAGGAGAAAAGTTAGCTATCTTTGAATACTCCAAAAATGCGACAATACTTAACAAATGTCTGCTGGCTATTTTATCCAGACTATCGTGACTCAGTTCACGTAGAAATACAAAGGCGTTTCACTATGATCTGCAAAAACGTCGCCCCCAGTTACATGACCAAACACCCTTCCCCCAAACTCTTCAATTCTTCAACAGCACGCACCAACCCGCCAACTATAGAAACAATAAACTGAACATCACTCTTTCCTACTTCAGGATCAACATCAATCGACAGAGACGGAAAAAACCCACCTTGATATTAGGCTTCACAGCAACGATCTTCCCGTCCTCCACATAAACATCAGCAACCTCCTGATGATGAGCGTTGACCACGGTCCCCCCCTTGATCAGAATCTTCGACGAGCCCTCCGAAGCCCCGCACGCGGGCTCTCCAAACCCGACCCCAGCATCACAAGACTGCAACGCAGAACACACTATCCGCGTCAAGAAGGACGCAAGCGTCTCACTCCGTTGACCACGCGCGAGCGAGCGCGCGCAGGCGAATCAAAACATGCCCAAAAGACGGAAACCATCCGACACGGCCGAAGGGATCACAACGGGAGCGGAAGCCGATTCCTTTTTTCTCGGCTCACGCGGACCGACGACGAAAAACAGAGTCGGGCAGCGATCGGAACGAGGCGACGAACGGGGGAGAACAGTACCTGGCCAAACTCCGACGCGGCAGGCGAGACGAAGATCGACAGATGGAGGAGGAGGAGAAGAAGAAGGAGCGCGGGCGAGAGGTTGACAGCGAAGCGCGACTCCATGGATCTGCAGCTGCTCTGTGCGCGACTCCAACCTGCGATTCGCAGTGAAAACAGAGCTCAAGAAGCAGGGGAGTCTTCGGAGAGTGAACTGGGAGCAGCTCTACGGTGCGGGCTCGCGCACCCCATCCGCCGTGCTCCTCCCGCATCGCGAGCCGTCCGGATCGTCTGACTCCGTTGACCGGATTCGTTCATCGACGGCGCGGAGAACGTGGGGGGCCCCCTCTCCATGCGAGGATGATTTGACGGTCGCGATTCGTCCCTTCGATATTTTTCTATGTGAGTGTCACACGACAGACTGCCCTGGGCGATTGCTTTAGTCCGATTAATCACGAAAATATCAGTAATTTTTTTTTATTTTTGAAAGAAATTAAAAATCTTAATATCTGAGCGTATTTGGCAATTGATTCTGTAATTAGTCTTGCTATACAAGTGATGAATATAGTTATATCTCTACTGTTCCAAATTATCCGAAAAATTCATAAACTTTTGGGTTAATACCGTGAAAAATTTTAAACCGGTACACCTGTGACAAATTTACCCCAAATTATTTTTTTGACCACAAAAAACCCTAAACTTGTAAAACCCCATACTAAT
Organism: Syzygium aromaticum; assembly: GCA_024500025.1. Classification (NCBI taxonomy): domain Eukaryota; kingdom Viridiplantae; phylum Streptophyta; class Magnoliopsida; order Myrtales; family Myrtaceae; genus Syzygium; species Syzygium aromaticum. Next base: position 6,327,463 of record CM044894.1, read on the forward strand.
ATATCCGTGACAATTTTACTCCCGAACTAATTTTTGGCCACCAAAAACCCAACACTGGTACACTTGTGACAAATTTACCATCCATTAGTTTCCGTTAAATTTTACTATCAAATTGCTAAGTTTGATGACACGTGGTAATTGACATGTGTACCGGTTTTGGGTTTTAGCCTTCTGTTTACCACAAGTTTACCAATTTGTGATTTTTTGTTATATTAATATAATTTAACGGATACTAATAGAGGGTAAATCTATCATAAATGTACCAATTTGGAGTTTTTAGTGATCAAAAAATTAGTTCGGGGGTAAAATTGTCACAGATGTACCAGTGTGGAGTTTTTGGTGGTCAAAGAAATAGTTCGGGATAAAATTGTTACAAGTGTATCAATTTAGAGATTTTAGTGATCAAAAAAATAATTTGGGATAAAATTATTACAGGTGTATCAGTTTAGGGTTTTTCGTGGTATTAACCCTAAACTTTTCTAAGTGAAACAGAAAAATACCCGTGGTTAAGTTTTTCTTGTTTATTCAGGCGAATTGACGTAAGAATGTGGCCGACGGGCAAACGACGCCACATTTTAATTTCACGAATCAAGGATCCCGTCCGTTTCAGCGAAAAGATAAGCATCTCCAAGTCGAAAGAATAATGCCAAAGTTTATGCTGCCCAAATCAATGATTTCGAGCAACGCGTCAGTTTCCACGGATTCGAGTTAAAGTTGGCTATTTTTTCCTTCTTTTTGTCGTGGTTGGTGATTTTTTTTTTGTCCCTTGGAGCTGGGGATAAGGATAGAGGTGGACCATGAAATTGAGATTTTGTGGACGATAGATTATTTTAATTTGACTTTCTTGTCCGAAATTGACATTTGGCTGCGGCCCCACCATTGTCCTTCTCGCCCCTGTCCATTTTCTCCGACTTGGAAAATCTGATGCCCGAGTCTTCCCGTCGTCTCTTTTTGTAATGTTACTTGGAAAAGATGGTGATGATAGAAACGTTCCCGAGAGTTTGATTTTAATTTATGCATGTTTTTTAAGTCGCGAGTTTCAGGTATGTTGACATTCGAGGGGCTCGCATACGTCGGATCAATTCTCGTAAGGTATCTAATATAAGATTTTGTAAATAAAGGCGACGCAGATTTCGTTGTCTCCAGAAGCAAAATTTTTTTTCGAAAGGTTAAGTAGACTACCCCTTTCGATTGTCAATACCTCTAAAACTTGGAATTCGCCGAAAAAAGGCTAATTGAATTTATTGATTTTGAACGGTGATGAGAATTTAATAGAACATCAAAAGGCCTCTTATTAAAAGAGACATTAAGATGGATTTGAGTTGAATGATTCGAGGGTATCGAATGTCACAAATTCAAAGAGAAAGCGAGAGATTTTTGGATTCGAACGGTTAAGGATCGGAGCAACGCTCGTTGTTTGGAGCATCGATTCTCGACATGGCACGACATGATTTTCTCGAGAGAAACAAGAATCCGACGCGAAATGTAAACATCCTACTCCGAATTGACAAGATTAACGCATTCCGAGTAAAGAGGAAGGGACTCAGAAGGCTCAAAGTTCTTCTCATCAAACTTAAATTCACTTGATACTGATGAACGCAAGCCGAAGCAAAGCACCAATGTGCTTCCATGAACAATATCTAAAACCGCATGAATCAAATGCCACCCAAAAGAATCATTTCTTCCTGGCACGACGTACAATTGCGACTCCTTTCCATACAAAATTTACGAGGTTAGGGGGGCATGACCTGGGCCGTCGAAACGACAAAAGATTGAATCTTTCTCTTGAAAACTTTGGAACTTCGGTGCAATCATCAAATAAAAAGTTGAAGGAAAACTATAGTAACTCTAAATGCAGGAGAAACAGCACCTTGAGTCATCACTCATGCACCAGAATATACGTCGTTCCAGTTTGGTTTAATATGATAATGCCAAAGACACTGTACAGACCTGCATTGCACAATCCCGACACAATCCCAACAAGAAAGAGCATGCATGCGATGATGACACAACGCAATCACGAATCAATAATCATCTCCATCCAAACACAATAAATGAAGTTCGTTACCTTATCACTGCTTATTCATAATAATTAAAAATCGTGTCCCTGCACGTAAGAACCGCTCTCCTATGCAAAGCATTTTCTGAATACCCTCCTACTCACCCTCCTCCTCTATCGAAAGAAGTCCCAACTATACAAGGTAATCCTTAGACTTCTTTAAAAGGTCACCTAGTGGAGGCCCGCCTATTTGTGGTGAAAGGTAAAAAGTTACCTCTTGAGACCGTTGAAGGTACACTTGCTTTCACAGGAGACCGCCTGTCCCTTTTTGTTCTTTTTTTTTCCCCAGAATTGTCGACTACCTTCCGATTCTGCTTCTGAGGGATAGAATCCCCTCCTTTCAACTTAGGGAGTAGCCCATTCAAAGTAAGGGCAAAGAGCCCCTCTTGCGGAGGTCCAATTACCGCACCCGAAGAAGAAGCTCCCATGCTTCGGTCCCGGCTTCCGGACCATGCGCCTGTTACTTTTCACCCCACAGTAGCAGTAATTGTGGTGGTCTTTCGCGGGGTCGGTTTGGACTGGTTGGAAATGTATCAATGGCATCAGAGGTTGCCTCACTTTTGGCAAGTGCAGGATCGGGGTTGAGCGGCTGTCCAGGAACTGCCGCATCGCCAGAGGACATTCAGCGGACGCCCACATCAGCGTGTTGGTTATGGTGAACTTGAATCCCCGGTGCATAAGATGGGTAAGAAGGCGGGCGGTGTTTTTGGCGTCGTCTAGCCCGCAGTGTGCACGGCCCTCCCAGACCAGGCCCGCTAGCTGGACAGCTTCCTTTAAGTTGCATCTAACACCGCCAAATACTTCATGGAACGGAACTTTTAGGTTTATCCATCTAGCAGAATTCAAAATGACAATAGTCAACTAAAACATCTAATCATATCCATATACTGATCTAGCAACACTGAAGCTAGCTTTTCATGGCTAAATAGTGCGCTCTCGTGTAATTTTAGTGTAGCTAGTTAGTGACGTAACAAACAGAACAAACTTCCAAAGACAGTTCAAACTCCATAAGCAGTGATTCAGATGATACTGCAAAAATCGCACCTACTGTTATTCATGTGCAGTTAAAAAAAAGTGATGAAACAAGAAAACCATCAAAAGAAACTACAGAAGCTTCTACCATATATGCTATTCTGCAGTACATCTTCCTTAAACCGCTGCTTTATTAATGAATACTGCCACGCAAACAAAATAAAAATTAATAATTGAGTGCGGACGCCACCGTACACTCTCTAGTCTCTACAAGTAAAAGCACCAAGAGAAATTTTCAAATTTCAAAAGTATATTTTGTCAAATGCAATGCTCACATACCTATTGAAATATGGGGGTTTCCTAATCTTCTTAAACCGACACTCTGATTCCAACATAACCCTACAGTCCCAATTTGACCATGTCACCACTGCAAAGTTAGTGTGTTTAATCCCCTTCTCTTCAAGCCACTTATCATGCATAAGCAGGGCTTCACTTAAGAGAACGCCTCTGTCTACCTGCAGCAATAAAGGTTTGTCATACCATCTTCCTTTGTAACCACGACTAGCAAAAACAGTCGCACCAACATGTACACTGCCATTTGAGCATGCAAACATGGAGACAGGCAACAGAAACACACATTTGCTATTGAATTTGTGGAAATTTATCGGCCTGCTTTAAATTATGTTTTAGGAGCTCAAGGCATCAGTTTCTCTATGCCTCCCTCCCTCCCTTTTCCTTAAACCCTACAGAAATTGTCACACATAAAAGGATGCGATTCATTCCGTATAAGATAGAAGATTCTCCAATAATCATGGCAGTGAAAATGTTAGTTTAGTGCGATACAGTTCAAACAAGACTCTTTCAATTGGCCAGAAAGTCAATCCATGGACAGTTCTTCAATTTGACAAGACAATAATTTAGTACGGACAACTATCTTATGCAGGTACGCTATGGCTACAGCTGGGGATAGTCCTACTAAATAACAAACCTCCCTTCTTGGTATTTTCAAACGATGAAAAATGGCTGAAAACTAAAATAAATAGCAACTAATGAACAAGAGAATCAAAATACCCAAAACAACTAAAGAGAAGCACACGAGAATCTCTTCACAGATAAAATCATGACAACCTAAAGACTGAATGTTACGCCATATGATTTCCTCAAAGTTTGAAAAAAAAAAAGTATAGTTAAGTAAAGCTATACAATTTTATTTTCATTTGTAGAGATGAGCTTCTAGCTGTTACGTAAAATGTTCATTGTCAGAAGTCTGGGGACAAAAGCCCATCCAGACACATGCAATATATATTAAATCCAGTATGCACGAAATTGCCTACTCTGCATGAAGTTATCAGATATAGAATATTTATATCACTCACTAGAAATATTAATGACAAAATTAAGCAAAGATGCATCGGATTCAAATGCACATAGACTGAATAGACTTCTTGATTTTAAAGGAATCACAGATATATAGTTGAAAAAATCTAAATAGAGATATCTTAACCATTCATACTTAAAATCGTTTCCCACTTAATCATAAGAACAAATAATAAACAATAATGTTTACTGCTTATAAATAACTTCTATGCAGTTTAACTATGAACGTAATAAACAAGTAAGATCCTTAACTAGTGTCAATTACTCTATAATAGAAATGCATTTAGAAATTTTACGGTTAAGTTCCATTAATTAGCATTTGTGCAATTGGATCCTTTACCTTTATGTTGCGCAATCAAGTCTTCGAGCTTTCTGGCTTTTAGCGATTTGATCCTCTAAGTTTTGTTTTGTGCAATAAAATCTACTAACTTTCTTGGTTTGTGCAATCAAGTGCTTTGTTTACCCATTATAACCAATATTATCAAACTACGATTTCTTTTTTCTTGTTTGTTTTCTGTTCATTTGGTGCCAAATTAGCATCACTGTCATCTATTTGTCAAAAAGGCGGTAACATGTCATTAATTAATCCGACAGTGTAGTTAGAGTGGCTGATCGAAGGATTTGTTTGCACATTTTGGAAAGTAAGAGGACTTGATTGGATAAAATAAAACTTAAGGACCAAATCGCACAAATCCAGAAAGTTAGAGGACTTGATTTAACAAAACAAAAGTTAAGAGGACCAAATCGCACAGATGTTGAAGCTTTAAGGACTAATTTTACCTTAACTTGAAAATTAACATGCACTTACAATATAAGTTTGCAATGAAGATTAACATAAACATGTTGAAAAGGTATAAATTACATTCAGAATTTGTTGAATCAACAAAAGGAAAGGTTAAATTGAGCAAATTGACACTTTTCAAAATTAAGGACTATAGGCACACGAACTATATATAGGTTTGTCGATATGTTCAAAGTAAAAATAAAAAGTAGCTTTTAAACTCTATATATGTTCGACCAAAAAAAAAAAACTCTATATATCCAGTCCTTGTTTAATTGAAAAGACATAATGTACATAATTCCAGCGTTGCACACTTATGTGAGCTACAACTTGAGAAACCCATATAGGCAATTTCTTAGTATGTGATGCATTGGTTAAGGTAGATAATTTGTTATAATATACAAAACAAATGTGGGTAACAGTTTTGATTACCTTATTGGGGGTAGAATTTGAAAATATCTCAATTAATGCCAATGTGCTTGTGTGAGAGAATCATTAAAATAAAAATATATCCAGAAAATAACTCAAGGAAAAACCTACTAGATAGGTACATGAGTAGTTCTCTTAATTTTGTAAAATATCCACCAGGATAACAGATAAGGTGATATCATTTCAGATTACAAACCATAAGATGCAGAAGTTGTTCAATTAAATTTTGAATGTTGTAAAATCACCCACCCCGATAACATATAAGATAAGGATAACTCATGTTTATCATTTTCATCAGTAAAATACATAAAGTGATGATCGCTTCTAATTTGAAAGTCTATACACAAATTTGAGCCAACAACAAATAACTATTAACCAGTGCGTCAGACGGGGGCCATCCACTAGTTTCCTATGAAAGTGAACCTTAAGTCTAGCACTCCACGGAACAAAAGGTTAAGGGCCTCTCTACCTATGTCAAATCTCCAATCGACATTGCCCTAAATCTAAACCAAATTCGCATCATCCCGCACAACTTGATTCAGGATGTAATCAGGGTATAGAAGGAGACTACTTCTTTTGGGGGGTGCGATTCTGGTTACTAATCAAACCAGCTAATGAACAATACCATCCTTACAAACCCATATATTTCACTTTCATTATGAAATAATCCTATAGATACAAAAAAGGCATTACACTTCACAGACAAGGAAGTCTTTTGACAATCTAACTCGATAAGACCCATATCCTACAAGGGCTTGGTTAGGATGGATGACCAATAAGCCTGCAGCCATCGAAGTCAAAGGCGAAAGGCACACATAAGGCATTGGGATCCCAAAATGCCCAACAGTTGAAAAGCACAAAAACAAGCACATGCCCAACAGCAAGGCATGGGAACTGAAAATAAGTACTAATTATCTTAAAACAAATCCAATCATAGATGATATGCCAGTAAATGCTGCTGTTTTCTCCCTTAGTTTTCATTGCAAGCAATTCTCAATTAGATCCTTTCTAATGTCCAAGTTACAACAAATCAAGGAGAACACTAATGAGCTTGACGCACTACCGTCACAAACTTGAATAGTTCAGAAACTACCTCAACTTTCTGCTTCAATAGTATAGAAAATGTTTTGGTCCTGAAAGTTTTTTCTTTTTTTTGTTGCTACACTATGGCTGAATATTTCAACTAAATTGACAGAAGGGCCTTCTCAAAAGATAAATTATTTTCTGAAATCCGTCAAAATGATAACGCAATTGCCCTGGCGCTTTGCACCTAATTGCCTCAGTGCAAAAACACACGCCTAGCGATACATGCTTAACCATGACTCCCCAGGAGAGAGAAGTCACGGCATCGCACTTTTTACCACACTGCCTGCTGCCTACCCTATGAAATAGAAGCTTCACTCTGTTATGTCAGCTTATGCCCTTGTAATTGGCCAAGCATTTTTCTTTTAATCAACAATCCTATATAGGCCAAAGATTCCCCAGAATTAACTCAAAGTAACAATTATTTGGACTAGAACATTCGAAACAACAAATGGAAAATCTAGAGCTGTTATTTTCCTCTACCTAGTCACAGATTAGCAGATCATTTTACAAAGTACTACCATCAGCGGTCATTTGTCAAGAGGGTGAATCTGAGGAATTGTCTCTTGGAAGGAGGGTCGACAAATGTAAGGAGTTGTCCTTTCAAGGGTAAAGTCTGACTTATTTCCCTTTTTCTTTTCCTTGTCAAGATAACAAGAACAGTAGCAATTACAATAACACTACTAGAGTATTATATGAACTAACAATCCGTACGAATAGATGGAAAGATCTTTTAAAATGGCAACATAAGGATATCCTTAAGGAATGCCAACTTGAACCCAAACAAGACAACTTTAAAAAAAAAAGAAATTATTACTAGACCAAAATTGCCGAGCCAACCTCTGACCTCCATGTTGATGTTGAGTTTCAAAAAACGTCTACTCGTGAATGAGATCAAAATGAATATCCAAAGTCAGGGTGCTACTCCATAAAGCACAAAAACCGTTAAAAAAAATGTCTACCACCTAGTGTATCTGAAAGACCTTCCTCATATTGCTTGTTCATGTAAGATATGAAATATCTGGCCAAGGTGGCATAACCCTAAACAGTCTCCCTGGGTGATCAAAGTGATGAGCCCTAGAACTTGTAATCAAGATGAACAAGACTGAGCTGTCCTGACCATTCCTCACAAATCAGATAATACATACACGAAAAGTAATGCAGCAATCGAGCATGTAATCAACTAGCTAAACATTAACAATTGGCGTATAGGAATATAAATAGAGCCAGCTGGATCCACTGTGTACCTGGGTTTGCTGGATGCCTGTAAGCTCTTTGCAGAAATCACTCAGAAGTTGATTGTAAGTAGGACGCACATATATCTGAAAACAGTCTTCCACTTCGCCTGTCATGCCATTCACTAAAACAGAAGGGAACTCAATGATCTCTTGGGGGTGAGGATTCTTATCCCTGTCACATGTAGCCTCGAAATCTATAACCACAAAATACTGGAACTCTTGGGACCGAGCATCTGGTGGATAACTTTGTGATGACATCCTAAAGGGTACATACTGAAACCGGTTGTCAATAGGAAAACCAAACTCATAATTAAGGGGATAATGATGGGCTTCAAGTGCATGTAAGTGGTTCTGTTGCGCCTTCTGAAACTCAGGATGAAAAGCTGGCCAAGTCTCAAAATCTTGGCGATGCATTGGACTTCTATAACCTTCAACTGGAAGGGCAAAGGACGTCTGACTGAATTTTTCTTTCGGGGCCATATTACCACTTCCAGAATGGGTAGTTATTCCATCTTTTCTCTGAAATAATCCATGAATACGATTCCCTTGGTAATGCAAATTACCAGGGAATACATTATTTTGTAGGCATCCTGTGGATGCCTCACAATATCTTTGCATGTTTCCTGCTAAAAGAAAAGCACAAATTAGCCATTATGCCAAAATATGGACAACAACCTATTCATTCCAGTAAAAAATTGAAGCAACGATTGGAAACTGAAAAGTCATCTGTACCATAGTCAGCAGCTAAAAACATAGCAGGAGAGAGGTTTCTTTGCTGCGAGTATAGCCGCAAATGCATGTCTGACATAGTTCAATTACAAGCAAAGGCTTCACATCTATGGGAATCATGTCGAGTTAAAAATTCAAACTAGACATAGGGAAAATCTATTTACAAGCTATGGTATGCACAAACGAAACCAGGAAGCAAATTGTTAAGTGCATTCTATTGTGTGTGAGTTTGGGAAAACCTTGCATAACAGCTTCGGACTTTAAGTGAAAGCAGCTGGGTAACTGTTCTGGGTTTGGGCTTTGAAAAGATAGGATTTGGGCTCTTAGAGTCGGAAGAATTTTACCAAAAACCAAAACTTTCAATCAAAGGATTTAGGAGTCCGGAGCTGCTTGCAAAGGCTTCCTAAACTCACCCTACATCTCCAGAGTAGTATGCAGTCTATACCTAACAATGAATGCAGTTCTCCACTGAAAAAGCATCTCATTCTTTCCCTTAAGAAGTACCATCTAGGAAAATGACACGTGCACACCGAATCTAGACAAGCGTGTACACCAATGCAAGCCCCTACTAAAATGTCCAATAATTCCACATCTCAAGGCCAGGTCCCACCCAAGTACACCAGAAGAAGATGAATCACCTACTTGGCCAAATGATAAAGAAACGGATATTGCTACCAATGGGTTCAGATTATCGTGGGTCATAATCTTCCCGCAAGTAGCTTTCTAAGCTAACCAGAACCTCTCTCTCACAAAGAAAGTTATGTTGCTCACCAACTCACGAAGCACGATCTCCTGCCTGACACACAATTTAACTCCAATATAAACAAGAGTGCTCAATGCGTTCGGGAACATCAAGACACAGCTTTAAACCGTGATTGCACCATTATCTTCACAAACAAATTCTGGAACCACAGGAACCGTCACATTTGCAAACCTGCCCCCGTCCTAATCGCTTATCTAGACCTTGATTACAAGACATACTTCTCTATGTTGCCCTTAATCACAGCACCTTTTGGTAGAAAATCAAACAAATCACGACCGTGCAATTAACGAGCCCCAAAAACCATATCTTTTACGCAGCAGTCGCGCAGCTCGCAAAGAAAGGGCACAGGGGACAGCACAGAAGAGCCAGAAATTCAGCAAGCAAACCAAACCAAACCAAGCACAGCACACGCCCATCGCCGCCCGCAGCACCGCATAAGAAATTCAAGAACCGCAGAAGCCACCGCACCTCCCGAGATCAATCGGATTCTAAACGCCGGCGATTCCCCGATCACGGGGTTCCGGCACAAACCCAAGAACCGGAACAAGGAGAACGACAACAAAAACCATACCCACGAATCGACAAAGAATCCGCACACGCCCGCGACCAGGCGAAAGAAGAACAAGGGGAAAGAGCGATCGGGGCGAGCGAGCGAGCGAGAGACAGAGAGAGGGATCGCACCTTTATTCTCGACGGCCATCAGGACCTCCGATACCCGGGCGCATCAGATCTCCCTCCGCGGAGCCCCACCTGAAACCGGACCGGAACCGGACCAAACCCACGACAACAAGAACAACAACAACAACAACAAGAAGCGCACACGCATGAGAAAAGGGTCGTCGCCGTCCATAGGTTACTTTTCTACTACCCGGAGGGGGGGGGGGCGTTACGGGAAGGGGGGAGGGGAAAGGGGGAGGGGAGCGAGGAAACAGCGAAACAGGGTGCGGAGGAGCGGGATCGAATTCAAGAGTTACGCGACAAAAGGGAAGACGGGGGCAACAAGGGAACGAGAGCTCGGGGGGAGAGGAGATTTGCTTACATGGTGCGCGATGGCGAGATTGGAGAGACGGGAGGTGCAGGAGGATGCAGTGATCATGTGAATAGTTGAAGCAAACGGAAGGCAAAGAACCACCCCCTTAACAAAAAAAAGAATTGTAAATAAAAAAAATAACAATAATTAAGGAAGGAGAAGGGAAAATTATTAGTTTTGTAGCGGAAGAAATTGGGGAAAATTTTAAAATAACGATAAATAATAATAATCAAATGTTGATATACCTGGGGGAGGAGGAAGAGTAGACCCCACGTCACTGGCTTTTGTTTTTTTTTTTCTTGTTTTTTTTATTATCCGGTACTGTGGTACGATGAGATTTTTGCAGGGCCCGCGCGCGCGCCCCTTCGCGTGTTCCCCACGCGCGGGTCCTTCCTCTTTTCTTCTCTTTTTTTAATTTTTGCCCTTTTTTTAATTTTTTTTTTTTTTTATCTTTTCATCCTATAAGCAATCTTTGCTCCGAATGATCATTTTTGATTGGGATCATTAGGTTGAATTTGATATGAGTGATTACTACCCACTTCTTATGTTAGATCCCCCTTTCTCCCTCCCTTGGCCGATCGCCTTTTTTCTTATATCTTCATCCGCTCGTATATCGATATCTCGAATCTTTTAGGAATTTTGAGCTTTTCTCTGAAATGTTTTTTTTTTTCTGCCATGCCTACATCAATGTACATGGTGAGGTTGCCGAAATTAAGGCATTGAATGGGGGAAAAGTCCGTGATATCTACCTTTTATCTCACCAACTCCGCTTGGCAATCATGCCGGAGGGGGTATAACAAGTACAAGATAGCGGCTTTTAAACGTAAAGTCCGCATTTTCTGCCTCTTTGGCTCTCTCCCGAGGCAGATTCTCTCTCGTGGTTATTGCGTTTCTCTTTTCATTCGTGTTAATATATTGACTTAAGGGGATAAGTGCATTAAAAATCCTAAAACTTATCACAAAAGCATAATTGAGTCCTAAAATTTGCAGAAAATGCAATCCAATTCTACAACTTGTCAAGTTGGTGCAATTGAGTCCTAAAATTTTAACAAAGTGCAATCAAGTCCTAACCAAGTCTTGAAATTTGTTAAGTTGGTGCAATCAAATTTCAAAACTTGTTAACATTTTCCGTTTCTCTAGTTGGACAGAGTTAATAGAAAGAGTTGAATGCATCAATTTAACAAGTTTTTGGACTTGATTGCACTTTTTGAAAATTTTATAACTCAATTATATTTTCGTGATAAGTTTTAAAACTTTTAGTATACTTATTCTTGGACTTAAAAGTATATGAGAGTTTCCGAAGTCGTGCCCTAAGGCTGTCCTTGCTTCCAATCAAGTCCCCGAGAGAAGTGAGCCAGCCCAAGGCATGCACAGAAAATACACGAATCAACAACACCCCTTTCGTAAGTACAAACCTTCCGTATTTGTACTTATTTTTCTCAAGAGAAATATAACGAGCGCTCTTTACTTTGGTCAAAATTTAGAAGAATTTATGCGAAAATTTAATGAAGTTTAATGTGCATGTCCTGCTTTCAATATCGATAATTTGATATGTACACATGCACTAGGATATAACTTAAGGAATGACACTCGAAGAAAATGCAGCAAACATCAACTTCTTGCAAAGAGTCACATGAGATTTATAGAAAATAGGGTTTTTCCTATGGTGAGGGAAACATTTTAGTAAGTTTTCCTAACTACACAAATCATTCCAATTTGACGGACCATATAAAATGAAAGTCAAAACTTAAAGCGGGTGGCTTAATATGGTATTGCTTTTGTATTAACCGGTGTAAATCGAACTTGTTTTGTCCTCAAAAGCATGTTCATTTCTTGCTTGTAACACAAAACCCATGAGATTAAACGAGGGTGTTCGTCCAAATTTATAGAGAGTGCCCATGAATTTACATCATTAGTAAACATTTATTTCGTTGAAAAGTAAGCGAGGCATGGTCTTTGTTGCCCTAAAGAATTTGAAACCTCACAAGTGTTATTGCTCCATGTAGTATAGATTCAATGGTCAAAATATTGAAAATGTGGTTCTTTTTTGGAATAATCATTTTGATTGAGATCATTAAGTTAATTTTAATATGAGTGATTATTTTCTTCCTCCCTCAATTTCCTTTAATAACCATCGATCGCCTTTTTCTTATATCTTCATTTGCTCGTAAATCAATACCTTAAATTTTTTAGGAATATTAAGCTTTTTGCAAATGTTTTCAACCATGCTTACATGCAATGTACATGGTGACGTTACCAAAATTAAGGCATTGCATGGGAGAAAAGTCTGGGATATCGACTCTGATCTCGCCAACCCTACTTGGCGAGCATGCCGAAGGGGTATGAAAAGTACAAGATAACGGCTTTAAAACGTAAAGTCCACATTTTTTGCCTCCTCGGCTCTCTCACAAGGCGGATTCTCTCTCATGGTTATCGCGTTTCTCTTTTCATTCGTGTTAATTATTGACTTAAGGGGATAAGTGCACTGGAAGTTTTAAAATTTATCAAGAAAGTACATTTGAGTCTAAGAACTTTTAAAAAATGCAATCGAATTCCAAAACTTGTCACGAATATGCAATTGAAACTTAAAAGTTTCAGAAATTGTAATCAAGTTCTAAAACTTGTCAAGTTGGTACAATTATGTCCACAACTTATTAGTGTTTTCCGTCTGTCTGGTTGGACGTAGTTAAAAGAAAGACTTGATTGCATAAACTTAATAAATTTTAGGATGTGATTGCACTTTCACGATAAATTTTAGGACTTCTAATATACTTATCCTTGGACTTAAGTATCCAAGAGTTTTGAAGTCGAGCCTAAAGGCTTTCCCTGCTTCTAATCAAGTCCGTGAGAGATTTGAGCCAGCCCAAGGCAGGTAGAGAAAAATCACAAAGTAACAACACCCCTTTTATAAGAGGTTAATTCAAACAAAAAGCATCAATTTTAGTTCTAGGGACAATTTTGGCTTGAACTTTTTTTTGTTCCGTAAAAAAACATCAACTTTATATAGATGGACAATTATGGCCTTAACTTTTTTTTGTCTCGTAAAAAAGTACAAGCTTTCACTTAAATCTCAAATCTAGTCTCCATTGATTTAGAACCATTGATTTTCTAACTTGACTATTCCACATTAGCAATAAATCCACGTGGCTGGCTAATTGGATTTAAAGTAATATTCATTATCTTATTTTCTAAGCCACAATTTAAAGAATAACGGTAAAACTATTCGTCTCTTTTACTTCACTAACAACTCAAAAATATCTCAATATTGAATATCTTTGGCCAAACGTAATCTAAAGTTGACCACGCCTATCGACAGATGCCATAGACGAGATTTGCCAAGCTGACCACCATAAGCTTCCTTTTCAAACAATGGTGAAAATCAACGGGAGGCTAGATTTGGGGTTATGATGAAGTTGGTGATTTTTAATGTGACAAAAAAAATTTGAATCAGAATTGTCACTCGACTTAAAATTGGAGCTTTTCTACAGGACAAAAAAAAGTTCGGTTTAGAATTGCCCCTCAACCTAAAGTTGGTGCTTTTTTATGGGACAAAAAAAGTTCGAGCTAGAATTGTATTTCGACCTAAAGTTTGTGCTTTTTTTTGGAATTAGGCCATTTTATAAGTACAAACCTTCCCTATTTCTACTTTTTTTTTTCACTAGAGAAATATAATGATCACTCTTTACTTCTGTCAAAATTCAATAGAATATGTATGAAAATTCGATGAAGTTTAATGTGCATGTCCTGCTTTCAATATTTATATGTACACATGCACTAAGATGTAACTTTAGGAACGACACTCAAAGAAAATGCAGCAAATATCACTTCAGTAAGTTTTCCTAACCACACAAAACATTCCAATTTGATAAACCATATAACATGAAAGTTAAAACTTAAACGGATAGCTTGATATGGTATTGCTTTGAATCAACCCGTGTGAGAATCGAACTGTTTCGATGGGGTCATCCTTACAGGCATGTTCATTTCTTGCCTATAAAACAAGAACTCATGAGATGACGCGAGGGTGATTGTCGAAATTTATAGAGAGTGTCCATGAATAATTGACTCATCTCCGATTTCCTTTATACTTCACAACGATGGTAGAAAAATTCTAATAATGTTCACGAACCAGACATGCGAGTTATAATATATCTTTCAATGCAAAACCACGTACAAAGTTGAAAAACTAATTTATTTATTCTATCATGAGTTCTTTGGTCTGTCAACGATGTTTCGTTGTTCGTTTGAGTTGTCAAGATATTATTCATCTATAATTTTATCTAAATTTTACATGATTTTGATGGAGGGCAAAGTCTATAGTTACAACTTTTTTACATTCAAACTCATGTTTTTCTACCAAAAAGCATACTTTACACTCTACATACCGGTATTCATGTTGGAATTATGGGATAGTAAGTAATATTAACTGACTCTGACTTTCATCACGGGTGGAAAAGTTTATTCTCAAGCTTTCCCTTTTCTTTCTTCTTTTATCTTGTTTAGCCCTTACTGGTTTTAAGATTGGAAGAAACAAACAAAATGAATACTCAATTGTGTTTCTAATTGGATGCACATTCTATATATATATATATATTTTTGCCTTCCCAAAGACATGGATTGTAATTGCCCCAAAAAATGTGTTTTTCAGTACGTGCTTAGCCGGAATTGAAGACCTATTTGGTCAATCAACTAAAAAGAAGTGTATTTTTACCCCCAAAAAAAGCCCATCCGTATATTAAATATAACAAAGAGTAGCTTTTGCCTATTTTGATACCCAAAACAGAAACAACAACTCTTTTGCCACTCACTTCATTAAATCACTTTTACCTTAAAAAACTAGAATAACCTTGAATTAGCATGAAGCACAAACAATGTCTAGATAAGCAACACCACATGGCCATAAAAACACCAAAAGATAAACCAACATCGAGCATCACTCTAGACACAAACCATCATTAATGAACAGAGAAGACATTTTTTTCTCTCTCTTGATTTAGCATCAAAAGTGATATTAGAAATATCGATAATATGGTATCAAAACATCGGAGTTATGTGGGCTCATCGCCCTCGACATGGAAGATCGTGTCCGAGGGCGGACGATTTCGGGCTTTGAGAGCGATTGGCCCGTTGGGGTCCCCCAGCAGCAGCTTGTTGGGCTGAGCCCGATCTCACCAAATCCCGGCCCGGTCCACTTGCAAGGCCAGGGCTCACCTCTACATTTTTCCGATTTTTCATGGAAATAAAAGTGATGCTTGTATGAAATTAAAGTCTTCGATCATTAGAAAGAAACGAAAAGAAAAAGTTATTCCTACGAAAAGAAAAATACTGGGACTACTGACCCTCAAATTAATTATTTTTCGGAGTCTAATCACCTGAAAAACTGTTTATATGAGGGGTCTATTTCCTTTACTTTGCCAATGCTTTCTTTCTTTCCTAAAGAGAGTTACAATCATGCTGCTGATGTAAATGTCTGCAATTAGATTTTTCTCCGACTTCTTTAAATAGATAGAACCTCAACCTTGCAATGCACAAAATCGACAAATTAGATCGGGCCAAACATGTATATTTGTTCTTCGACCCACTAAGCCAAACTTCCTAGGCTAGCAATGCAGGGCCTTAGCTTTAGTCAGAGCCTTTTCAAATTGGGCCACAATCTGTTAAACGGGTAAAGTTTTTCAAGAACTTGCAAGATTTAGATAATCTCAAAATTAATCCGAAGCCCTACTTAAATCGCATTTAATTAGGACACAGGTTCCTCGAAAATATAAGTGTTTTTTTTTTTCGTGGCTTGACCGTAAGAGTTGTCCAAGTAATAGTCGATCACGAGGTCTTCAGGTTTTGGTTGTTGATCGATCCGGCTGACCTGATGGGACCGACGAGAGATCGATATACGAGCAATGCTAAGTTAACCAAGTTTGGTTTAAGCAAGTGGGGTATTGAAGATCCAATACCAGCCCTGCAACATCATTCGGTATCCCAATTTTGTAAATCTGACTCGGTAAATATAATATCTCTTCGGATTAATTTGCTTATGGTTTCTACATATATAGACAGATAGAGAGCAGCTTGGACCGTTTTACCATGAAAAGGACACATATACACATGTATAAGAAAAAATATATAACTTGCCACAATGAAAAGGACATATTCAGATGAACATCAGAAAAGGAAGTAGGGAAAAGGAAAGAGAGGCCCTTCCTTTCCTTCATAGCATGCGGGGAGCTTCTAATTGGTGGAAGAGGCAACTTTTTTGGAGCATATCGTATAAATGATCAGTCTTTAGGGGCTTTCAGTCTTCCAACTCCCAAAGTGCAAAGTGGAAGATGGATCAATCAGAGAGAGAGAGGAGAAGAAGAAGAGTCCAATGTAGGAACCCTCAAATAATAGGGAAGATTCTATTCCAAACACGACCGACTGCTTCAGTGAGCTCAGACAACTGGTGCAGTGGACATTTTCATGCACACACCCACATCACATAATCTTTTTCAGACTCCATGTGACCCTGTGCATGAGAGAGAGAGAGAGAGAGAGAGAGAGAGAGAGATGGACAATCTGTGGACTTTAGCAACCAGAAGAAAGAAGCTGATATCTTGAAACCCTTTAAAGACTAGACTTCTGATATACATTGGTTTGAGTTTACATTATCACCACCAAGTGAAGCAGTATCTTGAATTCGATTTCCCGCAACCATAGTCCTTATCAATTCGTAAGCTCTCGTTCGCTTTATCGGCTTGCTCGAGTTTTACGTGATTGATAAAGAAATTACGGGAAGCCGAAAAACAAACCTGTGGTGCAGAAAGAAGGAACTTTATCAGTGCAAAGGCTAGGAAAAATAAGGGAAAAGGGTTACTTCCTTCACCCGAATGTGTCACAGCAATAAATCAACTAAGTGATGAAATCATCACATGCAAGTTATTTCATTTTTTTTGCTGTTATAATGATTTAGTAAAGGGATGTTAAGGATATTCCTTTTCATCTATCACAGAAGATCAGAGGATACCGCGAACGTTTTACTTAATTTGGCTATTTTACAGTGTGCTTGTTCAAATGATAGGGGAATTCGCTCATTGCCTCGTAGTCTCGGGTTCATGTCTTATTAAGAGCACTCCAAAATGACAAATGTATTAAGTCGATTGGAGGGAGTGTACTTTCTAGAACACCCAGATAAGAAGACAAGTGAAGGTGCACGAATTCTGGCACGGCCAATTGCCAACTACTAAACAAAAAAATGTATTCTACTATATCCTTACCTTTTTTTTTTTGGGTAAGGTAAGATGTATATATACTTTTTAACGCACCATTACAATGAGGGAAGTTGTACTCAAAAACCTCGTACCCCAGGCAACAAAGATGGTGTTCCAACGGGTGCAAAGTGTGCAACTAAACAAGGCAAGAAAGTCATAAGAGTGAAATTAATAGGCCAATTACGCCGGCCAAATGAAAGCTATACAACAGCTAAACAAAACTAAGAATCAAAGATTGAGGCAGAGATGCCCCAGTTGGCTTGGATTCTTCAGTTGCGGGGACTATCTTTGACAAGTTTAAAGGATAAACCTCTATCTCTTGTCACCTTAGTTAGATAGTTACGGGTGGCCGACAGAAAGAATGTCTTGCTCCTGAAAAGGGTGTTATTTCGTTCAGTTCAAATGATATGGCATAATGCGCTGAGGAAGAAACAAGCAATGCGTTGATGGAAAGTATGACCTCCAATGACCCGAATGGCCCATTGGAGGTTATCATGCCACGATCCATTACAATAGGAAAAATTACACTTGGAAGCCCAAAAATTGGCAAGGGTGCCAATGATGTTACAGCCAAAGAAGAGATGATCAATGGAATCCGGTGTACATCGGCAGAAGACACAAGCCCCTTCCGCAATCCTATTGTGCCTCAATAGACACACTTGCGTAGGAAGCCTATTGAGAGTGATGAGCCATAACAGAAACCCGTACCTAGGGACAATGGAAGGATCTCAGATGAATGAGCTCCAGTTAACTTTCTGGCCTTTGATCCTTATGAATTCCCATGCATTGGAAGAAGAGAACTCGCCTGAGGGGTAAAAATGCCAAGTGAAGCAACCGTTAGCTCCTGGTTCAAGTGAAACAATAAGCGGCCAGGAGTGAAACGTGTCTAGGACTGAGGATTGGGGCCATTCGAAGGAGAAAAACTCACTCACCGAGGAATTCCTCAGAATACCAGAGCGATAGATATCCCTATCCACAAAAAGTTTGTAAAGAGGGCCCTTAGCATGCCAATGGTCGAACCAAAATGAAGTGTGTACTCCGTTGCTGATACGCCAGAAGAATTGAAGGTGGAAATCATGGCAGAGGTCTAAAACTTTTTTCCAAGCCCAGGAACACACTGTTGGCTTGGGTGCAATCCAAGCCAACGGAAAAATCTTGACATTATTGTAATTTTATTTTTTTATAGAAAAACGAAAAAATTACCAAAAAAGCCTAAACCTAATGTATTACGACCAATTCAATCTTAAATCTTTTGACAATTTACTAATTTCGTTTTTCCGATCAATTTTGACTCGAAATTGCTAACAATGATGCCAGCCGTTTACTTGGTATAGGCCGTCCTACAATTTCTTGTAAAGGAAATTATTTTTTTATAATTTTCTTATATTATTTTTTTTATTTTTTCATTATGGCCGGCGATTGTCAAGCCCTCACGAAAATCCTGGGAGGGCGATCATCTCCCAAGTCGTCCTCCCTCACCGGTCACAATGAAAAATAATAACAAAAGCTTTAGAGATTTTGTTTAAAAATTGTCTATATAATAAGCGTTGCACATTCCACGGAGGACTATTGGGTAGCGAATGATAACCATTCTGTTCCGGAATGAGTTCCTGAACCAGAAATAGATTTTTCTATTTCTGGTTCCTGGATGAGTTTCTGAGAAAAAAAATCCGTTTGATAACGACAAAAAATTTCTATTTCTAGAATAGAAACCCGTTTGATAATAGCATAAAATTTCTATTTCCTGAAACAAAAACCCGTTTGATAAACAACAGAAAATTCTATTTCCAGGAACAGAAATCCATTTTTTTAGAAATGGAATAAAAATAATAAAAAATTTCAAAAAACTCATAAAATATTTAAAAAAATTCAGAAAATCCCAAAAAATTGAAAAATTTCAGAAAAAATCATCAAAATTTTGAGAAAATAAAAAAAATTTTGATTTCAGGAAAAAAGAAAATTTGTTGAATTTTTTCAAAAAAATCAAGAAATCAAAAATTTCAAAACTTCACAGAATTGTTTAGAATACCTGTGGTCACCCACTTTTAGTGAAATTTAAATTTTTTTAGGTACCCAAAAAAATCAACAAATAAAAAATTTCAAAACTTCACAGAATAGTTTAGAATACATGTGGCCACCCACTTTGAATGAAATTTAAATTTTTTAAGGTGCCCAAAAAAATTCAAAAACTCAAAAATTTCAAAACTTCACAGAATTGTTTAAAATACCTGTGGCCACCCACTTTGAGAGAAATTTTAATTTTTGGAGATGAAAAAAAAGCAAAAAATCAAAAATTTCAAAACTTCATACAATGACTTAGAATACATGTGGCCATTCACTTTGAGCGAAATTTAAAGTTTTTTTAGGTGCAAAAAAAACATAAAAAATCAAAAATTTCAAAACTTCACAGAATGACTTAGAATACATGTGGCCATCCACTTTGAGCGAAATTTAAATTTTTTTAGGTGCAAAAAAAAATAAATAATAAAAAATTTCAAAACTTCACAGAATGACATAAAATACCTCTAGCCACCCACTTTGAGTAAAATTCAATTTTAGGTGGCCAAATAGTATTTTTTATTTTTTTTGGCTCCTAAAGAAAATTAAATTTCACTCAAAGTGGATGGCTACATGTATTCTAAGCCACTTTGTGAGGTTTTGAAATTTTTGATTTTTTGCTTTTTTGCTTTTTTATTTTTTTTGGCACCTAAAAGAAATAAAATTTCGCTAAAGTGGGTGGCCACAGGTATTTTAAGCCATTTTGTGAAGTTTTGAAAATTTTTCTTTTTTGCTTATTTTTATTTTTTTCTAACACATAAAAAAATTAAATTTTACTCAAAGTGGGTGGCTACAGGTATTCTAAGCAATTATGTGAAATTTTTTATTTTTTATTTTTTTTGGCACCTAAAAAAATTTAAATTTCGCTCAAAGTGGATTGCTATAGGTATTCTAAGCCATTCTGTGAAGTTTTGAAATTTTTTATTTTTTTACATTTTTCGGCACCTAAAAATATAAAATTTCTCTAAAAGTAGGTGGCCACAGATATTTTAAGCCATTCGCTGAAATTTTGAAATTTTTACTTTTTTGCTTATTTTTATTTTTTTTTGGCATTTAAAAAAAATTAAATTTCACTCAAAGTGGGTGGTCACATGTATTCTAAGCCATTTTGTGAAGTTTTTTATTTTTTATTTTTTTGGCACCTAAAAAAATAAAATTTCGCTCAAATTAGGTGGCTACATGTATTCTAAGACATTTTGTGAAGTTTTTAAATTTTATATTTTTTGATTATTTTTTATTTTTTTGGCATCTAAAAAAAATTAAATTTTGCTCAAAGTGGGTGGCCATAGGTATTCTAAACCATTTTGTGAAATTTTAAAATTTTTTATTTTTTCATTTTTTTAAATTTTTTTGGGCACTTAAAAAAATTTAAATTTCACTCAAAGTGGGTAGTCACAGATTCTAAACCATTCCGTTAAGTTTCGAAATTTTTTATTTTTGATTTTTTTTTTCTTACCTCAAAGATCGTGACTTCCATATGAACATGTGTTTTGAAAAAAGAGTTCTCTTAAAAATGATTCTCATTTTTGGTCTAGAAATAGAAAACCAACTTTTTTTTTGTTCTGATTTCTGGTTCAGAATCGGTTCTGGAACAAAAACTTGTTTCAGAAATAGAAAAATAAAATTACGTTATCAAATAAGTTTCTGGTCCAAAACTGATTCTGGAAACAAAAAATCAGTTCTAGACAAAACCAGAATGGTTTTCTTGCGGTACCTTGACGTCCTTATTAGTGATTTCTAGTTAAAATGTTTATGATTAAATTGGAGCGATTAAAAGGTTTATGATTGAATTTGTGCTGTACAATAAGCTTAGGACTTTTGAACAATTTTTCCAAACAATAACACTTGTAGGTCTTTCCAAATGCGTAAAATGCCGGCATATCCTTTTAATGATTTCTTTCAAAAAAATAGTTGGAAAGTTCATTATTTTATGTTTGAATTTTTTTTTTAAATCTCCAATCTCTAATTATGCCTCTATAAAGGGCCCCACACACTGTGTGGTGGTGAAGTCAGACGTGATGTTTGTCTTTTCCCTGCTTTTCTTTTACTCTTTTGTGAAAATGAGTTTCGGAGATGCTTGAGAATTTCGAAGCAAGGGGTCAGAGAAGAAGTAAGGATACTGACCAATTTCTTTGTTTCGAGATCGACTTTAAAAATAATGAAAAATCAGAGCACAAAGATCCCCAAATCATGTGTGGATTCGATTGGAACTTTCAATTTGAAAGATCAATATATATACTTTAGAGGGGAAACATCATGATCTTCTTTTTTTTCATTTTTCAATTCAATTCCATATGAAAGACAACATGGGTCAAGCTGTGTATCCCATTAAAAAATTCGTGAATTTATGTGTGTGTGTTTGAATAATTATAAAGAAAAAGGGGGTCGTTAAAAAAGAACATTTTATTTGCACTCTTGGCTCTCTCTCTCTCTATCTCTCTTTTCAATTATTTTTTTGCACTTTGGGGAAATATATTTTGTTCGTTTGCAATTGCATCCATGTGCGCACGAGTTCTTAAACCCGCAAGGTGCAAGCTTTGCTTTGGGAAACATTAGTGAAAAGGCTAAAGTTGATGGCAAAACACCCACAAGGGACAACCTTAGATCACTTGAAGCAGTGAGATTTATGCTTGGTTTATTTCCTGACTTAGATCGAACTTTAACCAAGCGAACTTGAGTTTTCAAAATCAGATCTGTCGCGAAACATGTTTAGAAAAGATCAACATCAAGGAAAAGTCCGCCTTGTAATCATTAAACACATACGTCAAATTCTATGTTTGATCTCTTTGTAATCAAGAGGGGTTGAAGTGATTCCGTTTTTGCAGTCCAACAATGTGTGCACCCTTAATCAGAAATCAAAGTACCATGTCATCTGGAGTCGAGTCCCGGTCTGTAGCCGCTTCGACCTTCTCGAGTCCATCCATTTGCCATCCCTAATCACCGATCGCAGCGGCGTATGCACGTGCTACCTATTGGGGAATCTCTAGGCTAGCCATGCACAAGGTCCCTTTATACCTTTCTTCTCTCTTCTGGGGAGAAGCAGCTTTGAGTATTGAAATCAATCCCTCAACCCTCGACAGATGACAGCAAAAAGGAAACTAATAAAAATTCATTTCTCTTCACTCCAACAAGGCAAAGTACTTTCAACAGAGACCAATAATATTATTATTCTCCATCATGAGATGAGCGAACTATGTTGCCCCTGGAGACTATCTTAGTCACGGGCATGCATTGGAATGCACAGAGACATTATGCAGAATAAAACATCTGGAATGTTCCTACCATCATCTGATTATCATAAAATATATGAACTTTAAAAAAGAATTTTTCGAACTTTTATGATGGATCCAGTCCACTCATGAACCAAGCGATCTCGTTTTATTAGATCAAGCCGAAAGCCGTGTTTTCGACGACTGAGATTCATCTTATCTAGAACGATGAATCAGATCTGGACAAGAATTTAAAGAGAATAAAATTAATCTCGCAAGAGATGGAAACTTTCTATGGTGACTACAAGTACAATGCAACTGTCAATCCAAAGTCGTTCAACGATTAATTCTAGGAAGTGTTTGCTTAACTTATATGATTACACTAACTAACTAATTTTCGTTGATAAAATATAACAATATATTCCATATAAATTGCACTTAGTATGGAAATAGTACAAGCATAAATAAAATATGAAGCTGCGTTTCTCATTCCTAATGGAAACAAGTGCCACGTATAATTTTCTCTTACATATCATTATGCGTGGCCATAGTTCAAATCTAGCGAATCATTAGTATATTCCAAAATTAAATAGGTTTTTATTGCACATGAGTTATACTTATTTAAATGGTTCGTGGATTGGAAACTTTGTTTGTAATGAACAATCATGTGACAAGAAAGTTATAGACTCGGAAAAGAAAAAAAGGGGCTAAAAGGGTACAAATTTATTTTGTCTAGATTCGGTCCATTTCGGCCGTTGATCATATACGCTTCATGTGCTGTCTATGTGAATCCCACATGTATAGCTATTGGGAAAAATTGTCCAAAAAATTTTTAATCTATTGTACTTTGACCAATTTAGTTCTAAACATTTTAATTTTGCCAATTAAGTTATAAACCTTTTCACGTTTTTCCAATTGAGTCTAATCAACCAATTTTATCGGAAAATCACTAACGTGGATGTTTACTATTCTACGTGGCACGATAGATGCTAAAGTGGGCAATTATATATATTAAAACAATTAAATATTATTATTATTTTCTTCTTTTTTTCTTTTTCTTTTTTTCCTTCCAACCCGATGAAGGTTGTGGCCATCATCCAGTGGCTGACGAGTGCTCGCCGGATTTGGTAAAGAAAAAGGAAAATAAAAAAGAAAAAGAAAAAGGAAAAAGAAAAGAAAAAAATTTATCAACGTCAACATTAGCCATGCATCCTACGTAATACTATCGGCGTTCACATTAACGATTTCTAGTTAAAATTGACAGGATTAACTCAATTGACAAAATATAAAAATGTTTAGGATTCAATTGGCAAAATTGAAAAGTTTAGGATTCAATTAGCCAAAGTGTAATAGATTTAGAACTTTTTGGAAAATTTTCCTAAAATCTGTTTAATAGACTGAGATCCAAGCAAAAATAAGAAGAGACATACTGCGATAAATAGGACAAAGGACAGTATATACCCGCATATTGCTCATCAGAAATATCCATCGGCCAAGACATTCTTACAAGCATGTGGCTATTGCATGAGCATCTACATCGCATTACGAAATGCCAAATGTTATGAACTTTCTCTCCCTCCATATATTAATAACTCTTAGAGCAAACATTTGAGATCGGTCTACTGAAATGTTCAACAAGCGGTATTTCGAAAGAACCCTAAACATCGTCCTCTCATTGAACACGTCGTAAGTCTCTACTCGGATCATCAAACTAATCAAGTAGAATAACACATAAAAACACTACGCACGTGCATGTACTCCAAAATATCAAATTCAGTTCTCTCCCTAAAGAATTGCACGGTTGAAACTACAGTGGAATTCGTACGTTCTCTTTTCCAAAGGACGTTCGTCTGAAGGATTCCCCGTGAAGTCAAAGGGGAGGCCTGTCTGGTCAGAAACCCTAGGGAAAGGGCGAGGAATTGCGAGACTCATGATGCGAAACTTCACCAATTTATCTCAGTGGTCCATCACCAACCAAGCCAACTCATCTGATCGATTCCTTTGAGAGAGAGAGAGAGAGAGAGAGAGAGAGAGAGAGTTCAGATTAGGGAGAAGAAGACGTGGGAATCTTGCTGCTGGATTTCACGCACTGATTCAACAGCATGACATGACATGAAATGTGTGTCAGGGTTTTGATGATGTCGTTGTGCAATACGTGTCGAGCGTTAATGTTCTTTCCATGCAGGATCGACATCGATGTCATCGCTACCTTCCAAGGTTCCCCCCATGTCGTAGTCGGAATGTGATGTCTCTTCGAAGGAGGGAGAGCGAGGAACAAGAATCATCAGAAGCAGCTGCGTGGAAGAAAATCTTCCTCACATCATGTTGGAAGCAGAGATCTTTGAACTGAACGACCCCATTAGTGGGAAAAATCCTGCATTGGATAGTCTCTTGCAGCATCTTTCTTAACCCATCATGTTCCTCCTCGAGCAGTTGGAAGATGATAAGAGAAAGGGATTAATACGACGAAAAACCCTAAACTGGTACATCTGTGATAAATTTATCTCAAATTATTTTTTTGATCACAAAAAACCATAAACTGGTATACCTTTGATAATTTTATCCCGAACTATTTTTTTGACCATAAAAAATCCCACACTAGTATACCTGTGACAATTTTACTCCAAAACTAATTTTTTGACCACTAAAAACTCCAAATTGGTACATTTATGACAATTTTACCCACCATTAGTTTCCGTTAAATTTTACTATCAAATTGCTAAGTTTAATAACACGTGATAGTTAACATGTGTACCGATTTTGGGTTTTAGCCCTCTGTTTGTCACAAGTTTACAAATTTGTGATTTTTTGTGGTATTAATATAATTTAACAGACACTAACAGACGGTAAATTTGTCACAAATGTACAAGTTTGGAGTTTTTAGTAGTCAAAAAATTAGTTCGAGGGTAAAATTATCACAGGTGTACCAGTGTGGGGTTTTTTGTGGTCATAGAAATAGTTCGGGGTAAAATTGTCACAAGTGTACCAGTTTAGGGTTTTTGGTGGTAAAAAAAAATAGTTCGGGGTAAATTTGTTACAAGTGTACCAGTTTAGGATTTTTTGTGGTTAAAAAAAATAGTTCGAGATAAAATTGTCACAGGTATACCAGTTTAGGGTTTTTCGTGCTATTAACCCTAAGAGAAAGTGGGGTACTCAACTTTTAGTGGACATCGATCACTGCATTAGTATCTTCAATCCACCGTTTAGGGAAAATGACCCGTTACCTTGTTAAAAATCGACGATTGAGATTTTCTCAATATGCTAACATCTCCCTATTCATCATTGCACAATTTTGAGCGGGATTTTTTCGGCAATAAATTTTCATATCGTTAGTGATTTTTCTCAATGAAAATGGGTACCTGACAATCTGCTTAATTTGAACGGTTGGTTCACCGGTGAACGTGGTGAGCTGAAGCCATTTTGTCCAAGAAACCGAGATAGATCCGGATCATGACTAAAGTAACCAAATTAACTCAAATTTCAATGTGAAGACGTACATTTTACCCTCTTTCTCTTGATTTTTCATTTTTGGGAGTTTGTTGGTCCCAATGAGATAATTTATATAGAAACTATGCACTTCTAAGTATGTCCGGTGGAACTCGAGATGCATCCGCACCTAACATTCCCAATTGCCGAGAGAACAATCGAATTAACTGATTGACTATTCGTTGGATCTTATGGTAATAATTAATTTTCTAGGGGAACTGGAAAAGACAGTGCCCTGACAAGGTCATATGCTTCTTAAAGTCAGAGATGACCCTAAAAGAAAAACATCCACAAAGATACCTTTTCATAATGACACATATACCTCTGTTTTTTTTTATGTCAAGATATATAATGCACGATTCTCTAGCAACTTCCTTTTATTATGATATTTCATGTGGAAGTTGAATTCGAAATTGTCATCTCTAAGATCTCAAAATGTTGGAGAACAACGCCTATATATATATATATATATATATATATATATATATATATATATATATATATATATATATCTTAAACAGATGAATATCATAAGTAACTAAGGGACCAAAATTTGTAGAAATGTTTAAATTTCCAATCGACTTTATTAATGAGGGCTTCGGGTACTTGTTGAGTACTTAATCAAGGAAACTTTAGAGCGTAATCCTGCTTTGGAACATAATTTTTTCTCTCATTGAGTATGCTTAATAAGTTCCTTAACTGCGCTCATCAACGTGACCCGCTTTCAAATGTAGATTTTCACGTGTAACTTTGTTTGTGCATAAAGAGCTTAAAGAGAAATTGTCATTTATAATCCATTTTTATGGGTGAAGTTATCGCATATCACGAGATATTGATCAGCCTACAATACACATGATATGGCAATACGCCTTTTAACTCATTTATGTATGGTGATATTAGATCTGTTTGTATATTGTGTCAACTCACCTTTCTGTGGGAGATTTTTAGAGGTTTTGTTAAGCAATACGTTTCAGTTCACCTTGGCCAATTACCGCATCGGAGGTGCTATAAATGTGAGAGAAAATAAGGAAACTCGTGATTTGTTGACTTATGATGATTGGCTGAGGTGGATAAGAACGTTGTGCTCGGGATATACTTAAAAATTTTTCTATATTCATCGCATTGCCTTTATAAAAAGTTCTATATCCTACAGATAAATCTAACTCATTTTCCTAGATGGAGAGAGAGAGAGCGCTTATAACTTGAAAAGAAGCAAAGGCATGCCCAGAGGGATGGTGTGAGAGAGATCATGGCATTCACATTGGAGATGGAGACCAGCAGCAATGGCAGCAGAAGCTCTGCAGGTGAAGAGCATGAACACCACCACCACCATCACCATCGTCACCAGCCAGCGTTGTCCGTGGAGTCGCAGAAGGCGGTGCCGGCGCCGTTCCTGACCAAGACGTACAAGCTGGTGGACGACCCGCGTACCGACCACATTGTGTCGTGGGGCGAAGAAGATGCCACCTTCGTCGTCTGGCGCCCCGCTGAGTTCGCCCGCGACATCCTCCCCAGCTACTTCAAGCACAACAACTTCTCCAGCTTCGTCCGCCAGCTCAACACCTATGTAAACCCCCGACTCCAATTCTTGTAAATCTTGATTTTCTGCAATTATTCATTCGATGTTTTTTATTTCCCCATGATCTAAAGATCGGTGAATGAAAAATATATTTTGTTGAATGCTTATATGCATCTATATACATGTCTGCAGTAGTTCATTGGCATTGATCTATGAGAAACTTTTTGGGAGTATATCTAAATTGCTAGCTTAAATTCTTGAATTATTGGCAGGGATTCAAGAAGATAGTGGCGGATAGATGGGAGTTTGCAAACGAGTACTTCAGAAAAGGAGCGAAGCACCTCTTATGCGAAATCCACCGCAGGAAAACCCCACAACACCGCAACCAAGACCTGCTGCCGCCGCCACTGAACCATTTCTTCCAACCGGTTGACGAGAATCTCTGCTGGCCACCGGCTGATCCGCCATTCCCGCCACACCCAAAACAGCACCTGAATGGCGGCGATGTCCTCGCTGCGCTGAATGAGGACAACCAAAGGCTAAGGAGGAAGAACTTGATGCTACTCACGGAGCTCACCCACATGAAGAGCCTCTACAACGACATCATCTACTTCATCCAGAACCATGTCAAACCACTGCCTCATGACCTGACGAACAGCCGCAGCCACCTCGACAGCATCGGAGTTCCCAAGCTCATCGAGTTGGATTTGGATCACAAAGGTGTCGCGTGCTCGCGGGCAGCAACGTTCAAGAAGGCTGGCTGCTTGGGCGAGGAGGCCGGCAGAGGTGGTAACTTCAAGCTCTTTGGGGTGTCTTTGAGCGGCAAGAAGAGGCTGCACCCGGAAAAGATTGATCGGCAAGAGCTGCAACTGTGACATCCTCTCTCGATCATAATAATTCATGAACTAGGGACAAATAATGGTAGTCGTTTCAAAGTTTAGTTCTCATTGTGGACTAGGGCATGCACTAACTTATTAGAGTGAGATCAATTGAAGTTGAAAAATGGACAACTTCATGACCGATCAAATGTGTAACGTTTGGACCTTCTGAGTTATCATATGCTCTCTTAGGCTCTCTTGCTGTGTGAAGTTATTAGGTGATCACTTCTTTTTGTTTTTTTGACGATCGGATAATAACATATAGATAGGTACAATATATTTACTCAATTCAACTTGTCGAATCGGTATTTAAATGATTCGATCTATGACTAAAATTGAGAATTTTGATAAGGCAAACCGGCGAAAGATTGAATCAGAAAACATGCTTAATTCCACATCAACCCGAAAATTGAGGAGGACTTTGTAACTCTTATGCATTCAGTCTAGAGTTAACGAACTACAGTACTCGTCAAAACTCTCCGCATTAGTTAACCTTACAAAAATTTTCTTTTCTTGGAAATTATGGGGAACGGAGGCGATAAATCGTAAGAAGATAAATGACCTTCATGCATTTCAATTTTTTCTTTTTCATGAATATTTCAATTTGCTAAGTGTTACTTTAGAAAAAGAATTTTGACGTACGACACATAGTTTTTACGGGGCATTGCTATGGTGAACGGTGAAAAAGGACCATCGTGAAGCCTAGTACAAAGTTCAGATGAGCCCAAGATTGTCTTGGGCTGAATCTAATTGTGACCCAATTCGATGTTTGGGAACATGAATGGTTCAATAACTTCAATCAAATATCATTTACATGAACCAATCCTATTCGTGGGAAAAAAAATGCATGTCTTGATGATAAATCCCCTTTTAAATTTTTTATGAACATTTTAAAGTTATATCATCTCCCTAATCAAAAAATGAAGTAGATTTTGATAGCCCATTTCGCTATTCCTGGGCGGAAATTTGGGTTTGTGAACTATGTTAGGCAAGTTCGTGCCTAGATCTGGGCTAGCAATTTCTGACATGAATGGGTATAGACTTAATGTGAATAAGTTCTACAGCATAATTAATAATAATCTTGATTCATTTATATGGCACGGCATGACACGATTATGAAATCTGAATGCGCATGACACGATTATGAAATCTGAACGCGGATTTGAATGGTCAACGCTATCGAGATGCTTTAATGATCAATCAGCCTTTTTTTTGGTCCATTTTTGCTCAGCAAGAAAAGAAATTTAGGTAATTGAGGGCAGTGATGAAAGAGAATAACCGCAGAATTAGAGAGAAATGAGATGATGGACAATGAGAAATGGCATGACCATACCAAACGGGCCAATAGAACAATGAAATTCAATTATATTATATCAAAAAAAGATTAAAACGGATTTATAGGTTATATCACCTTCAGTATGAGATTGAAACATAAACATATATGGAAAGAAAAATTGGAAATTCTATGCAGTATGAATCCTAATTGCAGAGAACAATTAATTTGGAAGTTCAAATTTCAGACCAGAAAAGAGGGAAAAGGTCAAAAACATGCCCCTAATTTTGAACATTCCCCTCTGCCCCCAATCCAATTTAGTCACGAGAAATCAATTTTTCTTGGTGCTCTCTACTAATAGAAAAGAGAACACAAAATTGAATACCCATAAATTACTTTAAAGAAAAAGAAAAATCATCTAGACTTGTTCTACCAAACCAATCACACCTTGACGAGTCGATAAACAGAAACACGTCTTCACACGTCATTATTGCTTTATTTATTCCGTACGCGTCTCGCAATGTTCAATCATCGTGGTCTAAACGGCATTTAATGATATTTTAGAAATATCATTGTTCTTACTTTGACTAGTATTTATCTAAAAAAAAATGTGAGGTTTTTTTTTTTTTTTTGGTCGAATGTGAAGGTTACTAGACGTTTTGTATTGTTTTTTGGGTATGTGTGGGTCCAATCAAATTACATTATTACTTGTGCACGTGGACCGCAAGAGAAGAGACCTATGAGTCCCCTTCCTCATCGAATTATTAAAATTTCACTCAAATCGATTTGTGGGGGACTTTATCAAAGTTTGGACACCAAAATGTTCAAACTTTAGGAGACATTACTCATTTAAATCAGGCGACCCAATCGTGGAGCACATTGCTTTTAAGTTCCAAGACCTTTTGAGAATTTACATGTGCTGATATGTCGTGTTAGCTAATTGTTCCACTGACTGAAAGGAATTAAAAAATGATAATAAAAAGATAAGGGAGATATTGCAATCAACGAGAGCCCGATCCACAAAACTTTTCTGTCCACAGTTATTTTAGAAAGTTCATCGATAATATGGGTGATTCGAAACATAGTGTTGGCGCATGTTAAATTTTTACACTAATCAGTAGCATTAAACATTGTTTATGAAAGCGGGATTTTCATAAATGACATGAATTTTAACGATGTCATTTGATATCTTCAATATAATTATAATATTCTTTTTGCGATAATATGCATTCATATTTCAAATTTAACATGTAAATATAATAACCCATATCAAAGCTAAAATCTTTGGAAATGTCTTATATTTTTTTATGAAATTCGAAGTACTCATCTCATTAATGGCCGTTGCATTAACACACTCGATATGCAAAAGTCTATTTTTACGGTAATAATCACAATTAGCCGATTCATACAAAGGGATCAAGTATTTCTTATGAATAAGTTTCTCCACCAAGGGTCTCAATGAGTGATTTTAGGCAGACAGTTTGATGAATTCTAAAAGGATAATGACATAAATGGTTTCTCAACTTTGACCTAATTTGCAATATGGTCCATAAACTTTTAATTTATTTAATATGATCTCTGAACTTTAGTTAAATGTGCAATGTGGTTCTTGAACTATTTATTTGTTCAATATGATATCTAGATTTTTTATACATGTTCAACTTAGTTCCTCAACTATATAAAAATGTTCATTATTATCCTTTCATTAATTCATATTCAAAGACAACATTAAATATTTTCATATAAGTCAAAGACTAAAATTTTTGACAAAAAGAAAGAAGACTAAAATGGACATGTATCAAAAGTTCATAGACTAAATTGAATAAATTTACAGTTCAAAAATCGCGTTGCACAAATTAAAAATTCATGGACCACATTTCACGGCATGTTAAAATGCAATGACTATTTGTGTTATTTTTTCAATTCTAAAATATAAATAAAACAAATAAATATTTTATCAAATAACTTATGATTACAAAATTGCCCTTTTGCTTTTTCTTCTAAAGTGGTTTCCCACCCTTCTTTCCGAGTCAAGCAAGCAATGTTCCTCTGCCATCCATTTGCAAAGTTTGGGAACGTGTGCCAAACAACTACCTTGGAGTGTACAATAACTTGAGAATTAATTTACATATGCTAATTAAAAAATTTACGTTCACATCCAAAAATAAATAAATAAAATAATCAAGTCCCTTAATTTATTATTCAAAACCCTTCGCGTCGGCTGATTAGCTATACGTGGCAATAGTGTAAACAGGACACGACGAAATAATAATCTATGATAAAAAAAATTGTTTTGGTGATACGATGTTTACTAAGTAAAATATTAATTGTCAAATCCGCGTATCTCTACGTATGATAATCGAAATATTATGGATCGGATTGGACTTGCTCTCAATCGAACCTACGCGAGGTACGTTTCAACGGAGAATTGTTAATTTGGAGGCTAATTGAATGAATAAAAAAAAGGGAAATCAAGGAATGGAAGGACTCGATCTGCCGACCTCGTCCGATTTGATCCGTTCGTAGCAACAAAAAGACAGATTTCTCCAATGAGTCAGTAATTAGTCGGCAGCTGTCATTTTTTTTATTTCAATTTTTTTTATTTTTTACATTTCACTTTCGTTTCGAGACGGCCATTGTAATTTTGTTTTTAATTTTTCCGACAAGTCAATAATTCATTTCATTAGAGAGAGAAATTAAGGATGCTGTCATTTATGATAGTTTGTTCATTTTGCAGGGGCCTTAGTTTGGTCCCAAGATTGTTTGTACAATTCCATGTGTCATTCCGATGTTATGCGTAATGGCCCGAGCAAAACATGATTTAACTTTCTACGCGGGTTAACGCGTGTGATTCGAGAATGGACTCGATGTTGAGGAAAACTCTTAATGGATTTTGAAACCGACAAAATTCTTTATGTTTAACTGTGAATCTAACATGCATTCCATTTCAGGTTAATATATTTTGGAAGTTTAGAAAGAAATATCAGATTTTACAAGTTTTCAGAACTAAAAGTTTAGACTCAAACATAAGATCTTCAGACTTTACCATGAAAGTCATTCAGACTCTAATTATGAAATATTCAGATTTTACTGAAGATCTACGCTGACTTAAGTTTTGAATTAGAAATTCTTCAGACGCAGAAGTTATGCAGACACAGATGCAGGAGTTATGCAGACATAGATGTAGAAGTCTTTCAGACACATAAGCAAAACTCATTCAGAATGAAACATAACAGCTAGTGATCTAATATGGATTTCACAGAAGGAAAGTTTTGATTGACTCAATCTCAAGCTACTTGATTGACAATCAAACATTATGACAAGTATGCATTACAACGAATAAAGCTCTACTTATGGAAATCAATATTCTAATTGTATAGGCGACCAGAATTAGCGGGATTCAGATTTTGTCAATCAACGGCTACTCAATCCATTTTATACAAATCTGTCCAAGATGAAGATTGGAAGATGACCCTCTGAAGACTGTCCAACGGCTAGTTTGGTAGTAGAGGAGTATAAAAGGAGACCTACGAGAAGCAAAAGGAAGTATGAAATTGAGAATCAACAAGTCCAAAGTCTGAGCATACTCCGATCCTTTCTCTTGTCTTTCTTGAGCTAAACATCAAAATCTTGAGGGACACCTTGTAAGAGTGATTATGTGAGATAGAGAGTTCTATCATACACAAGAGTGCCGTCACTCAGTATTTGTAATTTCTCTTGATTACATAGTAAAATCCAGCCAGTAGGCTGTCAACGTGAGAAAGTGGACATAGGCTTGCTATAAGCCAAATCACTATAAACTTGTGTGCAGTTTTTCTATATATTATCTCTTACTTTACATACTGCACATCAAGAATAATGTCTATTTAAATTGTTTTGAATCTGAATTTTATTCAGACTCAACCATAGTTAATTATTTCCGCTTAAATTGATCAAAATTATTTAAGATCACCTATTCACTCCCCTTTAGGTGATCCTTGCTAACTACATCAATTAGTATCAGAGCGGGTTGCTTGTGCATTGAAGTGTTTTACTTCTGAGTTAACGATCTATATGGCTAGCTTGAGTACTCCAGGTCTTATTGAAGGACAAAACAACAACAGATCACCTTATTTTGATGGCAAGGAGTATAGTATCTAGACGAATGAGATGAAGGCATTCATAAAGTCAATTGATCACATGCAATGAGATGTCATCATCAGAGGAGTTAGACCAAGACCTTCTTATTCAAAAGAAAAGACGGAAGAAAGCATGCCAGCAGATCCTCCATTATCTTAAACTGAGATATAAAAAAGAGAAGCCTTAGATTCCAAAACAATTTATTCTTTCTATTGTGTTTTAGTACCTATTGAATATAAAAAAAATTGCTTCTTATGAATCAGCTAAGGATATCTGGGATACCCTCAATACCACTTATGAAGGAACAGATCGAGCCAAGGAAACTCAAATCAATCTACTGCTTGGTCAATATGAATCTTTCAAAATAAAGCCTGAAGAATCAGTTGCTGATATGCATGACAGATTTGCTGACATAGTAAACGATCTTGCATATCAAGGACAACATGTCCCAGATGCGATGAAAGTCAACAAACTTTTGAGAGGATTGACGAAACAATGGAATAATATCAAAACATCTCTTCGAGAAATTCAAAGGATCATGCCTCTATCAGTGAATCAGCTAATCAGAACTCTTCAATCATATGAGACTGAAAAACAGAATGAAGAAAATGAATTCAAAGGTAAAAAGTCAATTGTATTAAAATCTAATATTAAATCTGATGATGTAGATTCTGAAGATGAAAATGTTGATGATGAAGAACTAGCTTTCTTCATAAAGAAGTACAAGAAGATGAAGATCAAAGGAAAAAAATCTCAAAGGAAATGAGCCTTTTGAGAAGAAGAAAGCTCTTGATGAGACAGAAAAGTCAAAAAAAGTAATCTGCTTTCACTGTAGGAAACGTGGACATATCAAGCCAAATTGTCTACTTCTGAAAAAGAATGCAAAATTTGAGAAAGCAAAGAAGGCCTTAAAAGCATAAACCTGGAGTGACACAGAATGTAGAGCCATTGATGAAGATATCTTAAACTTCTGTCTAATGGCTAAGTCAGACTCAGATTCATATTCTAATGCTAAAGTTGAGATTGAGATAAAGCATCTGAAATGTCTATTGAAGTATCAAATTACATTGATGAATTATGTTTTGAATTTAAGGCTACTCTTAGAAGAATCTCTTCTTTAAAAAAGGAAATTTTATCACTGAGACAACAGGATATTTCACAAAAAGAACAAATCGATTTCCTTCAAAAAGAATTTCATCAAGTCAAGGAAAGTCGAGATTTTCTTTTCAAAGAAAATGCTGTTTTGAAAAAGGAAGTTTTAAAAATTACTTTCAAATTTTCAAAAGATTCAGAAACCTTGAAGCATATTATTTCTACACAAATTCCTTACTACAACAAATATGGTCTCGGATTTGTGAAGGAAAGTGACAGTTTAATTGATTTTTCAAAAGTCAATGAGAGATTAAAGCAAAGATCTCCTCGAAAAGTTTATAAAAATCATTTTAAAAAGAATTTTGTCAAACCTGTTGGTCAAAGTGCACTGAAATGCTCAAAATGTGGAGATTCACAGCATTTTGAGAATAAATGTCTTAAGGTCTGGAGACCTACTTGAAGAGACTTTGTTAAGATAGCCTATACTAACTCTCAATGACCCAAACAAATTTGGGTACCAAAAAAAGCTTGAGAAGTTATGATTTTTGCAGGTTACCACAAAGAGAAAAAGAAAGTGATACCTGGACAGTGGATGTTCTAGACACATGACATGAGATCTAAGCATATTTGTTAAACTACAAAGTCTAAATGGTGGAAAAGTTTCCTTTAGGGGAAATAACAAAGGAAAGATAGTTGGCAAATGAACAGTTGAAATTGGAGGACTCACAATCAATGATGTGTCATTGATAAAAGGACTCCACTACAACTTGATAAGTATAAGCCAACTATGTGATTCAGGTTTCAAAATCAACTTTCAAGAAAATACATGCCCAAGAACAAGCAAGAATTATTCTCAAGCATTTACTGGAAGAAGACATGGTAATATTTATCTTCTAGATGTCAATCTAAACTCTACTCATTGCTTGATTTCAATCAAAGAAAATGAAGATCTATGACACAGAAGATTGGGGCACATTAGTATGAAACAAATCTAAAAAATCTCAAACAAGAAATTGGTTCGAGGTTTGCCAGATTTGAAATATAAGAAAACAGAGTTATGCAATACTTGCACTCTAGGAAAACAAGTAAGAAGCTTTTTTAAATCTATAAATCATGTTTCCACTAATTGTGCTTTGCAACTTCTTCATATGGATCTATTTGGACCAATTAGAACACAAAGTGTTGGTGGTAAGAAATATTGTTTAGTTATTGTTAATGACTTCACAAGATTTATTTGGGTGTTCTTCCTTGCTCATAAAAATGAAGCATTTTCATATTTTTCAAAATTTGCAAGAAGAGTTCAGAATGAAAAGGGCTATACCATTTCCTGCATTAAAACTGATCATGGGGGAGAATTTGATAATCAAAGTTTTTCAGATTTCTATGAGGAAAATGACTTTCAATACAATTTTTGTACTCCTTATACACCAGAACAAAATGGTGTTGTGGAAAGGAAAAATCGCTCTCTGCAAGAAATGGCAAAAACTCTGTCGATTAAAAGCAAGATTCCTTTTCATTTTTGGGCAAATGCAGTTTTTACAGCTTGTTATATCATCAACAGAGCTTTTCTCATACCCTTTCTTGAAAAAACCCCTATGAGTTTTTCAAAGGTAAAAAGCTTAATATTTCATATTTTCGTTTATTTGGTTATAAATGCTTTATACCAAAAAATCCAAATGACCGCTCTGGCAAGTTTGATGAGAAAGCAAATAAATGATTTTTCCTTGAATATTCTACTACAAGTAAAGCATACAAAGTGTTCAATAAGAATTCACATACCGTGGAAGAAACAATGAATGTGAGGTTTGATGAAAATATTCAGACTCACAAAGATGAATTTGAACCATCTTCCAATATTCAAGAGTTATTTGAAGCTCCAGAAGAATCTTCAAAGATCGTTGAATCTGTAGAAAAAGGAAAAGAAGATACAATTTAGACTCAATCAGAACCTTCAGAGTCTGATGATATTCAGAAGGAAAAATTTGACAGAAACTGGAAACATAAATCGAGTCATTCGAAGAACCTCATCATTGGAGAAATAGAAGATGACATCAATATTAGATCTAAACACAAAGAAAACATCAGCAACTTGGCGTTGATATCAGAAAAAGAACCAAAAGAAATTGGTGAAGCATTATTAGATGAAAGCTGGATTGAAATTATACAGGAGGAATTTCAGCAGTTCAGAATCAATAAAATATGGAAACTTGTGCCAAGACCTAAAAATATCTCGTAATTAGAGCAAAATGGATATTCGGAAACAAATTGGATGACAAAGGGAAAGTCACAAGAAACAAAACAACACTAGTAGCAAAATGTTATTCTCAAGAAGAAGGCATAGATTATGATGAAACATATGCACCAGTTACCAGGTTAGAAGCCATTAGGCGACTATTAGCTTATGCTTGTTTCAATGACTTTAAATTATTTCAGATGAACGTGAAAAGTGCTTTCTTGAATGGCTATATCAAAGAAGAAGTATATGCGGAACAATCACCCAGTTTTGAAGAATCAAAGAAGACTGATTATGTCTATAAACTTAAAAAGACCCTTTTATGGTCTAAAACAAACACCCCGTGCTTAGAATAAGAGGTTAAGTAACTTCCTTTTGCAAAATGACTTCACAAAAGGTAAGGTTGACACAACCTTGTACATTAAGAGAAAATGTAAGGATTTTTTGCTTGTTCAAATTTATGTTGATGATATTATTTTTAGATCCTGTAACGAACTGCTTTACAAAGAATTTTCCAAGAATATGCAGAATGAGTTCGAGATGAGTATGATGGGCGAATTGACATTCTTTCTTGGCTTACAAGTGAAACAAATCAAAGATGGTACATTAATTTGCCAAGAGAAGTATGTAAAGGAGATTGTCAAGAAGTTTGGATTGCAAAATTGCAAGAAAATGGACATTCCTATGTCTCGTTCATCCAAACTGGATAAAGATGAAAATAGTAAAAAGGTTGATCAGAAAGTATATAAAAGCATGATAGGATCATTGTTATATCTTAATGCATCTAGACCTAACATATTGTTTAGTGTTTATATGTGTGTAAAATTTCAATCTAACCCAAGAGAATCACATCATTCTGCAGTTAAAAGAATAATCAAGTACATTGGAACTTATCCAATGTTAGGTTTTTGGTATTCTAAAGAATCAGATTTTACTCTTACTGGTTATTTTAATACTGATTTAGCTGGATGTAAAGTGGATATGAAAAGTACTACATGTACATGTCAACTACTTGGAAATATGTTTGTGTCATGGTACTTAAAGAAGCAAAACACAGTTGCATTTTCTACAGCAAAAGTAGAATATGTGGCATTGAGAAGTTGTTGTGCACAGATTCAATGGATGAAGCAACAGTTGTGAGACTTTGTTATTGAAGATTCAAGTATTGCAATCAAATGTGACAACACAAATGTTGTCAATTTGACCAAGAATCCAATTCTTCATTCACGTGCTAAACATATTGAAATCAAGCATCACTTCATCAGAAATCATGTTCAGAACGATGATGTGAATATTCAATTAATTGATTCTAAGAATCAATTAGCTGATATATTCACAAAACATCTTGATAAGTCTTCATTTGAGTATATTAGAAATAAAATATGCATTACTTATCCATTTTCTTGAAGTATACGTTAGACAGGAATTTTTCATACCCAAATGTTCTCCGTTTGAATGTCCATATCATACTCAAAAGAAAGGTACGTCCATAATTCAAATTTTGGCAGGTATATTTTTGGCATTTTTAGCAAGATATTTTTCGTATTTGTCACTTTTTGGAAGAAAATCAAGTATATATTCTAATATATCCGATTGATTGTTTGTGCTTAAAATATTTTTTCCATTCCTATAAGATAGGATCGCTTCTTATATCTTCTAAAAGTGTTTTACTTCCAAAAACCGTCATCTTCCTTTTATAAAACCCTAACAGTACGAACCTTTTTCACTCTCGACTACCACGACACTCAATAGTCTGTATCTCCTCCGACTCCAAGATCAAATCTTTTTGTTCTAGATCTGATCACAATGTCTTTCAAAAGACGATTTTCATGCATTTTGAACAAAGATTCAAAGTCTTTAGCACTACCAGAATTCATGGAGATATCAGATATAAAGTCAAATCATCACCAAAGCTCTTTAGAAGTGACTTGACAAGAACTACAACCATCGTCTGCACCTAAACCCAAAGGTACAACGGATTTTCGTTTCAACAACGTCAAACTTGTGTGGAAAGCATACAAAAGGTTGAAACGCAGTAATGCTTTTGCATCTGTTCTTCGTGAATGTCTGAAAGATAATGGCTTTCTCACATAAGCAAGTCTTATGCGAAGTTATTCTCAGTTTTGCTCTGGAACTAATCATGATCAAGTTAGTTCTACTCCAAATGAGACTTCTTCTAGTAAGGAAAAAGAGAATCGGGGAACCATCAACTCTCTCCGATAAGAAATCAGTTCGTACTAGCCCTAAGTCTACCAGTGCATCAAAATTTGTGATTCCTAATGATGATGCTAGGTTCTTTGATAATTTTGAGATGAAAGTAGGAATTATATCTGGTGTGCAAGGTAGTGAAGGTTTATTCAAAAGCACAGAGCACAACGTCTACCATCGGTTGCTGTTTGCTTGAGGGGTTATGAACCATCGAACTATTGATTTTGAATATCTTGGAAAGGCTGGTATCTCTGTAAAACATCTGTTTAAAAGATTGTGGATTTATGAATTTTGGCTGCAATCTGCCAATGTACATGCCGAACTGACTGCATATTTTTAGTCAAACCTTTCCATTTTGTCACCAAATTGACTTCAATTCACTGTTGGTGATAAAAAGTATGATTTAAAAGTCGAAGAACTGGCTTTGATTATTGGAGCAAAAATTTATAAGTTTACTCCATTGAAAGTGAGCCTAGAAGATGCTTCCAAAGCAGTTTCAGAGGATCAGAACTTTGCTAAAGGCTCTAAACGCCACATCTCCTACTCTGATCTGACCAGAAGAACAGTGATCTTGCATAAGATCATCATCAATTACTTGGAGCCTAAAGCAACCTCCAAAACTGACTTATCCAAATCTGAAATTAAACTCATTTGGGCTATTTTGAATGGAAAGTCTTTTTCTCTTCCACACATCATCATTTTCCATATATACAGAACTCTCTAAAAGGACAAGGGACAGCTTCCTTATGGTACACTCATCTCTCGAATCTTTATGTTCTTAAATATAACTATTCCTGATGAGTTGTGCAAAACCCTTGTACCTTGTATGTTTATTGGAGAAAAAATGCTTACCAAAATGAATCACTTTGATGATGTAAAGGAAAGAGCAAGCACAGCCAGAGGAAAGAATGCTTAGCTTTCAGAAGCAAAATCTATTGAGAAGAAAAATGACGAAGACAAAAGGGAAAGAAAAAGAACAGAAAGAAAGCAAACTGTCTCTTAAAGCCCATTCAAGGTGTACGGGAAGAAAAAAAGAATTCTTCTCCGAGATGAAGATGATGAAACAGAATACCTTGAAACAGGATAGAATGTTGAACATGTTTCTAAACCTAGTACAAAGGTTTCAGAACCAGCATCTGGAGACTCACATTTACATCAATAGGATGATATTTCACAGAAGATAGATGTAAGTCAATCTCTACTTGATCCTGAAGTAACTTTGAATGATACTACTGCTGCAAAACATGCAGATATTCAGGGGGAGATTCTTACAGAGGCAGGGGATAAGTTCGAACAGCATGCACCAGAAAATGTCTAGGGGCAGACTTTAGAAAACATGACCATTCTAACTCTTCTGCAAGAAATCAAAGAAAAACAAGCTACGATTGAAGAAGACGTAAAAAACCTTCAGAAAATTATTGAGAAAAACAATTAGATTCAACGTCTTCAAGCAGAGAAAAACAAGGCAGAGATAAAGGAAGCTATTACTCTATGTTCAACCAATATAGAGAAAGTTATGGGTTAATATTCTACCAAGATTGATGAAGCTGTTTCTATCTTGGAAAACTTTCAACTTGTTCGAACCCCATCAAAGAAATAACATGTTTTTTTCATATCCTCATTTTAAAATCATTATGGTTTTGTACTCTTAACATTCGACTTTATTAGATTAGATGCTTTATATCAACACTTTATTCTATTTATAATTGATTTATCTTTTTTTTTTTTTGCTGATGAGAAAAAGGGAGAGAGATTATGCAGATATTGTCGTACTAACACTTCAATATGTAGGTTATACAGGTTATACTCAAAGTAAGGGAAATACACAGATCTTACACGTTTTCACATTTATATATGTGTTTCATGCACTTAAAATGTTTATTTTCTTCAAATTTATTTGATATTGATTGAATCTGCATGGAAGTTTTGTCACCATAAAAAGGGAGAGATTGTTGAGGAAAACTCCTAATGGATTTTAAAGCTGACAAAACTCTCTATGTTTAACTTGTGAATCCGACATGCATTCCATTCCAGGTTAATATATTTTGGAAGTTCAGAAGAAAATATCAAAATTTACAAGTTTTCAGAACTAAAAGTTCAGACTCAAACATAAGATCTTCAGACTTTTTCATGAAAGTCATTTAAACTCTAATTATAAAATATTCAGATTTTATTAAGACCTACGCTGACTTAAGTTCTGAATTAGAAATTCTTCAGACGCAGAAGTTATGCAGACGCAGACGTAGACACAGAAGTCTTTCAGACCTAGAAGCAAAACTCATTCAGAACGAAACATAACAGTTAGTAATCTGGTATGGATTTCACAGAAGAAAAGTTTTGATTGACTCAATCTTAGGCTACTTAATTGACAATCAAACATTATGATAAGTATGCATTACAACGGATAAAGCTCTACTTATAAAAACCAATATTCTGATTATATGGGCAATCAGAATCAGCGGGATTCATATTTTGTCAACCAATGGCTACTCAATCCATTTTACACAAATATGTCCAAGATGAAGATTGGAAGATGATCATTTGAAGACTGTCCAACGGCTAGTTTGATAGTAGAGAAGTATAAAATGAGACCTACGAGAAGCAAAAGGAAGTATGAAATCAAGAATCAATAAATCCAAATCTTAGCATACTCCGATCCTTTCTCTTGTCTTTCTTGAACTAAATATCAAAATCTTAAGGAACACTTTGTAAGAGTGATTATGTAAGATAGAGAGTCCTATCATGCACAAGAATGCTGTCACTCAGTATCTGTAATTCCTCTTGATTACATAGTGAAATCCAGCCAGTAGGCTGTCAACGTGGAAGAGTAGACGTATGCTTACTATAAACCGAACCACTATAAACTTGTATGCAGTTTTTCTATTTCTTATCTTTTAATTTACATATTGCACATCAAGAATACTGTATATTTAAACTGTTTTGAATTTGAATTTTATTCATACTCAACCGTGGTCAATTATTTCCGCTTAAATTGATCAAAATTATTTAACATCACCTATTCACCCCCTCTAGGTGATCCTTGCTAGCTACATCACTCAACTCTTAACCGGTTGGACGGCGAAGGTGGTAAAATAATTGCTTCTAAAATGGCAAAGGGAACATAATGAATCGAACAGTTTCTGCTCCCTAAATGACTATAACGACCTTTCGTTGTTGTGGCATCTATCTATTAATTCGAGCCACATGTCCACTAATCCACGAGATTATAACCGTGCATTGTTTTCAGGAAATGACATGTTGCTAGAGGCCTCATATTTCTTGGTATCTTTTTGTAAAACCCAATTTTAATTTACTGTATGAAAAGTTTCTACGAGTATCGCACTATTCAATTTGATTATTCGCATTCACACACACACCAACGTCTGCCGCCTGCTATTCGCTGACACCGTCCACATCCTCACACCGCCGCCCCCCTCTCGCCACCGGTCGTCACCCACCATTGCCTGCTATTGGCCGCCTCTAGTTGCTGTCCTCTGCATTGGCCGCATCACTATCCACTGCAGCCTCCCCCCATTGTTTACCGCCCGCCGTTCACTGCTATCGTCCGCCCTCCTCCCACTACCGCCCCCCTCCTGCCTCTGGTCATTGCCCGACGTCGGCCATCGTCCTCCGCATTGGCTGTGTCACCAGTCGCCGCCGCCTCCCCCACAGTCCACCGCTTGCCATTTGCTGCCCCCCTCTCGCCATCAGTCGTCGCCCGCCATTGCTCGTCGTTAACCGCCTCCAATTGCCATCCTCTGCACTGGCCACGTCGCCGTCCACCACCGCCTCCCCCTATTGTCCACCGCTCGTTGTTTGCTGCCATAGTCGGCCCCCCTCCCACCTCCGGC
The DNA here is from genome assembly GCA_024500025.1 of Syzygium aromaticum. Lineage (NCBI taxonomy): Eukaryota > Viridiplantae > Streptophyta > Magnoliopsida > Myrtales > Myrtaceae > Syzygium > Syzygium aromaticum. The sequence continues at coordinate 6,371,094 of CM044894.1, forward strand.
CGTTGCTCGACGTCGGCCATTGTCCTCCACATTGGCTACGTCGCCGGCCGCCACCACTGCCTCCCCCCACCGTCTGCCGCCCACCGTTTGTTGCCACTGTCTGCCTCCCACCATCCGCTGCACCTATCGTCCACTTGCCAATCACTCGAGAGGGAGAAATTTTGTGTCATTACCAAACAAATTTTTTTTTTAGGAATAAAAATTTTGTGTTGTTATCAAACGTGTTTTTTTTTGCTCAGGAATAGAAATAAAAAAAGCAAGAAATTGATTTCTGAAACAGAATAGTTGTCATTCACAGCCTAATAATTCCAAGTTTAGAATCTTGACGAGTTTGTTGTTGCCAATCACATTTTCGTTATCACATTGGATAATTAGTTTGTCATGGATCAGTTAACATATTCTAGTTGACTTATAACTCATTAACTTTTGAGTGAAAATGAATCCAATTAAAAGTGTGCAAAACAACCGGGAACTGTTCGGACCGGTTGAAAACTGTCCAGACTGGTTGAGAACCGGCAATTCCCATGAGGACTGGTCCAGCTCTAGATTCCCAGTTTTCAATTTCAATTTACTAAAACTGGTGAAAATAAATTTTCCGATTTCACATGAGGACCGCCCTCCCGAACCAAACCAGTACATATATATTTTAATTTTTTTTGTTTTTAGATGAAAACCCTAGTTTCCTCTTCGTCTCTCGCCTCACTCATCTCGCGGCCTCGTCTCCCTCTCGGTGGTCTTTAGCTTCGTCAATCCCTCTGTTGCTCTCGCTCTGAATTGCCTCTAGCCTTGTCACTCCCTCTATCACTCTTGCTCTTGGTCGCCAAAGTAAACAAGGCAGCAATTTTGAACCCATAGCCATACTGGTCAGTTTGGCAGCAAGAGCGACGACATCTAGACAATTAAGACCGCCGAGTTTGACCAAGAAATAGATAGCAAAGATCACGGGCAGCATGCGGCGTTAAGTGAACTCTGTGAAGGAAAAACCAGCATGAAACAAGGACTAACAGGAGTGTCTAGCAACAGATCATAGATTCGCGTATGAATCGGCGCCGTATAGAGGCGAAAGTGTGGGTGACGAGAGACAACAAGTGCAACGAAGAACTAGCAGCTTCATCGATGGAGATCTCAACAAAGTTTGGCGCAAGGCTGCTGCTTCGGCTCGGCAAAGCTCCTGGCTAGCTTGTCGTGACAAAAGGGTGGCGTCATCGATAAGGCAATGGCGATGTGGTGCTTAGCCTCATGAGGTCTCAGCAAAGCTGGAGCTCATCGAGGACAGGAGGGTGTGATGGTGTAGGGATCATGGAGAACACTTGATGAATTTGTTGGAAACAATTTGATTGGTTCAATGGACCCACTTTGGAACTGGATCACCGTGAACTAGATCGGTAATCCGATTCCTGGTTCTAATTTGTTGAAATCTGTCTTTAGTGAGCAATTCCCAATGCTAAGGTGGGAACTGTCCACTCTGGAATTGATTTCCCCTAAATCCAATTGGATAAATCGACGGGTTTGAACTTTGGCTTTCTCTTGACTATCTCCCCAGGTGAAAATATCATGCTTTTGCTACATGCTTTCATCAAATGGTATTAATGCCAATCGTTGATTGGTACTCTATTTCCAATATGTTTAGGTGTTTGATAAATATCTCAAGAAATGAATCTCACGACCAACACTAGAAAGAGACTATAGATGGCAAACTTGAGAAAGAGACAACGAATGAAGGTGGTTGTCGATGAATATTCTAGTTGAGATATGTTCTTGCATAAACATACGTGAACTAAGAAGAGCAGACCCAATACCGAGCTCTCACACATAAGAGGAGATTGTTAAGATACACGTGAAGTGAAGTAATTAATAGATTCTAATTAATTTGTAACTTATTTACTTAAACTTTTGACTGTGATGGTATCTAAGTCGAATTCCCAAGCGAAGGTGTTGGAATATTTATATGGAGTTAAGATTACAAATCTTGGATGGTTAACCAAACTTATTTCCTGCCTCAGTCGGTGCAGAACAGAACATGGTTTTCAACCAACCAGCCACGTATGTACGGTTGCCCGTTAACGGTTTCCTCTTCTGGTTTTGCTGATTTCACGCCACATCGTTAAGCAAAAAAAGGGAGAAACTTTATTTGGGTAGGCAAAAGGATTTCACATTTAGAGAGAGAGAGAGAAAGGGTCGGTGGAAATATGCGAATAAAAATGGTTGGGACATCCTGCCCAATCCACACCAGAATTGTCGTTTTTCCCAGAACAGCCAAAACATTACTTCTTGCCCCCTCGCTCTCTCTCTCTCTCCCTCTGCAACCTATTCCTCCTGTCTGTCCACAAACTGTTTGTTGTTTTGCCCAAAGAAAGGAAAAACAGAGAGTTTGGGGCAGCTTGTTGGTGGAGGAGGAGGACAGGAATTTTCCGGTCTGGGAGTAGTGAGGGGGCTCCCAGGCTTTCAAAACCACTCATCTTCCTCATATTGTTCTTCTCTCCTTCATCCTTGGTTTTCCCCATCATTGGATTGATTAGATTGTTGGGTTCTCCATATTGAGCTTGAAGCTCAACTACCCAGATGTGCTCCAGCTTCTGAAAGTTTGGGAGATTTTTGGCTATTCGGGCCTCTGTATCTAGACTTGCTTTCATTTGATTGCATTGAAACATCCATTTGTTTCATCAGCAGCTCATATTATAGCTGAAAGAAGCCAATCGTTTTCTTTTTTTTTCATTTACCCCATTGAGCATCAACTGCACCTTTGAATGCGAGCAGTTTGGGTGTATGTAGCATTGGTTGCTTTTCTTGAAACCGTTTACATAGAGGAAGAACAAGAAGCACTTGCTACAAGCATCTTGTGATTCTGGATTGGCTAAGCCAACTACCCACAAAAAAGTTTTGTCGCTTGAGGTGTCAACAGATAGAGAAGAAGCTCTCCGTTTATTTTAGTCAAGACTTTCAACGACGAGGCCCACCGGTGGGTTCGGTGGGCTTCATCAGACAAACAAGAACCCACAATTTTGAAGATCCCTCTTGGCCATTCTTTCATGAAATTATAGTGCGTTGAAGAACGAGAAGATAATTCTGTTTCCACTTGCTAAGTACCGTTCCTTTCCCTCTATTGGGTCCTCTACTCACCTTCCTTTATCACGTATTATACCGAAATTGATTTTGACTCATTTGGAATTTCACCTTTTCTGATGCTACTTTACTTCTTGTTCACTTGCCTCTCCTTCATCCTCTTTTTGAAGTCTCTCCCTCTCAAATCTCTCCCTGCATGGGCAAGCGGGATGTCATTGTTGTCACTCTGGAGCTATCAGGAGTTCTCTTCTTTCCGCACTTCTAGTTTGATGAATAGCTTTTGTAAAAGCTGTTTTCCTCAAACACGCTCTAAGATGTCCTTCAAGAAGATTAATCTTTCTTCCAGAGTAGATAATGTAGAGACCGGAGAGATGTTGGTATTAGATTTGCCCGAATTGGTCTTAGAATGCATCCTGGAGAGGCTTCCACCAGCTGAACTTTTTAACATGGCTGGTGTGTGTAGTTCTTTGAGGAATAGGTGTGTAAGTGATCACCTCTGGGAAAGGCACATGAAGCAAAAATGGGGCAGAGTCATTGGTCCAGCTGCATATCGGGAGTGGAAGTGGTATATCGCTAGTAGGAGGGAGATTTGCAATCTCAAACAAGGCAAACAAAGGGGGTTTTGGAGGCTCCTGTTTGCTGTTTGGCCTCTATCATGGACAAAATCAAAACTTGATAACAGTGAAAAGCAGAGGATTCCCCTTAGAACCGATTCAATCATGTCTTGGTATCTTGCTCTTGAGACTGGCAAGTTCTGCTTCCCTGCTCAGGTTTACAACCGTGAGGTACATAAATAAAAAAAATACTTTCCAGCTATACAATTTCATTAGCTTCTCTTAAATTCATTTTGTTTCTTCTGTTCATGGATTTTGCTTGTATTTCAAGGGTATTTAGCTTCTGATTTAATTATATGTTCTTTTTTACCATGACAAAGTATGTTTTGTGCATTCTGCAGAATGGTCATGTGGGATTTATGTTGTCTTGCTACGATGCTGAGCTTAGTTATGACTCTCAAACTGACACCTTCCAAGCCAGGCAAGTGAATGATATTGCCTCCCCTGGAGCATGCTTATCAGATTAAGTCATGTACTAACAAGAGATGTATTTAGCTTATACTCCTGATCTTATTCTGTTTTAAATAGCAATCTGTCCGACGAGGATCGGCATGTGCATCTTGATCTTTCTCGTCTAATGTCTAATTGTCTGACTATGCAGGTACCCACCTCATGGAAGGAGAGCGGGTGCAATAGAAAGTAATGTCACATGGGAGAGACTAAGGGCACAACCTGTTGATACTCCTCCACATGATCTTCATATTTCTGACTGTCTGAATGACCTACATCCTGGTGACCACATTGAAATTCAGTGGAGGAGAAACAAAGAATTTCCTTATGGTACGTCTGATTAGCTAATTCCCTTGTCTTTACTTCGTTTCTGTGATCCATTCTCTTTTTCCATTTCTTGCTCGTGTTCGTCGAAGCAATTTCCATTTCAAAATGCAAGTAAATGGACACAATCGCTAAGTACACTCAGAAATGTTCTACCCTTTACTATCTTTGATATGTCATATTTTCATTTTATTGGGATAAAAGCCAGAATAATTGTTGCCGCTGATGTGATTTTCATTAAGGGATGACCTTCTCAGTATCTCATGACCATTGACTTACAAAGAGAGTTGGCCACGCCTAATTTCATAGCTTAGGTTTTACTACTCCAGTACTGGCTGGCTGGTTGAACTACATAGTTAGCCTGTCAGAGGTGGAGAAAGGCTTGTTAGTTGCCTTTATCAGCATGAAACTGTTTTTAGAATGGTGGCTGCTGGGTGTGACTTACATGATAAAAGTTACTTGAACTGCTAATGTAGATTGACAGTTTGTTCTGATGTATCATGGCCATTTCAGGTTGGTGGTATGGTGTTGTTGGTCACTTGGATTCATGTGATGGCAATGTGAACTACTGCCGATGTCACAACAGTGGTGAGTTATCGATTTCATTTACAACTCAGTCAGATGAAACTATTCAAATTATGGAGTTCGATGCCTGTAAATGGGAGCAAAATATGACAAAATAGGGGAATCGTATTCTGATTGGTGATGGATGCATCTTTTCTTTTGAACTGTCACAACCATTTTGGAGTAGCATGTAGGGGACCAACTTCTCAGCTAATCAGCCAACTAGCATCATGTACAAATTTGACGTGTTCATTCTTGCAACACAAAGTTAACACCTTTGGAAACGTGGATGATAAGAAAGCACATTTTCCTTTCAGTTAATAGACATCTGCTTTGTCTTTGGTCCTTGGCAAGACCACACTTTCACTGTATGGGACCGCCACTTGTTCCATTCTCATTGGTCCCCAGGACAAATCATTGTCAACATGTTATGCTGTTCACCAACAACATGATAAGCTTCGTCTGAGAGGAATAATTAAGGCCGACCATATTGAAGTTGTTGCTCAATATACCGTTTTGGAGTCTTATGGCATTGTGGGGCTCCAAAATTTATTCTAAGCTTAGCGAATCATTATAAATGCTTTTTTTTTTGTCTAAAATTCTTCTGAGCTACCCACCATTTCGTGTTGCTTCACCTATTCTATATCCTAGATGTGCCCCATGATAATGGAAAAGCAAAATGGTCCCTCTTTCCTTTGCCACATCCATAGTTGACATGCTTACATGGTGGACAAGAAACAGACGAAGCACTTTAAGCGGCTTATGCACTTCTAGAAGAGCGACCTGTTCCAGTTTATATCATAATTGAGCAAGAGAAGCTTACCGAGGCCTTTGTCTGCAACTTTAAGATACAGAGAGTTTTCCAGTAATGTCGAAGCCACAATTCTTCGTTTGAACTTCTATATGACTGTGATTACTCATAGCTAATCTTTTCATCGAACATTTTTATTTGTCATATTGAGATTCAAGTGCTCTGGTGAATAGCATAGGTGTCACATGTTGAGGCTTTTTAAAGCAAATTATTTTTCTTTGACTTTCCAGCCAAAGCTTCAACTATTATTTAATTATAGAGTTACAAAAAAAAATTATATATAGTTCTACAGTTTAATATGTATTGTAATGGATATTGTCTTCAACTTCCCGCTCACATATTTTGTCGGAGTAGGCCGATAACAAAATGGATATTTTTGTTGACAGACACGGTGATGCTGGAGTTCAGACAGTACACCCCAGGTTCGCGGTGGAGACATACGGCCATAAATAGGAGAAACCATAGGGAGGAGGGCAATGAAGCAGACGGTTTTTACGGAGGAATCAGAAAGCTTAAAAGCGAGAGAGAGATTTCAATCTGGAAGAGTCTGTGGCCAACGGAAGTACTGGAGTAGGTTCGGATGAAGTCTACTGGTGCAGCTAATTAATCTGAAGACTCCCCCATTCGAAAGTAAGAACATCGATTATTGAGTATAATTATTTTCTTCTCGGTCGAAGTGTCTTGCACAGACTCTGACAGGCTTTTGACTGTGTTACACGAGGTGGCCCTCCAGAATTCCATTATTATATTCATCCTTTGGTATAATTTTTTGTGGGAGGATTAGTCCGTGGTCCATATGATACTTCATGTGAATTGCCTCCCATTGATTGAAATTTGATGTACCATACTCAAGATAGTGCAAACAACATAGTTGATAAATTGAAAAGCGGCTGTAGTTCGATGAATCGGTACCTCTGGTTGTGTATATTTGGTCAATGCAGCACATTGTCAGTTGCTATGGTGCAAAACTACTGGTTGCATTGTGGCACACTAACGTATATTCGCTCCCATACCGTGAAAATTGAAGGAAGTGGGTCGGTAATTACGTAATGGGGTACGATGCGATTGGTATGTATATACCATGTCCATGCTATGTGAATGCCGTGCTATTTTGACAGAGATAAACAGTTCCACTAGTCAAGATTCAAGAGCCTTTTTGAAGTTCTGAAGACAACATCAATTTGCAAATTTTGGAGTCTTGGGACGACTTGAAAAAAATCCCGCCTTTCATTTTCTTACACCAACAAAGATGGGTACAGTAATGGAAATTGATATAAATATTTAGGGACTAGATATGTGGGTGAGTTGACAGGATCATCCAAATTCCAAAGCGTACAAGAACTGCAAGATTTTACCTTGAATTCCTCCCAATTTGCGCCAACTTGAACTCAAACGACTACATATACCTTGACCTTCATTTCAGACCATAACCCAAACAAAGAAACAGCCTCGGCCTGTACTGCACAAGTGTCATCTTAGCCACTGTTGACCCTTTTCTCTGCTCATCATTCTGAGTAGTTGCTCCACCACTTCCAGTTGACTTAAAGCTCAATCTTCTCAGGATATTGACAGTGGGCCTAGCTTTTACCTTTTCATCACCTTCTTTTCTTCCGGTGGCCGATGATGATATACTCCTCAGCAGAAACTTCCTGATCCTTTGCCTCTTACTCTCCCTCACAATGCACTCTCCATTTTGTCTCTTGCCCTCCTCAACTTTGCCATGTGGTTCTCGTTGTTTTGGGCTCTGCATGATATATTGCTCATGTTGTTGAAGACTGGCTTGTTTTCTTTGGTTAGGCACACATTTGGAAAAGGGCAGATTGGCGGAGTCCAGTGGCTCAACCGGCAGTTTTACAGGTGCTCGAGATGTTTCTTGCTCATTTTGCTGGTTTTTCCTCCCCTTCAAGTCAGTGGACCTCCGCGGACTCTCGGCTTTGAAGCCCTGCAAATTGTATGGGAGATCATGGTGAGAGTTGGATTACCACGAAGCCTGCATTTACAACTCTATTCGTTTAGACTTATCAAGGGAATACTATTTCTGCAATTTCATCAGATGTCACATAATCTCAAAATGTCGAGAACCTATCGACTCCACAACTCTAATTATTCAGTGGGAAGATTGAATGTTGACCGAATAATGTAGTGGCCGGTTACTGGTGTTATGGCTCCCTGCATAATGTACCACTTTGCTATATTTGGTTCACAGGCGTGTTAGAACAAGGACAAGTCCTATGAGGTGCTCGCCTCAGTGTTCTGCCAGTTTTCTAGAAGTTACTACTAACTTTAATAATTCACAATCCGCAGAAAATGAACTAACCCTAAATGGTGAGAGCGACTGAGTCTGCCCGTGACTGTTAGCCTGCGTCGTCCTTCTTGCACTGCTGTCTTCCTTGACATTCTCCAATGCCACCATGAACGGGTCGAAATCATCATTCCACAGGCTCTTGAACTGGAAGGGGACCTTAAAGCCCGATCTCAGGGACCTCGACAAAGGTGAACCGATAGGACTCTGATTTCCGCTCTTGCCCCCATAATAGGAACAAGGTGGAGGCTTCAAAGGCATCAATTTCCCATCACAGAAGAGCTCATCAGCAAAAGCCATTGAAGGGAGTGAGTCACCCCCCATTGGCCTTGCTTTCTTATGGAGTGGGGACTCGAGGTCCTGGCTCATGATAAACTCGCCCGCATCGAAAACCTGCCCCCAACTCGCATTGAACTCGAAGTCCAGATCAGAATCAGAGCTCGTCTGCTCACATGACCCTATCGGGTCTAATTTTCCGGCATCAAGATTATATGGAGGATATGCATTCTCTCTGCAGGGACTAGCCGGTGCGCTGTAGAACAATGAGGCATTGCTCATTCTCAGTGCATCAGGACTGGTGGCTGCACTCACATAGGAAAAACTTGAATCAGATGGAGAAAATGATGCCATTGATTTGAGTGTTCTCAGGAATTTCTTTTGCTCCTGAAAATCCAGAAATTGTTGCGGTGATATATAAGGATCATTTCGTGCTTTACTGACAAAACAATGATCAAAGCTTAGGCCTAATTGACGGCTAAAAAAATCGGAAATTTCGGGTCAATTCACAGGACTCGGAAGCATAAGTTTGTTATTATTCACTTTCTTCAGTGACTGAATATTTGTCTCATTCTGAGGGTTGGTCGGTCTGTTTTGGTTATTGTATATGGAACACCATTCCTTTGATGCTCAACTTTGTAATTTTCAGCCAAGGAGTAGAAAAAAGGATACACAGTCAACGGAATGTTCTTTTTCTAAACTATTACTATTGTCAGGTCAATCGTCCACAGAACCAGACAGCACAAAAATTCTTCTGATGGACATCCTTTCTCCTTTTAATATAGAATGTTACAATTCTGTTGGTTGTCAGCTTATTCTGAGGGTACTTAGCATTTCTTAATGGCACTTGTTTAGCATACAATGACATAGACATCAGAATAAATTTCAGTGATATAGACCCATTGCAAGAACATTAAACAGGCAAAAATCGTCTTTACATTGCCAAATCACGTTTACACAAGTACCTTAAAAGCACATGTCAGTGTTTCCATCATCAAATTAGTTTGCTAACCCTGGATTATCAACGTTATAATTACTGGGATTAACATTCTTTAGGTTGACATACCATGCCTTGCTTGCATGACTTTTACTGTACTTAACAATGTGTGGTATGACCAAATCGACTACCGATCCTTTTTCTCCAACAAATGCCTTCAACTTACTTGAGAAATTTTTACATAAATTCATAACTAAATTCATCACATATAAAAAAGTCAAGGAAAATTACCGCCTCATATAAAAGCCTGTACATTTCTTATGCTATGATTAAATTTGTCTACCACATCGTCCATACAATACATCCAGAAAGAGCTTCAGATTCTCCGCTCAGTCAAACAAATTAGAGCTGGATACAAAGGAACGAACTGATGCAATTCGAGGACCAGGATCGAACATGTAGAATAGCATCTCTTCTCCCATCTCATTATCATCAGGAACAGGAGTTACCTGCAGCGGAGGATGTGATATCATTGATGGAAAAATATCGTTTTATTCTTTTGGCCTTACTCTTACCTTCTTGGATAAGAGGAAGCCGCATTTCCTGCTCAAGAAGTGTAGACACTTGCTTAAAGACACATCACAACCACCAAAGGTTTTGTCACGAGTCTTTTGATCTCTTGGAACATTAAGCTCAACCGGCACAAAAATTACCGGAAATTCAATCAGAAATACAAAAGATAAGTTTTCCTGCATCTGAAGAAACAAACTGTCTAATCCACTTCTAACATAGCACAAAACCTTTCAAAATTTCTATTATACCTTCCCGGGAAGAACTAGAAAGGAAAGTACACCAAACTCAAGTAAAACCAGGAAATCATCACTATACTCTGGCAGGAAAGGCTTTTGTAAGAAATATGCATTGCTAGCTTTTGCGTCACGATCTTCAGTAGCCTGTCCTGGGATTGTTGTCTCCTCACAGAAGATTCGTCAGGTTCTTGTCTCTGTTGTTGAAAGACCTTGTATTTTTCATCTAATTATCATGGAATGCTTCTCTAAGCAAGCTTTCTTCACATTGAACATCCTGCAAGCACTAAATGCATCTGTCACAGAATGACTTCATAAATAGTCCCTTCTAGATTCCCCACAACAGATCGACTCCCAGGTACTTCAGCAATCTTCATTCCATGTCCTGTAGCTTCATTTATAACCATGGAGTCCATCCTGCAAGGAAGGAGCATACAATCGGTTTTGCATTCACTCTCCCAGAAAATTATGAGAGCAGAGAAAAATTAGCTCCTATTTGGTAAGAAATTTGATTCAGGTATTCTAGAAAGAAAATGGTTTTTACCAGGAAGTACTCAGGGAACTGTGAACAAGCTCAAACAACATCTAAAGGAAATAGTCATGGCCACGATTTTGTAGTTATGGAATTATATCTTACATAGAAAGGAGCAAATCAGACGCTCAGTGTAGAATAACTTGGAAGCATGCATCCACATATCAAATCTTGGAACTGTCTTATTAAACAGAAGACACAGCGAGTTCATCTCGCATTGCAGTTTTAGTAAACAAACATGAAGAATGAAATTACACTGACTCTACTCTATGCTTTTTCCAAGATAGCAATTTGTGAATGTTCTTGAGAGCTTCTACAAAAAACTTAATCAGGAAATTACATTTTAGCTCGAGAAACGTAGGCCATTATGAATTTGCAGCGTCCTTTTCCCCTTTTTTGCAGTAGTAGCTTCACTGTCTCAAAAAGCAAAGGAATGCTTGCTTGTTGAAAGCGTATACATAGTCAAGGCTTTTGCTTGTAGGTTTCACAATATTGGCAATGAAACAGATGTGCACAAATTAATATAAAGAATATCTGCCTTTTACCATAAGCGAAAGAAATTTTAGCTTTTGCAGTACTACAGACATCGCTGATGGAGCGAGAATGCAAGACTTAGGTAAAGTCTGTAGTTCAACTAACAACAAAGAGGATAATGACAACAACATATAAACATCAGAACACAGATATACTGTTTAGGATCCATCATCTACTAACATGACTAAAGTGAAAATCCAATTGAAGTAAAATCCTGGCATGCTCAAGTCATTGGGCTATAAAATTGATTATTCCTCAGAGAATAGATAAGCAGAATTTTGTTAATTTTTGTCAATATAGGATATATATGTCTGCTCCAAGAATAAGATCAAATCCTCCCGAGTGACTTCCCAAAATTTGCTCGATCTGATCAACATTTCCCCATTCTAGCTTCTCAGCCACAAAACCTGAACACAAGAAATCAGAAAAATAACATACCAGCCTTCCAAACAACTAAATTTCTTAACACTAATTTCTCTCACCTGTGCAATTACTGTAACTCTCGGAAGAAGAATGCAGCTCTATGTTTTTCTGCAAAATCTGAGCATGTAGGGATGCGCAAAATGTCCAATATCAGAACTCAATGACAGAACTACATGAACTCTAGAATCAGAATTCACCCTCTTGGGTCTTGCCTTGAGAACTTCATCATTATGGTCAGTCAACACGACTTCACGACAAAATCTACCGCAAAGGATTCCTGTTATACCTGATTTTTATGAAGTGCCAATTAGCTTACATAACTGGTCGTCTTCCATCTAACAAAGGGAAAAAACACGAGACTGATGTCCAAGATCACTCACCGACACCAGAGCCTAGTTCAATAACAGAACAACCTCGGAGCAAGTCAACGTTCTTCGAGAGGAACTCATTCAAAAGTACAGCTCCAGGCCATACCAGCTGCCCCGTCAGATCAAAATCAGCTGCCTCATAAGCAGTCAGCATACAAAATTAAACATCACATGGATTATGAGTCTCATCGACAAGGGAATGTCATCCACAGGGTCGACTCCGAAATGCTTTCTAGTCGCACTAATTGCCTCGAGCATGTTATGCAAATGGTATATTTTGTGTGTGCTTGTGCACAATGCATTGAGCTGAATTACCCAGTTAAAAGTTCACCCACATTTTACTTCCGTAAAACCTACACCCTACTACTTCTTCTTCCATTCATTTACTATCTCTTGCATAATATGCAGATGGCAGTATATCATAGCTAAGCGCCTACAGGTTCATATGAGCCAACGAATTGAACGGAACATCTCTTGTCCAATGAACAAACAAGGCATGATCCACTATCCTTAGAGATTCCTGGCTCTCTGATTTAAGCAGCCGGAGCAAGGAAAGGAACTCACTTGAAGCGGACTGAAGACAATAAAGCTCAAGAACTTGCGACCCAAAAGTGAATTTGGTCAGCTGGTAGCTGCACCAAGCACTATTTCGCGATCAACGTCGGCACGATACAGAGCAAAAGAGAGTATACACACATACCAGTGAAGACATATATATGCAGAGAAAGAAGCGTACTTGTCATTGATAAAGAAAGACTCGTCCAAGCAAACCACGTCTTCCTCGTCTTCTTGGTGGTCTCCGGCCATGGCCGTATGCTCCGCAAGCTCCGATGGGTGAAGCGTTCGAGAAAGGGGTCGCGACTCGCGAGTACAGGGGACGGAGGGACGAAGAAAGAGAAGCAAGCGGGTCATTTTACTGGGCCTATGATGGGCCTAAAACAGTTGTACTACGGCCCATCAAGATCTTGTTTACATGGGCCCAAATCAAAATCAATTGGAATGAGTTGTAGACTTTGTAAAACTCAAACTTGCTTGAGTTCCTCTAGGTTAGTGTTTTCCCTCTTCTTCTTCTATTTCCCAAACTATCGTTTAGGGCTTGTACGCAGTGAAAATCTCTCTCTCTTGATCTTGATAGTTAGGTTGTATCTGGGTTGGTTTTTGCACATGGAAGTTGAAAACCTAAGTCCTCCTTTGTGGAGTTTGGCAAGGAATTATTTCATTGTGACTTGATCTCGATGAAGTTACGGATGGTATAAACGAATAAGAAACTTTATAATGGCCATGAGGTAACACGCTAGTCATTTTAGGCTGCACCACTCATTCCCCTTATAATATCCTGTTTACTTCGATTTGAAGGTTTGGCGAACATCAGATTAGTACCGAATAGAAGAGCCGACATGATGAGATGCGATGGTCTTTCTCGGATTCATTTCTACGTCAATTTGAGGATGCAAAGTTAACCAGCCAACATTAATGTGGTACGAAGCAGACTGCTTGCAAAGTCATTTTGGAGCTCCTTTACTCAGTAACCTTGCCGATGCCAGTTCTGGTCTTCCGTGGACCAATCCCAAATTGTTGTTTATGGTTAACTTTTACAACTAACACCATGTCCTCGAAAAAAGGATAAGAAATGGCACAATAGTGGCCTAAAGTGTTGCAGGAGGAAACCGGGACGTAAGAATAACGTAAGACCGATCAGATTTCCAGGTGTCTAAAACGCTTCATATAGCCAGGAAAATGAAGAACTGCAAGGATAATATATAGAGCGTAGATGACCCCAACATGATCAATGGCACTCATGGTCACACACACACACACCCAGAAAGAGAGAGAGAGAGAGAGAGAGAGAGAGAGAGAGAGAGAGAGAGAGATAGAGATGTCCCAACATTCATCTGTTCAATGTGCAGTGGCCTACCTTCAATTAAACTATACTTTTTCCGCTCCACGAGTTTGGGAAATGATTGTACACAAGAACAGCTAAGCTGAAGATAAAGAAGGAAACTTTAACAACTTTTGAGTACAAGGACCGGATCTAAATGAGAACAATCCGGAAAGGAGCTATTCACCCGGACTCCTTGACGAGTCTATGAATTTCTGGGCAGCATCTAACGTCAGTTCTTCGAACACCTACATTATTACGCATGGGATAGTGAGATCAGTACGACAGACTTAGGAAAGTGCAGAGGTAAAGGGATTATGACTGAACCAGGACTAGATCTCTGCATACCAGTTTCCTATGAACTTGTCGAAAAGCTTCGCAAAACCGCTCCGCCTCAGCAGCGCCCACCTGAAAAACAATCACACATACTTAGTTTTTTGTTGGTGATATTTCCCTTGAATATTCACTTTGCATTCGCTCAAGACAATATCCCAACCATGAGAAGTAAATCTCTAGGTAGCAAGCAGATCATCATTTATTGCTCCGAGAAGCATGTATCACTCTATTGCAACAGGCCAAAAAATGCATACATATTCGACTAGACATATATCAACACTAATCTATCTTTCCCAAAAAAAAAGTCTTTGGAACATTAAACTGAAGTCTACCTGCATATCAAGTTTGAGTGAACTACTGGTCAGATACTAATTTTCATTTCTTTACGCATACAGCCACGTTTCGACAGATGTTCGACATGCTATACCTCGTCCTATTCTGGTATTAGTTAAGCAAAGAAAATGAAGGTTCAATGAGCAAAGATATCCTTGCTATCAATATCATGCCTTCCAATGTCACTCAACTCTTAACTGTTCAAGCAACCACCTGTAGTCTTAGTTATACTTTTACTTCGTGCATGTGCAGTGCAATCAAACACATGCATTCCAGTAAATGAATTGGGCAGCTAATTCAGTCACACAGAAGGACAAAAAAGGCATGCTGTGTAGCGTGCAACTAAATGAGCAGTTGATCTAACACATCTCTCTTTAATTATCAGAATATGCTACTGATGGAGCTTGATGTACCTTCCTCTCAGCAGCCAATAGTAGCTTCCCCCAGAATGCATCTGCCAAAACAGACATAGGCCAAAGGGATGAATAAGATTTCCTATCACAAAAAAGCCTTGCAAGCACAAAGATGTCTCAGAAACTGAAACATATGCATGCCATCTCCATGTATTAACCAACTGGCTTCATATGGCATTTTATTGCAGGACAAAGGCAACAATGAAGTTAATGTAGAAAATATCTTTATCTGCCCGAATCAAGGTAGCTCAGCATTAAGTCAACAGCTTAGAATAAATCAACCTCTTAAACATAGCCAAGGAAATCTTCAAAGAAGGCATAATTAATACTTTCAATGCAACTTGTGACATCATTTTACCAAGATTCTTAGATGGACAATTTGAAGATCAAAGTAGTTTATTGTTAACTTACAAACACGATATTTCTTCAAGAATGGAATTTCAGATTATTTTTCTTAGTAAGTGGTTGCAGAACCAAAATTTATCAGTCATTTTCACAATTGAATGGTTTTCTAAAACTTAGAGAAAACCATAAAACATTATTCAACTATCATTTTGCTTTGATTATCAACTCAACCAGCGAGGAGTGGTGCCACCACAAAGGTCAGCTTAAATCCATCCTTGATCGTATAGTAACGCAGAAAGAGTCATAGAAGCTGTGTCAAGCTCCTTCAGCCTCGGTCTCACCGATTGCAACAAATGAAAAGAAGAAGAAGAAGAAGCAAAGCAATGTTTCCTTAGAGATGCAGCGAAACAGGTTAAGGACTCCGCTATAGACACATCACAAGAAATAGCTGATAATTCACGTCTGGAGATGGAAGATCATATGCCCGAGTTCATTAGGACGATGATAAATCAAATGCAGGGTCCCAAGGGTAGTAGGTTACCAGACCGTTCCCCTAAATTCCTTGGTTCACTGTCCTCGACCTCAGCCGATGCACCTCGCAATTCCTTCACCTGTTGTGCATAACAAAACAGGGTGATCTCAGCAACCAAATGCCAATGTATATGAATGTACGTAAAAATGTTGCACTATGTCACAAATATAAATATTTCCGCAACTATAAGTACCAAGCTATCTCTTGCTGACTGAGAGGTTGACTGTCCTGAAGAATCTTCATCAGCCTGAGAGCATAGCAAACAGATGATCATCGCTGCAGAAAAAGGTTTTCCAAACTGAAGAGCATAGGAATGTTCATCTTGAGTGACTGTAAGCATTAAAGACACAGAAAGAGAACCCCCGAGATGAACAAGAGACGAGGATTGCTTCCAGGCAAGAGCAATTCAAACAGTTCCTTACGCGGCCGACCATACAGATTTAAGGATATGCCGGATTCATCAATGAGTCTACTAGAAAGAATCTTCACCCTGATTGTTTCAAGTTTCCGTGACTCACTATGACTCATTACTACTTTCATTTCGGGAAGGCTCTAACCTACTGAGTAGGCTACAGATAAAGCCACGGCAGTATTGACTGTGTTGGCAAGCTTAATTTGAGCAGACACAACCTTTGAAAAGTTCAAATGGGTTCCCACTGAACGCCTCTCCTTCATAATTTGCATAAAGCCTCTTGTATATCTGAAACACCCTCAAAAGGGTGGGTGTCTAGTCATAAGCCATAACCATACGCAACACCTCTAATAAATAAACAAAATCAAACAAGCGGCATCTCCCACTTCACCACTAAAAGGGTCATCTTCTTTCCCGGAAAAATCACAGAAGACGCTCGTTAATCCCTCTTCCTCACTGTCCTAACAAGAAACTAGAGCACAACCAACCAAACTCAAACGGGGACATCCGCAAGACCAATCACATGGAAAAGCAACTCAGAGAAAGAGAGACAGAGGGACTGACGCAGTAGTCGCGGGATCGGACGAGAGGGAAGAGATCTAGGAGGCGCTTGAAGTCTTGCTCGTCCATCATCTCTCCGATGCAAACGCAAATGCAAATGCAAATGCAAAACCCCTTCTCTCTCTCTCTCTCTCTCTCTCTCTACATATATTTGGGCCTTTTTGCTTTACTAGGGAAGTAGCAATAAGAGAGATGAAGGAAGAGAGAGAGAGAAACGTACGAGAAAATTGCTTCCCCTTTGGACTAACATATTAAATTTCTCTCAAATTGAAAAGGAACTATATTTCTTTTTCTTTTCCTATGTTCCCTATTATTCACACAAGTAAATAAAGTCTTTTCTAATTAGATCAAAATGCTCTTACTATATAGTCTGTGTTTTCAATGCTAAATAGACATCATACTATCTAATTTGTGGAGAAAATTATTTGAAGTTACGTTTTTCATCGTAAAGGAAAGCATAAGTTTCACGCGCCATAGATGGCCAATTTCATGCTAGATCTTATTTGAATCCGTTACGAGTAATTTAAATAAAGAAAGTTTATATTGTTGTCAAATTGGCTAATTATTGAAAATTTTACGCATGCCTATTTTATGTGGAAGAAAGTAGGATGATATCACGGCAAATTAAGAATTATCCAGCCAAATGCTAGTTTAGGCTTGAAGAGTTGCAAAAAAGTCCTTTTCCCCAACATGCAAATAAAATTGAAAGGACTTTAGAACGAATAAAAATCAACGGGTGCTTTTTGTTATTATTTTTGGGTTTTTAGTTTTTAATGGTTTTCATTTAATAAAATTTATAGTTTGTGTGAAATTTTCCATTGATTAGATGGTCATGCATGCACATGAGATGGTACATAATTACGTTTTAGCGTTGAACAATTAACATAATTTTTTCCTTCAAATCTAATGCTCATCAAACATAGGAATGAGAGCTCTTTTTTTTTCTTCCATTTCCGTTGACTTCCTATCGTCTTTTATCACACTTTTGCTTTAACCCTAGTTAACAAGCCAAAATCCAAGCGCATTCGACTTGGCAAAGCTAGATTAGAAGCCCTAACAAGTTACAACGTTAAACATACCAAAATGCTTTGCTATTCACATCTTCACCTCGCTTGGGTTTCAATTGTTAATGCCCAATACATTAGAATAAGAAGCTCAACGTTAGACTTTCGGATCCTCTTTCGCAGAACACTACCGGCAGATGTTCAACTAGGAGTCGAATTCCTCAAATTTGACAAACATTTCCAACATATCTCTCTTCATGCAATTACACTAAACATGTCAAATGATCAAGTTTCTGAGAATAGTCGCTTGAGCAGCGAATAAAAGGATATATCTCCAAAAGTAGAAAGGAAGGACCGAGGTAAAGATTTTCCCCAAGCAAAGAAGGATGAAAGAATCACCCCATAATGAAGGAACCGCAATATGGTTTGTTTAGATATCCGAATATATATAGGGTCGTTCATGACATCACACCGCAATCAATCTCTTAGTTAAGACTGGCAGACAGTCGATGTAAGAGATCATACACGAGCAATGCTTTTTCACCATGAAATTTTCCTTCCAAGTCTAAACTATAGTTGCAAAATGTACGAGAGACACGACTAAATTAAGAGACCCCAGAGCATCCGAAGTGCACAGTATATACACGCGTTAATTGATGTAAATTCCTTGGTCCCTTCAGGCTGTGTGCTTGCACGAGGAAGCAGCAATTCAGTCCCCACCATTCTCCTGTCAAATCAGGAAAATGGATCATTGCATGTGTTAGTGTTTTGCAGCTGGAGCAATAAATCTTTGTTCACGAACGCATTGCTTGCACCGCGTCTCTCTCTATGCTGAGGCTTCAGCGACGTGATCAGAGAAATGTCCCTCCATTCATGGTGAATTTACCAGTGACGACGTAACAGGCTGCATCAGATCACCAATCATTATCAGATGGATCACGATTACTGCTCCCAAGAATTCATTCCAACTAAATAACCGAAAGGGAAAAAACCATCAAAAACCCCAAACTATGTCACATATGACACATTTACCCTGAACTTTTTTTTTGTAACACAAAAAACCCCAAATTATGTTATTTGTGACACATTTACCCCATTGTACTTTAGTCAATGGACATTTTTGTCTTTTTTGCTTTTTCTTTTTCTTTTCCTTTCCAGCGAGGGTCGCCCTCGCCGGAATCGAGCGAGGGCCGCCCTTGCTCGCCCAAGCAAGGCGACCCTCGCCCAACGCCGGCGAGGGTGGCCCTCGCCCGACGCCGGCGAGGGTGGCCCTCGCCGGATCTGATGAGGGCCACCCTCACTCGACGCTGGCGAGGGTGGCTCTCACTAGATCCGGCGAGGGCCGCCCTCGTTGGAAAGGAAAAAAAAAAAAAAAAAGCAAAAAAGACGAAAATGCCCATGGACTAAAGTACAATGGGGTAAATGTGTCACAAATAGCATAATTTGGGATTTTTGATGTCACAAAAAAACGTTCATGGTAAATGTGTCACAGGTGGTGTAGTTTGGGGTTTTTGGTGGCCTTTTCCCTAACCGAAAACAAAAGAAAAAAAAAACAATAGCATGTTCGTGTTCAAACAGGAAAAGAAAAAACAGATTATGTTATGCACTGAAGATCTGATTGGTTAGTTCAGAATTATTCTGTGTTTGTTGATAAGAACGTACAGAGCTAAATGAGAGTGAAAAAGAATATAGTAGTCAGCTCTTTCGGTGAAAGATAAGAAGCATGTGCAATATCTATATAAACCTGTAAATACCACGTGCTAGACATATGCAAGGCCGATGTGTATACCCCTAAAACATGTCTAGCTAAGCTCTCTTCTTTTGCTTTGCTTGATTCTTGCTTCTGCCTTGGGTCAAACATTTTAGTTTATCCGAAAGGTTACTAAGTTGGTTTCAGCCCTGATTAAAAAACTGTCAAGATCAATCATTACCCATTATATATTTACCTCCTCACTTCAGCTCTTTTCCCGATTTTACCCATTTATTATATTCAACTACAGTGGCCAGAACTCTACTCACCTTTCATCCAAATGAATTCGCTTTCACATTTTCCTCTATGAAGTTTCTAGCATATGGATGCATCTCTTAAGCAAGGACTTGGCTTGTTCACTCTTTTCCACCTCATGTAGATGGGCCAGCAAATCCTTCAAACCTGCATCTGTCCAGAATGTTGAGGGTAGCTCCCTACAAAGGGTGATCATCTCCAAAAGGCACTCTGAAGCACTGACGTGAACCTAAATTTGAAGAAGTAAGAGATTAAGATTGGAAATAGATATCTCTAATATCAAATAGATTATTGGTCCACAGTGCAAGATGAACATCTAAAACCCATTTGCAGGAATGATCTAAGACAATCTAGAACTCTTAAGCGGTCCACTTACCATGTCAACTAGTCCATGCCATATACAAACTTACTCTTGCTCGCACATACAAGAAGTGGCTATGTTGACTAAAATGTAAAAGTCCTTGGGATGCTAGCAACTGATCTCTCTCATTTGGCTGATCTACTTCGTAAAGGAATCATCACAAAAAAAAATGTAAATTTAGTAAAAGGTAATTGCCTCTAGTTCCTTGAGCCAGAATGGAATTGATTCCAAGAAAAACCCAGCTGAACGCAACAGTCTGATTAATACAGGGCGCACACGAGGAGAACCATAACTTGAAAGATTTAAAAAAAAAAACGAGAAAAATCCTGCTTCCTCACATTGCAAAGACAATGTATGCAATCTAAAACTGCGGAACTCTTAATGGATAACTTATTAAAGAAACTCTTATTTACTGGAGTAATGTCACCTATATATGCATGGGACTAGAATGCTACAATCCTACATCTATGTGAAAGCCACACAAGATCTGATTGTTTTAAAGAAGACAAAGGTTGTTTCAACCACAAAGGGGAAAGAGGAGACATACCTGTGCTATCTTAACTGTGGCTATGCATTCTGCCACTTTGGGTGACACCGAACAAAACAGCTTAAAATTGAGAAGGAAAAACTGATGATCAGAATCCAGTTAAGCAATTTGGAGAACAGAATGACAACTGATTCTAAAGCTGGTAAGTCCAACATGTCCGTTATAATAAAGGAAAGCTATTTTCCTTAACCAAAGTTAGATATATCATCCCTTAGTTACCCTGTTTCTCAGCAATATTATAAGAAAGTTGTGATTAATTACCTCATGAAACAAAGATGCTGTATTTGCATGTAGAGAAGCTAGCCGAGAATCAAGCAAAATGTCATGAATCCTTGAGCAGAGTCCGTTAATTGATAGAAAAGCCGACATTTTGACTGTGTGATGAAACAGTTAATAGAAACACTTTTCATACTGCAATCATCTAAGAAAAAAGTGGTTATGAAGATACCAGTCCATGACAATTCAGGTGAGAGGGAGACAATCCAGAGGTGCTTCAAGTTGTTTTTCTGTTCCAGAATATCATCTATATTTGCCACATGGATACAGGATGTGACACAGTCCAGTACCTTTTCTCGTGGAACAGAAGAATCATCTTTTCCATCATAGTCTGCACATATCAAGCACACCATGTAAAAGGCACAGTTTATCATCAAGAGAAAGTTATGATATGGAATTCAAAGGTTGCAATGCAGGACAACTCAAAATCCTGAAAGCTGGACAGTTAAAAAGCTAGAAATGTGGATGAACCTGATTTAGCAGAATCATTTGCCGAAGGTGCTTGTCCAGGCTTATCAGAAGTGGCTGAACTGCACATGTCAAACAATAATGGAAAAACCATGTTGAAGAACTCATGATTGCCAAATGCTTTTATAACCTGAAAAACCATGGAAAGTTCAAGATCTTCATTAGAGAGGAAGGGGAATGATCGGGGGCAAATTCTAATTGGGAATTAAGAAAATGAAATCAACCAGAAACAGCACTTTCCAAACAATGTACTGCTGAAAAGTCTCTTCATGTGAGAGCTCCTCAAAGCCCTCCATTTTTCTAAATGAAGACAATTGCATTGGGGAGCACTCTAACATAATCTGCAATTACCTGATCAAGGCTTAAAAGCGCGGCTTCCTGGTATTTCTTGACCTTTTTTGTGCATGCAGAGCATAGCATATCGAGAATAGCACCAGCAGCTTTGGGATCTTCCTTGGAGATGACTTGATGGCAAGACTTTGAAAGAGCACCCAAGGCATACAAAAGAGCCTCCTTCCCCTACAATATTATAGGAAGATATTGACACATTAACATCTGAGAAGCCAAGGAAGTTTAACTGGTACAGTAAATGATATAATTCAGCCTTTATTCCTGCTATTCTTGTATCATGCCTTTGCCTTAGTACTTTAGAACACAAACTACACGTATTGCCTCTCCTTTAACAAAGTCGATGACATTTCCTACCTCCCATAATCGACCTGGAAGTTCTTTCATGAGAGATACGAGCAAAACTTGATGACAAGGAGACAGAGAATCACCCAATACTTCACCAAGCTTGCAGATTGCCTGGGCAGCCTGAAAACTCATTCACAAAAACAATCAGGCATTTCGATTTCATATACATAAGAAGAGATGACCAACTTATGATCTTTAAGACAGACATATCTCAGAAGTCTGATTTTTTCAATATTAAACAGAATGTCAATATTATGGACTTGCTTGTTTCCAGTGCAAGCTTTTGGACAAAAATGGGTGTCTAATATGGTATCATAATGCATGTTAGGATTTTAAATCCTGGCACTCCATCATTTTTTCTATCTTGTTACATCTGTTTAAATGCCTTGGTTCCTGCCTCCAGTTGACGTCCAGATTATGTGCTTCATATGTAAGCATCGGCTTGCATGTGAGGCATTGTGGAAACTCTCTCATGGATTTTGTTAAAGAGTGCCCCCAGGGCACTTGTTAAGTAACTCAATAAAGAAATATTGCAATTCTCATACACTGTTTTTCTTAGTTAATGTGTAATCCATACTTTGGAAATGAAACCTTTCCTTCTTAAGCATGCTTAACAAGTGCGCTGGGACATTCATTAATAACACCTTTTACTAATAAACGTACAGTTTTGGAAGAAACACTAATTTCAATAATATAGAAAACCAAAAGCAAAAGCCTACCTTTTTCTTACTTCCCCACGATGAAGATGAAATGTTGTCACAAATAAGAGAAACTATTTCTCTCATGTACAATTGAAGGGTAATTTGTTCACCGCTTGTATTTTCTTCCCAAAGTTCCTCAAATATGCCAGAAAGATTCTTGTCATCCTCAAATCTGCAGAATGATGAACATGTTCTGAAACTCTAAAAGTTGGTTGGAGGAATAGATCATCACATGTTCAGTCCAGACAAAATACAATCTTAGAACCACTAAATTCCAGGAGTTAATAGGTGTCTACTTCAGATTTTCTGCAAAATGCATTTTCTCCTTTTCCTTTGTCTTTACTACAATTTGTCATGCAGCTGCATTAGACGCCGGCATAACTTACGACTTAATGATGCCAGCATCTTCTGATGGTAGGCCCTCATTTTTCATGGAGATTAGATATGATATTCTATCAATAAACCAGAGAGAAGGAAAAAAACCCCAAGAACCATTTGTAATTCCAGAGAATTTGTACTTCACTTTTCTTGTAAGCAATATCTTTAAAAATTCGTAGTGCTTAAACTCTTTATCTATCACTAGATGTCAGAGATTTTCTCATCCTCAAGGTAATCTTCCACATTTTTTAGGCCTCTAAGAGACCTCGAAGATGTATGACACTCGCATATCAAAGAACACTCGCATATCAAATAACAGATCAACAATAATACATACTCATAAAAGATGAAGAGTAAAAGAACAACAAGAGCAAAGCACCTTGAAATAAAGATTACAGGTAGAATTTCTGCATAATAACCACTAACGACATCTGGGGCTGTAGATAGAAAGCTTTTCAGTAAAATCGCACAAGAGATTTGTGAATTTTTGTCACCATCATGCAAAGCTGTGGTGTCTTCAATTAACTTCTGTGCCTGAGAGGTACTTGCATGCTTTAGTACTAATGCACAGGCACTTGAAAAGGCACGTTTTAAAGCAGCACTTTTCTCCTCCCTCACGGCTTCAAACAGCAACTTCAATAGTGTGTTTGCAAATGGTTTGATATCTATGCCAACCTTTTGAACTAACAAGCCAATAAAGCTGGCAACACCAACCCTGCAAGTTAATCGAGAAGTCTATTAAGTGCAGAATATAGTATAGGTATGCTTGATCATCTAATATAGCAGCATTCCAGCCTTCTTAAGCTGATTAAAGAAATTAGAGAAAGAATAAATTTCATTCTTCAATTTTTTGAGTAAAAAATAGGCATTTCCCTGTGTGCATTTGGTGGCACAAAAGCATAGCTTGAATTTTCAGGCCCTAAAATTTTTCTCTTTACTTGAACCGCAGTCTTCGTAATATTTCCTCCCTTCCCTAATGGTTTGGTGATCATTTCATTTTTCACCCCAACAAGTAGATATCATTCGGCTAGACTATTTAAAGGAGATGAAAAGATCATTGGTGAATTCAGAGCATGAAGGTGGAAACCAAGCTCATGGGATCACTGCATCTCCATCAGAGCTAGACTATGAGAGAAATGAGAGCTTCAGGGTTTCACATTTATGTCAAGACAGACTGTTCTTCTCCATCATCAGACGTACGTTGGACACCACCTGATGTCCCACAAATCTGACAAATTGTTTAAGTGCAACACATCGCAAAACCCTCAGGAGGGATGTCCAAGACAATAGCCAACTTCTTCTTTCCAAGGAAAGTATGACTTGAAAAGGAAGATGGCTGTCCAACCACAGAGAAATTATACTTCATTGACTAACCTAAAAATTTACCACAGCCATTGATGCATTGGAGGTGCAACAAATTAGCAAGCTGGGTTTTTTGTCCCAGTGAACGAGAGAAAACTGAGACTAAAAAGGGACATGAAGTATCACCAAGTACAGAATCAAAGACATCAGGGACTAGAATACAGAGATATTATATGAAAACAGAAATGTTTGAGAATGTCACAGTTCATCTTGCAGCATCTGTTCACCAAGAAAAATGCATATGAGATTGTGCCAACAGACCTTGTGTTTAAGCCGACGCTAGCTCGTACCATTTGGGCAAGTTGGGGAACCAAGCTTTCCAAGGATACGGTATCCACAACATTTATGCACTGGTCCAGAGTTTCCCACATAGGAGAACTTTTGGCAATTGAGATCCGCAAGTTCTCAAGTTTCTCTGTTTTCAATCCAATGTTTGTCGCATGCAACTACAAGATAAAGCATACGAACAGAAAAAAAAATTGAACTGATGGACAAGCAAGATTGCAAATTGCTACAGTGGCTAGTGAAATTCTCTTATACCTCGACATAATTGAGCCCTTGGTCCTCAAGGCTTGACAAACTTTCTAGCATGCAGGAAACTAAGTCTGCCAAATGTGGACGAAGCGCGACCCCTGCACCCTGTAAATAAGTGAATAGTTACAGGTGATGCCTCTGATTGAAAAACTAGCTTTTTTCAAACAAGAAGTACCTCATTATTCTGGACATAGAAATATTTACAAAACTAGCTCTTTCTAAAAAATCCAACTACCGATACAAATCTCAAAGAGATAAAAAAAAGAATAAATCATATAGCACATTATTTTCATCAAACCACAAAAGTACGCAAAGCCAAGTCTTTTTCAGCATTTCATTCACACAATAACACACTTGACCTTACTAAACCAAGTGGTTTCCATTCGGTTTTTAGCTTATATACAATCCTTAGGCAGTAAATAGATAGCTAGGTGGGCAAATCCATATTCAAAACTATAGCTCTACTCACCTTTTCAATTCTTAAAAAAAAAAATTCGTTAATTAACTTACTAGGAATACTTTTCCAACATGTAAAACAGCAGGATAGAGAGGTCATCCATAAAGGCCTTTCTATATGTGATGGTAAATGGAAGCCAAATGTTCTTCTTAGGGACTAAACTTTTGTAACTAAAGTTCTCAAAAGAAGATATGTCAAACCTTCGCGAGCTTCATTACAACAGCAATTGATGCTTTGCGAACAGTATCAACCGTACTTAGAATGCCTTCTTTAAGCAGATATGGTAAAACAACATCCATAGCTTGACGTGAATCTGATACTTCAGTGAGGTTGACATCACAGAGGCGTATTGTCAGTGAAGTCACTGTGCGGCATAATTTGTCACCAGAGTTCCGGACAGTTTCTTTAATATCATCCATGCCCCGAAATGCAGCAATCCATACTTTTTTCAAAAGCTTCCCAACCTACTTGACCAAACTGTAATTAGTATATTGGGAATATATACTGGCATCAAGAGCAATATAAACCAAACTTCTCTCGTTTTTCGTTGCAAAGGTTCATAAACCAAAATCAGTCTTTTTTCTTGAGTAAATTTCACTATAAGGTCATCAAAGACGGACAAATATATAGTTATCAATTTAAGCATGCCATTTTGGAAACTGAGAAAATATATTGTGGCGTATTTGTCAAATCATCGCAGTGGGAAGAAATATGCTCATGAAGAAACAGATCCACCGAGCAACTCCAAGGAAGAGTCATGATGACTTGCCTTATCCCATAACATGATATGAACAGGAAATAAGATAAAGCATGAAATACCGATATTAATTCAAATATAAACATAACACAATGCATTGCCTCCTATCAAAAGTAACATTCATGTCTTTCAATTTACATAATGATTTAACATTAAAAAAAAATGGTATACATGAATGCTAGACAGACAGGACAATGATGTCTCAACAAATTACAATCTCCACGAAAAACAGAAATTAAATTGCTTGACATGAAAACAAACAATAATTTTTAGCAGTTGATAATTTGAAAGAATTAACAAAAAGTAGTTAAGAAAAGTTAAGCATGTTTCCAAATATAAGCACAAAAATCACTTAAAATCAAATCAATTTTAGTTTCCATAAAGCTTTAATTAAAAATTCTAATTCAAGTTTCTTGGAGGAGGTCGAAAGAAATTAGGAAGTCTAAATACACAATCAATTTATCAAACTTTTTGCGGAATACAACGAGCAGACACTAGTAAAATGTGAAATGAATGGCTCAACTGCCCCCTCTTCTTCTCTCCTTTTCCCTTTCACCCATCGACTGAATCTTTTGGGGGGACATATATTGACTCCACCTAAGTTTACTCACGTTGAGCACCAGCATTAGTACATAGTCATCCAAATTTTCCACCTAAAGTAATAGTAATAGCTAGATTCTAAAGAGACAGCAATGGTGCTTTGGATACTTAGCGTCAACTAATTCATATACATGCCCTTTCAATTAAGGCGTAAGATCAAGGAAAGGAGAAACTAGATTAACTTCATCTTTCAGAAACATGGATGACATAAAAATTTATGAATGGTTCATGTTATTACTGGGGATTCTCTGATAATTCTCAGAGACTCAAATATCTCTCAGAGACTCAAACATGCGGTATTTCCCACCCAATCCCTTACCTGATTAAATTTTCGTCCTTGGACAATATCAGCAAGAGCAAGACAAGAAGCCTCCCGAGTACGCCAGAGCCTAGAACCACATTGTGTTAACAAATCATCCATGATTAGGTCAAAATGTTCATCAATAGTTCTCTTTGAGTCCACCACTAGGGCCTTCCAGATATGTGCCATTGCATCCTGTATCACATCCAAGAAGAGCATAAAAAAAAGAGGAAGAAATACCAATGGAAAACAAAAAAAAAAAAAGAGTATCTTGTCAAGGTATTACAAGGCAATGAAGAAAATAAAATTGGCTTTACACGCAAGAATTCATCAAAAGGATGCCATTTGAACAGATTTACTAAAACACAGGAATTCGGGGATCTCCACCTGAACATTTTTGTCAGGATCATACTGATATCGCACAAGTCTGGGTATTAACACATTTAGATGCGGCTGAAGAGCATCCCCAGCTTGCTTGGCTATTTTAGAAAAGCCAAAGGCAGCACCCCTTTTCGAATCTAGAGAAGCATGGTGATTTGCAAGATCCATAAACTTGTATATCAGATCTGGTTGCCCCATCTCATTCGCCATATTGCACAGTTCCTTATAAGTGCTAAGTTTTCCACCACTTAGACTTTCCCCAATAGCCCCCTCTTGGAAAACTTCAGAATCTTCGACAAGCTGTCCAACAAAATTTCATCCTCACATTTGTCACCAGAGGAACGCACAGAAACTTAAATAGTCAAGTCAATATTTTCAAGTATTACATGCTGCTCCATCCACCAGTTCCTCATTATTTGTATCCTGGATTCTAGACATAATTTAGACCTTTCTGGGTTCTTAGTAGTCTTCCATCAAATTTCTAACTAAGAAAACTCGAACTACAATACAACAAACCTTGATGGCTCTCTTTCTCTTCCCTGATGCAGTTAGAGTATTGACAAGTGCATTCACCAAGTTTTTCTTCATAGATGCATCTCCAAGGTCATACACAATGCTCATGCCTTGGGAAGCAAGCTCCTGAGTAAGTTCATTCTGTTCACCAAGTAGGTGTGAGAACGCTTCCTGCAATACAAAAAAAAACCTGAATCATAGCAAGAAAATAGAACGGTAGTCTTCTGAGCAGATAAATTGTCTAATTTCCTTTTCTAATCCATGAATGTTCTTTATCTCTTCTCTCAGCTGTTTGTCGCTTCTTAATTGACCTAAAATGATTGCATAGGTTCATCTCGACATGAAAAGAGTTCAAAGTCTTTTCTTCAACAAGAAAAGACCTCGTCTCAGCTCATTTGCACAACTAAATTGACCTGTATCTTCTGACTACAACTAACGCAACATACAAGTAACGTGTAAATACAGCAACTGTGCGCCTATTCATGTTATTGGAAGTGAACATGATATCCCTTCAGGAATTCTATAGTACAAGAAAAACCCAGTGCATCTATTTGTCTTAAAAAGGTAGACATTCCAACTTCCCTCATACTTAAGCGTGTCGATGCATTTTTACTTTGATTCAGCAAGTATGACGACCAGGAGTTCAAGGCCCTTGATAAGTATCAAAAACATCCATTGACCAACCAAAAAGTCCATTCGTCCTCTTCATATATTTAGTATATTGAATTTATTGTTGTCTGTTCAATTTTTACTTAAAAGGTAGGCCACTGGTATATATAAGAGCGATCTAGGGAATTAAACAACTCTGTTAACGTACTTTTATAAAGGGAAAAAAATAGAGATTAGTCACAAGAAAAACTTCGATCCATAGTAAACCACAAATCCTCTGCAAAAAACCAGCATCTTTCCAGCATGATGATTGCAAGAGTAGAAATAAGCTAGAGTCAAAAGGGAATAGCGCTAAATGGAAAGAGTTCTTGCAGAGCCTATAGAGTGCATTGTCAACAAGCTCAGAAGATAATTGGCCAATAATAATAGTAACAATAACAAGCACAGAAGTACAAAAATTGGACTTATCAATTGACAATAAACCTGAATCTCGGGTAGCATTTGTTGGATAGTTGCATGATGGCCACAATACAGGGTCAATGACAACAGCCAGACAGTTCCAGCACAGCGTTCTTCCTTTCTCTGACTGTATAAAAGACTATTGAAGAGCTTTCTAGTAATTGCATCTCTAACACTAGCACGAGAACCATCAGTGTCTTCAGTCATTCCATTAGAGTTATATCCTGTCAAAGATGTGCTCATGTTTTCCATAAGATAGTTTGAAGACAGCGAGAGTGAAGTATAATTAGTCTTGAGAATTGTGTCAGCAGTCACAGGAACAGTTCCCCACAAGAAAGACAAAGCCTCCCCAGCAG
Source organism: Syzygium aromaticum (assembly GCA_024500025.1). Taxonomy (NCBI): domain Eukaryota; kingdom Viridiplantae; phylum Streptophyta; class Magnoliopsida; order Myrtales; family Myrtaceae; genus Syzygium; species Syzygium aromaticum. The sequence goes on from CM044894.1 coordinate 6,400,674, forward strand.
CAAAAAGGACATCCTCAACCTGTACAACTCAAGGATTCAGAGATACGAAAACTTTCAGGTGCTATGCAACAACAAGACCAAACAGGCATCATTTACTAAGACAACCACAAGTAGAAAGAGCAACGAGAATTAGTGTGCCCACCTTTGAACGGCAAAGGCTGAAAACCAAATCAATCGCAATGTTGAGACGTGAAGATGATGTTTCTTTCATACAGGCATGTCCAAGCGATACAGCAATTTTCTGAATTGCTTTAGTATCATCACCAGAAAGTAGCTTCCTCAGTTTTTCTTGTAGAGCCATGAATATGTCAGCTGCAACTTGAATGAAGTCTAACATGACTAGTCATCCATGGAACCGATTGCAACATTTCCAGGAAGAGAAAAGTTACCTGAGGTGGAGTTATCAGCAATTGAAGGTAACGGGACACGCAACCCAATATGACCTAATGCTTGCATAGCAATCGATGCCAATGTTGCGTTCTCAGAGTTTACAACATCAACCAGGCATTTGAGTGCACTCTGGAGCAGTACTTCTGGTATCTAAAAAGTGAATGTCAGATACAACACGATTTATGTAAATGCAAATAACTACAGCTCAACTTAACAATATCCACCACAATTATACAAAAATAAAGGCAAACTTATACATTTGTGTCATTATGTTGCAACTTGAACTTAAATGGACATCCTACTCTTGACACAGATATCAGAGTCCAATTTTACATCAGCAATTAAGAAAAAGAGTTTGCAAGCATGGGAAGGTGTAAAGTTGGAAAGATTTCAACTGGAAATCGAGGGACTTGAACGATAAGGGGCGTATGGATTCATAACTAACAATACAGAAAGGGTAGTCGCGCATATTTTTTTCAAGCATCTTTCTTTGAAAAAATTATTAATTCATTAATCATGGATTATAATGGAAGTTAGAATAAATTACACAGGATAGGAGTGATAGCTGATCTCAAATGTAGCAAAAAGGAAAAGACACAGAGACATGGAGCAATCTCAATTAAGATCATGTCAAAAGTAAAAAGCCTTGGTTAAACGCTGTGATTACAAAAGTAAAATTCTTTTTTCCCAGAGATTATGAAAGTACGTTGAATGGATCATATAGTACTTTGTATCAGATGAAGATATATGTCAATCAGCGAACAAATCTAAAAAGCATGGAAATTCTCTTGATTTCGTCTGCTAAACTTATTTTTTGTCACCAAGAAAAGTAATCACTCACTTTTGGTTTTATTAGAAGTCATTTAAGGCTCAGCAAAAAAAAAAGGAGAAGAATTCATTTACCAAATCCATAATCAATTGAATTCAAACATTCCATAAATTGCTCATCATTATTGTTGACGGTTCAACATGGAATTTTCCTTTTTGGACCATAACCAGTGTAGGAAGTTACCAACCTAGTGTCTAGGACAATAACTGTTAGAATGTTGCCACTTAGTCTGAAGTATAATGAATAGAAAAAATGAGGCATGGAGCAAACGTAAAACATAAGTTGGTCCATAAATGTATCAACACCATGCCACAGTGCATTCAGAAGGAAAATGCTAATAACATGATTGACCATACAATATCACCATTATATTCCTGTCAAAAAACACATGCATTTATGCTTTATTTCGGAAGGAGGGGAGGGGAAGATAAATGAAGGATGGATGCCGAAGATGGGGTAACAATTAAGGTTTTGTGAGAAGAAAAGAAGGGGACTAATTTTCTCCCCTTTTTCCCCACCATGCTCCCAGAGAAAGCATTAAGGTAACAATGGTGCCACAGGACAAAAAGAGAGAAAACAAGAAAAAGTATGGGAAAGAAAAACTCTCATATGAATTTCCTGAGAAAAACAACAAACTGTGACTTACAGGAGGTGTCCTACAAATACAATCTGCTATGACATATCCTATGGCACATACCGCTCCGTAATGATAATCAAACCTGAAGAACACATTGAACTCCCCAAATCAGAAAAACTCTGGACTTTAGAGTGAAAATATTAAGGGTCATCTTCCAACAAAATTCGTCAAACCTTATTTTGCATGAATCGCTGATTGAAAAAACTAGTTCGCTTATCAAAGCTGAAGCAGCCGTGGTCGGAAGACCAGAGGAAGCCATTCCAAGTAAGCGTGCCGCAGTTTCACGAGTATCAATGTCCACGTGACTCAGTAATTGCTTTAGCCATGGCAGTTTGTTAGCATAATGAGGAATGATCACCTGTAAAGATCAATATTTAGTAGGAAAAGTTAATGATAGTCCCACAGGGAAAATGAAAAAAGCAGCAGCAAGTCCAGTGGCTTCTTTTGTCATACTTGTGGAGTATGAGAACCAATTGCCACCAGCGCCCTGGAGGCACAAGCATGCAACTCAACTGAGCCTTCAAATGCCATGGCATGATCCAACAGTAAACACATAGTTTTCACTGAAGATGAAAGTTCAGAGGGTCCTCCATCAGTTTCAGAAAGCAGCTTTTCTGACTCAAAACACTTCAACAAAAACTTGATCATAGCAATATAAGTTTCCGAAGGAAAAAGAAGCTTTTGTTCCCTTGTTTCAATTGATTCTAGCAATTCTGGTCGCTGCTTGAGGATGTAAGTTAAAATGTCTGCAAGTTTTGGGTACGTCAGACTGATATCATGATGGGTAGATTGCCCATTATCGCGACCGGGGAACAGGCCTTCCAGTGCCATTTCTCTTCAAAGAAATTTCAAAAGAAAAAAGCAGAACAAACAATAACCTTATATTAGTAATAGAGACAACTACCACTGTATGCATACATAATGAGGACAAAGACCAATATACAAAGCTAGCCAGAGAGACATCTTATCTGCTGGAAGAATTTCAGTGACATCATGAAACATATGAAGAAAACAAGCAACCAATATCATGCAGCACTAAGAGCAAAAGCATGAAGAAACTTAAAACATCAACACTAGACCATCAACATCCATGAATCATACCCATAATCTGACAAAGAAGTAACATTACCTACAGGCGCCCATATAATGCATGTACTTGTTTGTACAAACTTGCAACAAATAGAGAAACGTCTAGCACTCTACAATAAGCCATAACTCCTCCCTCTTATATATACAAATATTACCCAAGTATGCCCAGATAATTGACCAAAAGCAATTTAGAATCTTTTATCATATATACACTTTGAAGAGAATATGTAATCTACCTTATATCCAACTTAGGATCTGCAGCCCCAAGCATACATAGAAATCGACTCGGGCAGTGTTGCAAATCAAACAATATAGTCGCCCACCTCAGAGCACAAAAACGTACTTCATTTTGTTCCTGATTAAAAGAAGGTACTCAATTTCCTTATAAACTGTATACTCCTCCTGCTATACATATTTACTAAACCAAACAGTACAAAACCTGTTTCAAATTCTCCAACAGTAGTGTCTCCAAATCCTTTAGCACAGTAATGGATGCAGCCTGATGAACAGAGCAAAAACAGTATCAGTGATCTCTCATAAAGGGAGATGCATCAAAAGAAATTAAAGTAAAGAAGGCTGTCTATTGGAACAAAAAGTTCTCAGAACCACGAAGGAGGAATCTCTTCCTTCAAACACCCATCCTTAAGTTCTTTTCTTTTAGAATCTGAATACCCAAGAGCACATGACAACGGATTGGTCCATGCCCTTAGAGGGGATACTTTTCTCACCTATGTATTGAAGTGACTACTTAACCATATGCTGGAGGAGAAAACTAAGAGAGACTCACTGAATCCAAAACCAAATCAAAATGCCACACTCAAAGAAAGATACTTGCAAGTAGAGATATTACAGGCAATTAAACTACAACTAATTCTTCCACCACCACCACGCATCACCACTGCCACTACTACCAACAGACATTATAAGCAATTCCTCCACCACCACCACCAACATTTCGGCTACTACACTATAAGCCTTTTTCCAACAAGTGGCTCAGCAGTATGACTTGTTTCATGCAATTGTCAATTATGTATCATCCGTTGTAAGCTCTAAAGTGCTACATATCTCTCTTTTTCACCTCCTTCAAATATTTTATTTCGCGTCACATAAATAAACCTAAAAAAGTTGTTATTAAAATCACAGTGAGTTCAGATTCCAACATAAATTCTAAAGCCAGGAATCTTTATTAGGTTGCATTAAATGACCAATGGAAAAGCACAAAAGTAATACAAACTGGAGACAAGTCGATGGTCATCCCAATATATTTTAGGGAAAAAGCTACAAACAACCCCAAACTATACCCACTATGACACATTTATCCTGAACTTTTTTTTTATAACAACAAGAACCCCAAACTACGCCCACTATGACACATTACCCTAAACTTTTTCTTGTGACATAAAAAACTCCAAACTTGTACCTACATGACACATTTACCTTACCTACATGACACATTTACCCTCCGTCAAGGTTCCATTAGATGATTTTTCAGCCAAAACAACGTTGTTTTCGTTTCACTTAAGCCATGTGAGCGCCATGTCAACATTGTTTGCTTTTTGGCATCCATTTAGCCAGATTTTTAACAGTTCTCGTTGAAAGAACTTTGATGGAGAGTAAATGTGCCACACAAGTATAAGTTTAGGATTTTTGGTGTCATAGAAAAAAGTTTACGTAAAATGTGTCACAATGGGCATAATTTAGGGTTTTCGGTGGCTTTTGCCCTTTATTTTATAATACCCACCATTTGACTCTTCAAATTTGTAACACCATGGAAACCAAGCTCTTCCTAAGGTTTGAGGTAATGATATCAGTCTTCTTATCATATTCAAATAACCTTGATTATAACTGCTTTAGCATAGATCTATAGGTAATGAGATATGGGCCCAGCTATAATTGTTTCAGAAAATTCAATCTTAAAGCACTACCAACAAATTATTTTGTAGTTGATGAAGAAATTTAAACTATTTACACATAAAGCGGAGCAAATGAAGCTCACCAATTGCCAAATCAACCAGTTAGACCGAGCATTTGTCATGTGCTACCAAAAAGGGTTCATCATAAATTATAATTTCATGCAACAGATTGGGAATCAACATTCATATTATCACCCATATGGAGAGACTATAGCAACCTTGTATGCAGCAGCAATGGAGACAGTTGCTTCTTGAATTGTAAAACGGAGAGATGGCGCCTCCAACTTCAATGCATCAAAAAGCCGAGCAGCCATATCAACTTTATCCCTAAGAGAAGAACAAATAGGGGATAATCCAATGCACAAAAGCATCAAGTTGTTTTTTTTGGGGTTTTGGGGGGGGGGAAGGGGGACGTGTGGTGTTGGAGAAAGAATCTCGTCCAGTACCGAAAAAGCTGAGGCATTCGCTTTGCAAGCAACCCAATTGCTTGAAAAGCAAATGTTTTTGTGTCCTTGCCGTTAGTACCTACATGACCAGAACAAATAGGTATTCATCGACTAAATACTTTTTGGATCTTAATCTTAAAAGATGACTGAAAGAACTACAATCAAGGCAACTCTGCTGCATGCTGAGCGCACCTGATTCAGAACTTGAATAATTATCAAGTGTCTTCAGAATTCCACTAAGGATAAGAGGGCCCATCAGATTCAACTGATTAAGCCTTGCCTGAGAAATATATGATTCAATCGGCAAAATTCATCAGTCCACTAATAACAATTTTTTCCAACAGTAGAATGACAAGATAAACTGCTAATATCAAAGTGAAGGTTGCTTATCATCTTTTTTCAAGTTTAATTATGAAATGTATCCAGTTAGTGTCTCAGACCAAAAAGAGAGTTGTCAATAGTCCAGTGCTTCTCGAACAAATAACCAACACTGAGAAAAATGACTAAAGTGACACCACTGCATATGCCTTCAGATATTTTCTTAATGTAAAGAACAGACTCTATTGACATATGCATTCAGATATTTCACAGGTACAACTCACAAAAAACAAGAAGGGCCCTGTACACACATTACTGTGCTTATTTGACACTAAGAAGCTGGAGCAGTTAGTCTCTCCATCAGATTGATAAATGGTGAGCACTTGCTAGAGACGTAATACCCGGATATTTTATCTCGCATTGTACTTAAGAAGTCGATTCTGGATGCTTGAACTTTTTTAACATTTCATTAGGTAGCACTATTTCCCTTTTTCTCTTTTAATAGAGCCTTCGAGGGTGTGTTAAGTTTGAAAGAGGCAGTCTTTAATTGAGGCAGAAGACCAGTTGAACTTTATAGCAGTTAAATAGAATGCTTTAGCAAAACCCCGAAATCTAAGTACTGAGCGGAGTTTACCTGAGAGGTTGAGCATAACATAGGAACTATGGTGAATGGAATTAGGCAATTTTACAATGATGTACATAGATATTTCTTTCCAACTTCAAAGTAGAGTAACTATAAATTAAAACCAATGTATAGCCCTTACATGCTTGAATACCCAAACAGTGAACTCCATACCCAACTGCTTCAATCTTGTGGTGGTACTCTGCCCTATAACATCATTATTTCAAATGTATCAGCACGAAAAAGAATTATGACTTATACAGAAGATATTATCATGAAAAAGGAAGGGCTAAATCGTACATGTACACCATATAATATAATTCTAAACATGAGCATTCATATCTATCTATGCCAAAGATCACAAATTGTTAAACAGGAAGGATAAAAGGACGAATCACTCAAGAACAAGACACAGTGCATATAATGCATAGAAGAGGACAGCCTACATCAGCTACTGTCAAGAGACTATGGTTTTACCTTAGCTACTAATTATATTGCAGTAGGACCCGTGGAATACTGGATACAGACTTTATTCATATTAAACATCCTTTTACAAAACAAGTTGTGCTCATCAATTATATTACACAAAGCCAGGCAGATAACCTTAAATTCAGGGTATAACGGGACAGATACTTCACACCTACAACGAGGCAGCAACTTCAACATATAAAATCACAAATCTACTACAGCTTGTGGCTTTGAACATCATCATGCATCAGTCAAAGGCACAAAATATTCAAGGAGGGCACTACCACAGAAAACTGGCCGGATCCCAGACACTTATTTTGGCACAATAGGAAACTAAAAAGAGTTTCTTAATGGACAGCCAAGACATCCCCCAACTGTACCCCAAAGTATTCTCATCAAACACGCATTCATTGTGCGCATTCGTTGATAATTGATCACAATGCATATCACCCCATAGACCATCATCAGCGTTATTTCTATTGTAGCATTTGCCCGTATGCTGAAATGACATTTCCCAATAACGCACATGCTAGCGCAATTGTTTCCATCTTGCTCTTACATTGTGGGTAACATTTTCACACATTCTTCAGTTACATCATAACATAAACCCTGATATACGATTAGCTCGATATCAGGCACTTTCCTCCCTCCCTTCTCACCACAACTGGATGAAATCTCACTGCAACTTGCACTTCACAGACACTCTCTTCTATTGCTTCATTGTACTTTGCTATTTCTCAGACAAGTAGTTACTCTTATGAGTCTGTCCAAATATGGCTTGATTGCTATATCATCATATTGGAAAATTCTAGTCCATTTTGTAAGATAAACTGAAGGAGGAGAATTTTGAAGAAGCTCGTGAGTACCGTATATGCACCCAAATATGCACTGCAAAGTTGATGGAAAACTGTTCGCTGCAGCAATTGACCGACAAAAGACAGACATCAATCTTGCTTTTAAGGCTGAATTGGCAGGAGCGATTTTAGAGTCTGGTGCATCACTATCAGCTCCAGTAGAACCTACACAACATGCAAATAATACAACATTAAGGTAAGAGGCATAATGGAAAAGGAAAATGACTGATATTTACTTCTTAATAGCACCAATAAAGTTGACATGATCTCCTTTATGAGTGTTGTAGAAATAGTGAGACCACCTTATCCTTATCTAATATTTAAATGTTCAAAAACTCCCCCTTACATGTAAATTGGGACAAGATTTAAAGACCAAAGAGCATAGATTGACCAAAACTCAAATGTAAATAAGGGGCCACAGAGAATTAACAGAGGACTTCTCACTCTCGTGTCTTTTAGGCATTGTGCGTATAATGCCAGCTTATAAAAAACTTAAGCAATTGGATGAAAGTGCAATTGTGGTATATAATGCTATTACAAGCGTAAATTATGGTTTGGAGAACTTGGGTTACCGAAAAGCCATTTTCCAATTTGGAGAGTTGTTTGACTTTGCAAACTCTCTGTAATTATGTACAGGTGCAGTACCACTGAGTTACCATTGTCATAAACTTTTGCAATTATGCTTCAACAAAAGAGTGTAAAAATAGGGCCATGCAGATTTCACTTGAATAATGAATTTACTTACAAATGGTTCTAGAGATCGGAATTTCAAAATACCAGCATTATGTTATCTTTAATGACTGCACAAATTCATTGGCCGCAAAAGTTTCATAATTTCCTCATGAACTTTTATAATTTTTCTTTAGAAAAAAAGTGCCAAAAATTAAGGATAGTGTCGATTTCACTTGAATAATAAAGCACACTAAAAATGCTTCTAGAGATTGAAAATACCGGCATCATTTAATGTCCATGACAGCACGATCCGATTGGCCGCAAAAGTTTATGGACCGTCTCAAATGGGTGCTCCAAATGAAAATCTTATTTTTCTCCCGGTTATAGTTTCAGAAAAGTTTATATTTCTCACAAAGTGTTGCTGCTACGACAGCACCATTTAAATGAATTTTTTTCCTGAATGACAGTCTTAAATCCGGCCACTTTCCGGAAAAAGAAAAGTCTCCAGAAGTTGCTGAAAGAAATATTCAGCACAGCAAAAGGCTTATGTTAGAAAACTGAAACTGATCCTGCCACTAAGAACATGACAACAAAAATTCGGCATGTGATACCTACAGCTTTGAAATATTAGCCACCTCTGTAGAACTTTCCTTAAAGTGGCAGGCACTACATTCAGTAATGATATGATCTGGATCCTTCATATATTTGTGAGATTGAAAAAGTGGATTCTATCAACTTTGTGAGGGAAAAAGAAGAATTATAGCCCCATAAGCCTCACAATGCTACAAGAAAAATATCTCAAATCTAGAGAAATTTTTCCTTCAAAGAAACGATGAGGCAGACTCCCACAAAGTGATGGAGAAACTGACTTTACAATGGAATTTTATAGACTGTTGGCCTAGCAGATATAATCTTCAATCAAAGATGGCACATACGATCATCATTATATTGTGCCCATATCATATCACATGCACTGTAGGCATGAGATGTACCACAAAAATAAGTTAAAGCCATCAATATTCATGAAGGCAACAAAAGATCATTAGTAGAGCGATTCTTCTCCCTTGTCTTCCTTTTTTATAAAAAATTCTCCAAACAGACATGTAAGAGAATGAAATCATCTATGCCAAGCAAAAAACCTACTGGAGTAACCCTCAGTAAAAGACTCATTTCCATGGTCCATACCATTGAATAGTAGAAATAGTCTCTTTATAAGCGATGGATCATCAAAATTTGCACCAGAAGCCTTCTTCTTCAAAAGCTCATCCCCTCTCATTGCAACAGCCTCTTGACTGGTACAAATCCAACATCAAGCAACAATGAGATTCTACGCATGCACAATATCCATAGGACAGGCCACCAAGAGAGCAAATATCATACTACAATGCCAAGATACCTATCAGCAGAAGCAGCGAGATAGAGGGGATAAACAACTTCAGGGGTGAGCTCCATAGCTTCAACTGCATTCAGAATGCCCAACTGCTTCGGAAAAAGAAATAACACAATTAGAATTGATTGAATAACCTTAGATAATAGAAGAAAAATATTTTAGTTGGTGGTGGCATAGGCAATGCTGAAAATTCACCACACAGATTTGCTTTATAGCTAAGATAACATAGAAAGATTTTCGAATCATAATCAATCCACCTTTCTCATCAAAAGTGTATTACTCGTCAATTGATGTTTCCCAGTAAGACGATTAGCTTGAGCAATTGAAAGCCCAGGAGAGCTTCCTCCACTGTAAAGAAAAAAAAACTCCTTGATAAAAAAATTGGAATAGCATCTTATGCACGGTAATGTAATGCTCAGTGAGGTGATATACAAACCCTTGAGATGATGGTTGATACAAGATATTATGAAGGCAAAATTCAATGAAACCTTCCTTATCCTGAGAATTATTTACAGCTCTATACATTGCAGCAACTTCTGCGTCGACTCCAGTTGAGTGGCATTCACCGATCACCTGAAAGCATTCGATCATGTAGAAGTACACAATCAAGAAACTTCATATTGATATTAAGCAGTACATTGAACACATTATCCATAAGGAAAACAATGAAAGAAAGAGAGGCTGAAAATACATCACTAGGATCAGGTATGTGCAACATTTAGAAGACAACAGGTTAGATTGAACCTAGGATTGGTTTGAACAACCATTTACAAGGACTCTAAAAGACCCAGCCTTAAAAGCTTGGAGGTAATTGCCGAACTTGGAGTTGGTCCTCTCCAAATTATCATGACACAAGTAAAAGATTTTCAATCAACATGACATAGTACAAACAGCTTATTATCATTTATTCTTTCATCCAAGAAAGTAAACGATGCATCTAGTGGTAAAGATGTCATAGTATGGCTCATTCACAAAGATGTTTTTAACATGTTCTTCTCGCGGATAGATATCAAGACATAGAATGTGAAAGAAACAATAACATTAATCAATGTAAGAACACTCAAAACTAGAAGTAGCACTAAGCAATGTGCTTGAATAGTGTATAGAACTTTGCATGCTAGGGGAAATAAAGAATCTTCAAACAAACCTTTGCTGCAATTCTTAGAACAATCTCTTGATGCTGATGAGGAAGCTTTGAAACATTGGCCGCAAGTATAGGTGCCATCATTTCTTTCTCCTGAAAAAAAAAGCACTTGTATCAAGATTCACATGAAAGATTTTCTGGACAGGCGAGTTCAAGATAAAAGCTTTTCACTTCTCAAAGAGACTTCAGATACCATATAACAATAACAAACCTTCACATCAGTGCGTTCAAAAGCCATCTCAATATACAAAATGCAGAAGTTTTTGACAATCGATACAGCATGGGCTTCTGTGTATATTCTCCATAAATCTGACAAAGGCAGACCAATTTCAGGTTGATGTTTCACTCTTTTATTAACATGGCTGAGGATCTCAAGAACCTGTACCAAAAGATAAATTAATCTGGTCATCCCAAATGAAATGATTTAACAAGGACAACACTGCATAAGTATGAAGTAATGAATAAAGCATTCAGTTCAGCATATGAACACTTGTGTAAATGAGAAACAGTTAAAAGACACAAGAAGAGACGTGACAAATTAGGAATGAGGCCAACATGGGATCCATTAGGTTACACGAGCATCATTCCATCAATACAATGTCGCATTTCGACAACTAAATATTAATAAAATACTTACTGTTCATATTGTTGGGACTTCTTCAAAATATGAACTCTAAAAAGGACCAAGAGAATAACAACCACTGTGCCAGAAATCAAGGATGGTGTTAAAAGGAAGAAAAACAAAACTTCTACAACATTATCTTTCATTGAACCTCACATTCTACACTATGAGGAGTCTCTGAAACAGGAGGATTAGAAGTCTTTTAGCCAAAGTCAGATATTTCTTCAGAGTAGCATAATGTTTGTCAATCCGGTTGCAGAAACAGAAAACTGCTCAAGTCCCGAGTTTCATATATTCGGCCTTGTCCTCACGGTTTTCCTCAAAACGCAAGTGGCGACCATCTCTTAAGAAGGATGCTTGCTATGTACCATTTACAAGGGATTAAGTCTAAATAGAATTGAACCCAGTGAGATTGACTTAGTAGTTTGAGGAATGAACACGTTTGTGGTTTAGGTGCATACATTCGATTCCCGACATCAAATTTGCAATTAACCTCATTTGCCAGCACACCCCGACTGCTGCTAGCGTCATGAATGGTCCATGAGATCGGTGGAGTATTTCATAGCACAATTACTTATCTAAGCTAGGTTTAATAGTATATTCATATTAAACAGTAGCTTAGCCTAATATGATACAAGGTTAAAGAGTGATTTAAGACGAACTACATTTACAGGTAAACCCCCTCTTTCTATTCATTTATTCTTTCTTCTTGATTCGTTGAACAGGTTCTTATACATAAAGGTAACTAAAAATCTTACCCCACAAAATAGTTACAAACAGCAGAGATGCTCAGAAGATTTAAATCTGCGGAACTCGGTGACAGAAAAGAAGCCAGACAAAGCATTACACAAGAGCAGCTACAGTCCACCCCACCCACTCAAAAGAAAAGAAGGAGAAATACACCCATAATCTAAAGTCTGGTAAATTAAATGGAAGCAATGAAAGAATTGCAATGTAGCAATGTCACCCATTAAGTGTCAAAATTCTAAACAATCACCCATTAAGTGTCAAAATTCTAAACAAGTAAATTGAGTTCCTTCCAGCTAACAAAACTATCGAAAAAAAATATATCCAAAAATATATGCAAAAGGCCTTGATGATATCGATTCCAGGAATTCTTCTTGATAACAATGGCAACAAAAAACGAATGTGAGTACATGCACATCAACAAAGACAGTTTACACCAAGGTTCAAGAAATTTAGAAGTAATAATTCATAAGTAGAAACTACCAGACAGTAGCCCCTTGAAAAGCTTCTTTAACACTATAACTAGCATAGGATCAAGTTCACCAAGTTCCAAAGAAAATTGTTCATAAACCGAAAACAAGAATGGGTAACATAAAAGAGAGACATGATGCATCGAAAAAGCTAAAAGCTATTTCAACATTCTTTGTCTAGTTGGATCACAGTAAAGTCAAGAGCAAAAGTTGCACTTAGAGCACTATGATGAAACCACCTAAGTTGACAAGTAATCGGAGAGTATATGGTACACATAAGTGGGACTGCTAGTGGTCAAGTGTAAAGGTGATAAATGGGCAGGGCAGGGCGGGCCCCTTATGCCAACCCTAATTCATTTTCCAACCACAGCCAAAAAAGTAACGCATAAAATTCACGCCACCCGCTCATGTGCCCCACAAGGCTGAGACAGGCTTTATAACCGAATAGCCTCCAAAAATGGCCTTCAGGCCCATGTGGCCCATGGGCAACTCATGGTCTGCCAAGCCCATAATGAGATCTGGTCAAAAGGGACATAGAAATGGTTGAGAAGCCCATAACAGGCACTATGGAGTTGGTCGCCATGGCTTTTATGGTGGCAGTGGCGGTGATGGTGGTTCAAGGGCTGTCCTGTAACAATGAAGTGACTTCGAAGAAATACTGATGATGCTAGTGGTAGTATTGGATCTGCAGCGAGAGGTGGAGGTGGCAAAATCATAAGTGCTTAAGAAGGTGGTCATAGTAGTGGTGATAGGCAACAGGAGACCACTGGTGGTCACACTGGAGTATGTGATGGGGAGGTGGCAATGGGATCGCAGGGGTGATCAATTTGAAGTGGTCGTGTTGAATTTTAGGTAGTGGCAGCGACAAGAGGAATGGACAAACATATTACTGCAAACCTCAAGATTTTCAAAAGAGCAACATAGGGATATAAAGAACAATTCACAAAATGAATTATAAAATAATATGTCAAACTGGAAGATAGTATTTGCACAAGTGAATATATTCAAGCACCCAACAAATGTCCGCCACATCACTTTATGACTTAATAATTTTGTCAAGCAGTCTTTCTTTATCCAGCATCCGGCATCCGGCATTAATCCTTTTAGAGTTCTGTGCTAATACCTACGGGGTCATTCAACCAAATTTATAGCGTAAATTTGAAATCGGTATTCACAGATTTCCACATTCAATTGTCGATAATCATATTTTCTTCATAAGTTAGAAAAAGTTTCACGAAAGAGAAAACTATCTACTACATCAGGTATATATAGGATCCGACAGAACAAGAGCTCCATAAGTGCTCTAACAGAGCAATTGCAGACGAAACTTGCGACTCTGATCCATCAAAAAGCCTTTTATCGCAAAGTGCGCCACATGAGGCTAATGGGAGAAGCCTTCCAGGGTATCAAGCAGTGCTATAGCCAACTGACCAAACCTAAAAGCCATAGAGCCACTCCTCGGCCTCACAAAAAGAATCACGGCCACTTTCGGTATCTAAGCACGAGCTCTCAGCCAGTTCCACTAACCCCGCGCGCGCGCACGGAGAAATTCGCGAGAAACCGAAGTGGAGCTAACATCAATCAGACCGACCTAAATGAAGTTTCGAACGAGCGCGAAATCACGGTCGCATCGGGAACGTCGAGTACCTTGTTCCGGACGGCGGAGGAAGGGGACGAGAGAGAGGAGATGGCGAGCGGGAGGAGCTTGGATAGCAGGGCCTGGAGCTTGGAGTCGTCGCAGAGCGCCAGGCGAGTCAGCATCCGGTCCAGCATCTCCTCCAGCTCCGCGTCCGACTTCGCCGCCGCCGCCGCCGCCGGCGTCGTCGGCGTCGACGATTCCGCCATTTTCCGCAATTCGATCGGGGCCTGCGGTGGCGAAGGGGGAAGCCAAAGCAGGTGGAGCAATCGGCGTGTGTGTGTGAGGAAGAAAAATGAATGATGCGATTCGGGTTTTGGAGGCTCTGCTTTGGCTTTTGGCTTTGGCTTTGGCTTTGGCTTTTGGCTTGGGCAAGAGTGTTTCTCCCAAATCTTTCGGTTCCTTCGAGATTGTCTCTCTCTAACAATTTTTCTTTTTAAAAAAATGATGCCCGAACTTTGACTAAACATGCAATATAATCCCTAAATTTTTAATTATTCAATGTAATTTTTGTATTTTCGATATATATTCAATTTAGTCAATTCCTATCTTTGCACTATATGAAAAGATTCAATATTCTTTATGAAATTGAATTAATGGAAGGACAATGTTAAAATTTTTTCGATAATCCAAAGGTTAAATTGAACATATATAAAAAGTCTATGGACCATATTTAATTCAATTAAAAATTCATTAACCATTTTGCATATTGAACTAAAGTTCGATGACCATTTATGTTATTATCCATTTTTCTTTTCTGGGAATTTGTAAAAGTACTACTACACAATTGCTACAGTTCGATTTTGGCCCCATCATTTACTTTGTGATGAATTTGATCCCTAAACATGTCAACCGTGATTTCATTACATATTTTATATTTCGTATATCCATTTTTGAAACGTGGACCGAGCATATCAGCTCTGACATGGAAAAAGAAAAATAATAATCGAGGGTATTACCACAAAAAAAAAAAGGTTAATATCACGAAAAACCCAAAACTAGCACACTTGTGACAGATTTACCTCGAACTATTTTTTTTACCACAAAAAACCCTAAACTGGTACATCTGTGACAATTTTACCCCGAACTATTTTTTTGATCACCAAAAATCTCAAGCCGGTACACCTGTGACAATTTTACCCCGAACTAATTTTTTAATATTATTTTTCTTGTATTCTTTCGATTTTTTTTTAGTTTTTCTTATCTTTTCTTTTTCCTTTCCTTTTCTTTTTTTTTTCCTTCATTTTCAACCTCTAGCCGGCAAGGTCGGCCCGCCGGCCAATGGCAAGGCCGATCTCGCCGTTGTTGGGTGAGGCCGACCACGCCGGCAACTGGCAAGGTTCGACTTCGTCAGTTGCCGGCAAGGGGTCGCCCTCACTGTCGCTAGCGAGGCTTGGTCCCGTTGCAACTAGCGAGGTCAACCTCACCCAAAAGCAACAAGGTCGAACCTCGCCAGCAACGGCAAGGACGACCCCTCGCCCACCCCGCCGTCGCCATAGCTAGGCAAGGCCAACCTCACCAATTGCCGGCAAGGGGTCGTGCTCGCCGTCACTGACGAGGCTTGACCCCGCTGGCAACTAGCATGGTGAGGTTAGCCTCGCCCAGAAGCGGTGAGGTCAAACCTCGCTAATGACGGCGAGGACAACCCCTCACTAACAGCAACGGCGAGGACAACCCCTCACCAGGGGTGGGCCAAGGTCGACCTAGCCAATTGCCGACGAAGTCGGCCTCACCCAGCAACGGCGAGGTCGGCCTCACCAGCGGCCGACCTCGCCGATCCTCGCCTCTGGCCGATCGCCGGGCCGGCAATCGATCAGAGGTTGAAGATGAAGGAAAAAAAAAAAGAAAAGGAAAGGAAAAAGAAAAAATAAGAAAAACTAAAAAATAATATTAAAAAATTAGTTCGGGGTAAAATTGTCACAGATGTACCAATTTAGGGTTTTTGGTAGTCAAAAAAATAGTTCGTGGTAAAATTGTCACAAATATACCAGTTTGGAGTTTTTTGTGGTCAAAAAAATAGTTTAGGATAAATCTGTCACAAGTATACCAGTTTAGGTTTTTCGTGGTATTAACCCAAAAAAAAATGGACCATATGGCATTTGCCGCGGTTCAATTTTCATCGCTCTATTTTATTTTGTGCCGTACTCGGTCCCTAACTAAAGTATAGTTGAAGATTAAAATCAAAGAATTAAACAAACAAAATTGATGTTGTATCATTGACAAGCATTACACGGAAACACTTACTCTTCATCTCAATCCCTTGTGTTTCACAGGCAGCGTCCCTGCAAGGCTGCAGATAATGACTTCATAAAGAAGAGACAAAGGTATGAGTTGAGCGGTTGCTTCAATGTTCTAGTTTTTGTCCATTTGTTGCCTTGCCTTCGCTTCTGGACACTGCATCATGTTTTTTGTACATGTACCAGGAAGCCCAGAACACATAGTTTGCCAGGTTGAGACAACTGAGCACGGCCAGGAACCAGTAGAACAGGTTCAGATTGCTCAAGTTCATGTCCTTCCCGTGCAACCACCCTTGCTTGCTCGGGGTGATCCTTCCCACCGAGTTTATGGCATTGGCGAAGATTGTGCTCAGGAAGTAGCCGAAAGACAGCAACAGCCACGTGAAAGAAGTGGATCGTGAAAGAAGTGGATAGCGACTGCATTCCCAAGGGCGCCTCCTTGTAGAAGAACTCTAGTAACCCGATGACCGCGAACATATTGGCGATTCCGAATATGCTGTATTGGAAGGACAGCCAGAACAAGCTGATAGGATGCGATGGATCTTTTGTGGTGTCTCTTCACTTCGACCAATCCTGCAATCGACATCGAGATGATGGAAAGGATGAGCCCAACTCCGATGTGCTAGAGCTGCGTGATGCCAGTTGGGTGGCTGGTGATTCTTCTTGCAAAGGGCACGAATATGAACTCGTAGGTGGGGATGAGGATGGACATGAAGAACAGGGGTATGACCAGAATTGATGCCGTGGGGAATTTGAATGAGCCAATACAGGGATCCATGAAGTAGCCCTGTAGAACTGAGAATGTTTGCAGTTGTGCCATGCATGTGTTCATTATAATAGTACTGAAAATTATGGGAACCATCCTTGTAAGTACTTTCACTTCTTCAACTTGGGTCACCACGCAAACTTTCCAGGGTTCTGCTTTTGCTCCGTCACAAAGGATAGCGGCTTTGTCCAGGAACCTGGTCGATCAAAGAGATTCATTGATTGATCTTGACATATGGAGGTCCCTTTTAAATGTAAAATTTGACACATAGAATGTGGACTTCTTTTAGTCTTTATCTGTGGTTTTAGGAATAAAGAGTTGCTGCCAAAACCCAGATCATCTAGGAGTTTGCAAGTAACCATCTATATGGACTATGGAAAGATTTCGGGCTAGTACCTGAACTGTTTGGCATGTGGGATTTTCTCTTCAGATGAATCTCTTTCTTTTTCACTAATCTCATACAATTCTTCAGGATTTACAGGTGGAGCCAAGCGTCTATTCTGAATTGCAACCGTGATGACTTAAAAGCCAAAACTACAGATTATTACTCATGCTAAATAGCCACAATCACAGATTAGGTGTGTCAACTATAAAGACATGTGTGATCTTCAATAGAGGACTGTTCCCACAGTGAGGGAAATGGTAGAGCGGCTTTCCAAGAGTGAGAACAACGAATCCAATACTGTGGTCATTATGAAGAAACCCCAGTACCTAGACTTATTCATGTTAACCCACACGACGCCAGTGACTCCAATGATACCTTTAAGGGTTGTACTGAGCAGGTACCAATTGCAGTAACTTGCAAGATCATTCCCTCCATTGGTTCCATTACGATCGAACTGGTCACCACCAAGCGCTGGAAGGGCCCCCTTAACTCCACCAGCACCAAGTGCCGGTAAAATCATAGAGGTGTACAAAAAGAGTGCTTTGCCTCCTTCAATGCATGATGATTTGCCACAAGGATCGGGATGAAGATTCTTGGAATACGCTTGAATTGTGACCATGACCAATGCCTGAAAATGATATCAGCATTCCCATGAACATCAAAATAGTTAAAAGAACAATTTTTTGCCTGCCCTTAAGGTAAAAAAACCGAAGGCTTTTAGAATGACCACAACTTCCAAGGAGCCAAATGTCAGACGAGTGTAGAGTCCATTTAGGTAAGTGTCTGAGATGAAACCGCCAACGATGGAGAGTAAGCACGCCATGCCCATGAAGTTTGTAAGAGTGTTTGCAGATGTTGACAGGCTGAAGTAGAGTACGTAGGTGAAGTAGAGGACCACGGTTGACATGTTGGCCACTGTTAAATTTATGTCTCGAATTTGAGCCCGCATTCCTATTCAGCTGATTTCGGATGAGGGGCTCTCGGCAGCACAAATAAAGAAATAAAGAAAGCCACTAAAAGACAAAATATGGGCACATATTATTTTATTATATCTATTTCTCTTGTGGGGGTAAAATAGTCATTATCTGAGCAAAAAAGAAAGCAAGGGCTCTTTTGCTTTTATCTTCTACAGATCGTACATGGACTTCTTCTATTAGAGACGTAGAAAAGGAGGACTCTGACACATGTATATATTTTGCCGAACAGAATAGGGTTTTGAGAAGAGCCTAACTAGCCGCGAACGTCCAGGAAGCCCTCAGAAAAGAAGCGCCGCACGAGAACAAAAGAAAAGAATGTACGGTCGTTCTTGGTTTCGATTGTACGAGAGCATTTCGCTTTGGGCTTCAACGTGCGGTGATTTGTGCAGTGAGTTTATTTGTCCAATTAAATTGTTTATTAGAAAACACTTTGGGTTTGGACTTAAATTTAGGTGTGGGAAACACTGGAGCGTATGAGCGAATTGTAACTCTGATTCTCCGATTATAGTGGATTAATTGTTGCTGACTCTCCCCGTGGATGTAGGTACCGATATTCGGACCGAACCACGTAAATCTCTGGTGTCATTTATCGTTCCTCGTTTATTTCTCTGGTATTTTCGCATTGACTTAATTTGCAATATCTTGCCGTTTCCGCGCATTATTTACAACAGCCACAAATCCAATATTCTCGAGGGATGCCAATCCTGCATAACATATTATGGTAAAAAAAATGTCTCTCAAGTCAATCTTTCTTGCTATGTATTTTAGCTTAGCAGAAATCTGTGGTCAAGTTAGTATGGACATGCTCACCAAAAACAAAAATGCAAGCCCTATGTCCACCTTATTTGCATGCGCCGAACTGAGGCACGTCTACCTTCTTGTCAGCCTGCATCATCAGATCAGACAAAATCAACAAAAACCATGTTGATAAGTGGAGAAAATTGCAGGAGTTTGAATCTCAATGTGATAGAGACAATATGATACCTTTGCTGATATTTTCAAAATCCTAGGATAAGCTCTAGATGATTCCAGTCTGTATGATTTGCCTGGTTTTTGTGACTATGAACACAATGGAGTTGTAGATATATATACACACATAGCTGAAGCATCACCAGTCTCTTTCTCCGTATTCTTGATGACATATATCTTAGGACATAATGTTCCCTTTTCTGTCTTCATCTTCAGTTGATAATGAAGATTTATTCTCAGTTTTGCTGGAGCGGCCACGACAAAGCACTTGTAGAGATGCGTTAAGTCCAAGAAAATCTGCAGTTGGAGATACCTTTGGTCTAGCTCCATTTGTTGATTTGATGGCCCTTATTTCTGATTCCATCTTTTGTAGTAAATAAACTGATCCAGTCATCCAACTTCTTGCAATTCCTTACATGAGGACGAAACTGACATTTGGCAATTCTAGCATATCTTGCCTGTTGATATGCTAATAATTTGCATAACTAGTTTAGTTGTCAACTTGCTTTTTGGAAGTTACTAAACACTCTACGTTTTGTAAATACTTATTTACTTGTTAAATAAGTCCCAAAAAAAAATATGAAAAACTTACTTCCATAATAAACAGGTAAAAAGACGATGAGGTGGACATAGCTTATATTCCCGCATACCATGCACATAGTCATGAGAAAACCGTTTCCTTTGTTTCGGAAAAGCCTTTATTTTATGTCTGTCGACAATCACTAAAAATTAGTCTAGTAGATTTGGCCCAGGAAAAATCTCCCTGGTTTTTAAAAACTGTTCCCACTCTGGCAGGCATAATTTTTTTTTCAATCTCTTCGACCTTGGTTCCGCAGGAGCAAGTCAGAAAGATCGAGAACCAGACACTATTGCTCATCTACGGCCCTCTCGAACCCGCTTCTTGTGCTCAAGTTGACAGAAGTTTGGGATGGTTGAGGGCACATCCTTTCCCTCACGGTCCTTATACGCCATCGGTCATTGAGGAATACTTAGGCTTAGAGGGTGGTCCCCCTTTCTTGCCCAGAAGCAATCAGAATTTGATTTTTTGATGACGACATCTCGAGCAGGAAGTCGATATCCCTCTCCTCCCAAAAATTTTTGGAGGCCGAAGAGTTTCCCCCCAAGACTCCGACGAATTCATCATATTTGCTTCGACCCTTGTAGTATGCTCGGCATTTGTTGTCCTGGCTTATATCCCGGAATACTCCTAGGGCCGATCTGTCACCCAACTACTCAAACAACCTTTAAGGCTTGGCCCCGTTGAGCTCACTTTCTGCATGAGAAGTTACCTATCAAGCTTAAGTTCCTGGTCTCTTATAATTCTTTGCAAGTTATTAAACATGTGGCGTTACTAATCCTTGATCGTAGAATAATTAATTTCTTGATAAATATATTTTTATCCAACATGAAAAACTTACTTCACAAGACATTTGGTTTTAATTATTTTGAAAGTCGCTAAAGTTTAAAAATTACTGACTTATGATGGTTCTCTGTTCCTTTTAACCTTGAAAAGTTACTAAACACATGGCAAAAATACTAATCATAGGAGAAAACTTACTTTTCGATTTAAGATAATTCGAATCAATAATTACTATAATGGACTGCGCTTACTTGTACATGAAAATTTCCAACCCAGCTGTCGCTTTAGGTTTCTATCACGAATTCTCAGCTGCCAATTTTCATGGGAAATCTTGGATTCACAGTTCATATGATGCCTGGCACAACTAATGATTAACACTGAAAATGGCAATAGATTCTACCTCAAGATGAGGTCAGTTTAGCTCTTTATGTCTTTCTGTGAGCTTAGATTTGGATCATATGGGTACGCCAGAAAACGCACGGAACAACTATGAACAATACGCATGCTCTGACCTGGGCCAGCAGAACTGTGTGAAAAGGGGTTCAATTTGCTTGTTAGTGTCATAAAGGTCAAGATATTGAGAAGTTTCGAGGGAAACGTAGGACACCGGCGAAGATGCTAGTCTCAGCAAAGTCGCCAGATCGATGTGAAGAAGTGTGTTTAATAACCATCTTAATCTCCACAACAAAAGGCGCACTGCTTTGTCCCCAATCTTACATATTGTGTGAAAATGATTGTTTTAGTTGCTATGGAGGGCGCGAATAATAACCATTCTACTCCAGAAATTAAATTTTTACCAGAAATTAATTTCTCGTATTCTTACCGTAAATTAATTTCTAAAGAAGAAATATGTTCAATAAATAGGACTAATTCTACTTCAAAAATTAACTTCACAAACAGATGATAAAACAAAAGGAAATTTCTGCTTCTGAATGAGAAATATAATTGATAACGGCGCGTCAATTCTATTTTCGCAACAAAGATAGTCTAAACTCAATTGCAAAAAATTATTTATCTTAACCTACAATGCATGACATTCGAGGCAAAATCTAATACATTTTTTGAAATCCTCAAATAGAAAGAACGGAAATTCCAAAATAACATGTCATTACAAGAAGATCTGGTACGAGATCCTCAATTACACATAATACAAATCCTACAGTACAACATTACATTACAAAGGGCAAAAAAAACAAATAATCCTCAAATAATAATAATAGAAGAACAATACAATAGTGGAAAACCGAATTTCATGGAATCTCCGGCATATAATTATCCCTAGCCATTTTATTAGCAATACATTTCCTAATAATGTTCATCCCGGTACCCTCTTTGGTCATTACTACATTTTCTGTACCATGTTCAGTAGGTTCACACACATAATTCGAATCTCCATATATGGACAAATGCTTATCCATTCTGTTTTGCTCAATGATGTAGTTATGAATCGCACACCATGCAATACAATATGTGGTTGTTTTTCAAATTTTGATGTAGTTATGGACTGCGGCGGATGGACTTGAATAAATGATTTAAAGCTTAAAGGGACTATGCCCGCAATGGCTAAAACCATGTGTATCAAGTCAAGAAAATCTGATGAATATTTGAAATAATAAAACTTGATATTATCGACATTTTTGGTCACAAAGAATGCAATCGACGTGGATTCCTGGTATATTTGCACGCGCTCAACTATTTGGGGAAGTGAATTTGAGGAGGAGGGCAGATTGCGGCAGACACCCGACCAAGGCATGCACAGTCCAAAGTTGGTCAAGCCAAATATATTCATATATTGAGAAGAAAGAAAGAGAAAAAAGTGCCATGTATTGGGTCGTTCGCAAAAGGAAAGAAGATCTTGCCCGTTTCCTTTCGTGCTTGAGTTGGTACATCTATTAAAGAGGATCCATAACAGACAAAAGAGGAGGCCACACAATTCATAACACACTGGCCACAACATAGAGAGAGAGAATTGTCTCCATTTGCGGGAGATAATCTACAGGACAACTTTGGCTTGCCTGCAAAATAGAAACGCGGGAAGATCGCCGACTCGGAAAAGCAGCGATCTCGTCGTCTCGAGCAAAAAGGGGTCCACGACAGCTCCTCGGCTCGTGAAGGCAGCAGGGACGCAGCGGGCTCGTGCATACAGCGAGGACGTGGTGGAGCTAGAAGTGGCAGCAGCAATGTTTTCACAGATTAATGCCGTCTCAGTCAGGTGACGCAGAGGTGAGCCAAGGAACAGCCACAAAGCACCACAGCAGCAAAGCGTCGCGGATCAGCAACGCCAACGTCAGGAAGCGGCAAGGTCATAGCTTCTTTGTTGCGCTTCTGGATGAAGCACGAAGAAGAAGG
Organism: Syzygium aromaticum; assembly: GCA_024500025.1. Classification (NCBI taxonomy): domain Eukaryota; kingdom Viridiplantae; phylum Streptophyta; class Magnoliopsida; order Myrtales; family Myrtaceae; genus Syzygium; species Syzygium aromaticum. The sequence goes on from CM044894.1 coordinate 6,423,964, forward strand.
TGAAGAAAATTCTCTCTGTCCCTCTCTGTCTTGTGTGTCTTTTTTACGCTACCATCAACTCCACCATTGGTGTTGTTGGTGGAATCCTGAGCTTGCTGTCGTTACCACCTCCACTGAAAAGTCCACACTGCAAGTTACTCCTGCCCTAGCTGAGAACCACCGAACCAGCAAGCTTTGCTGAGCAGCCCATACCGAGAGAGCCACCGTTGTGAACACTGCCCGTCGACCAATTGAGCACCGTTATCTGCCATCCCATTGTCCATAGCTTGATCCACGGGCTATACACTGAGCCAAGTCCCGTTCGTGATCCATGAGCCACCGTCCGCCTTTCCAAACTTGGAAAGCAAATATTCGAATTAGTTACAAATCTCATCTAATTTGATTTTCGATTATATTGTTTCTTTGTTTGAAATATTGCAATTTTGTGTAAATCTTTGAGTGATATTATCGTATTCATTAAATTCCTGAAAAATCTTTAAATTATGAATTATTTCCTAATTTCGTAATGTGCTATGGTCGTCAATCCAATCTCCTGCCCGAGATATGATTCGCGATCGCACGAAAAATCGCCAATCCGATCTCCCACCCGAGATATGATTCGCGATTGTGTGGAAGATTGGCCAATCCGATCCTCATACTCGAGATACGATTCATCAATCTATCGATTCTAAATTTAAATGAATATGGGTAATATTTCTTGTGATTGGGTGTTGTGTTTATTTCATAGCTATTTCTTTTCATTTTTAGTTTGAATTGAATTGATTGTCTTTCCGTAAAAAAAAATACAAAAATATTAGGTAAAATTTGAACAGATAATATATTTCATGTTTAGGATAAATTTTGATTATTTTATTAGAATAGATTTGATTCTTTTCTTAGATATTATTATTACATGTTTAAATTAGGTTAATTATTTATTCCGAATTTAAACTAAAAAATATAAAAAATGCCACATGCATGTCATATTAGAGTAGTTGCATATTAATTAATTCTTGTCATTAGAAATCTCACGTCTAGATTCATTTGCGTGCCATATTTGAGATAGTGCATTTAATTGTTGTTAGAATTATGACATTTAAACAAATCGTATGCCATATGTCATATTAGACGTAGAATGCATTGTATAAAGTTTAGTTTTCATTAAAATAGAGAAAACCCTAAAAAAAGATTGGAGTGAATTAGAAATCATGTTAGGATTGTCAATGTGATTTTTTAACTAACATAGCAGGTGCTTTCGTTGCTTTGAGGTAAGTCCATTGCTTTGCATTATTGAGTGTTATATTATTAATTCCACACCCGCATGATCACCTCGCACCTTAGTAGATAGGTTTAAAATCAATCTAAGCCACCTGCAATTTTTTTTTTTGAAATAAAAGAGAAAATGTACCAAAAGGGCCTCGCTCCTCGGAAAACTTGAAGAATGCCCCCTTCTCTCTCATAGCCCTGCCCTAGTGGGAATTTCACCAAGAGCTCTGCCAACACAGGCAAATTACCTCACTCTAGCTGAAACAATTGAATTGAGGTTCTTTCACTTCAGAAGACCGAGAATCGGAACTTCCCCTCTACCCTTGGTACAGAGCTTCCATTGCGAGAACCTTTCATCCGAATCGCTGTCACTCCCGGCTGATTCAACATGAGAAATTTACCGGCCCTTCCGGGACCTGGTGAAAGCTTTCAACCTGCTTCTCTTTGATGGCAGCTATCTTTCTAAACAGGAGAGGAAGAAGCCCTAAACTCAGTTACCTTTCTTCTTCACAGCTTAACCACACTAAAGTTTATTGGGCCTAGAGGAGCTTATGAATAAAGGTACGAAGTGTCTTTCTTCACTATCTGACTATCGAGAAGCAAAACATCAAATATTTAAAATTTACTAATTAATAAAAAAAATGATCCTTTTCTAGCCGAGTTTTGTGTTTCGAGTCTCATGTTGAGTTTTGTCTTTCATGTGATACTTTGCCTTAAGAACTTGAGCTGAGCCCATTCCTCGCTCAAGTTTTGTCTCTTTCTTGACCCGCCTGCCAGATAAGTTGGCTAGCCGTGGCCTACTCCTTTCCCAAACCAACCCCCCCTCTTTCTGCCTCTTTAGTTGGAACGGTCTGCAGGAGAGGCATCTGACTTTCTTACTGATTGAATCACTTGAATCAGTTGAAGAAGCTTTCTACAGGAAGAGTTGTGACTCAGCGTCAAGGCAGGCAAGGGTTCTTGACGAGTGGGCATGAACCATAACCAAACAAACAAAAGTAAGCCAACCATAAATTCCTGAACCGTAAAGGGAACCACCCTGTAAAGTAAAGAGCCTCGCCTAAGGGACCAGACCCGAAGCTAAGAACAAGATGGTGGTCGAAGATGAACTGAATCTTTTTGTGATAAGGTAGATGGAAGAGCACCAGCGATGTGGATCCAATCCAAGGACATCCCAGAAAAAAACTGTAAGATGGAGCTATGTCCATTACTTGAATTGAAAAGCAAGATTGCAAGGCTATATCCTCTTTCCATTTTGCTGGAATGTGGAGGATCGAGAGACTAGACCTCGTTGTTCTTCGTATTTGATGCTGGTAAAATCACTGCTTACCGTTGTGCGTTCTATTTTGAATATAAGAAAATTTCATGGTCTGGGATCGATCCTTTCTATTCTAGTACTAGTATAGAGTAACCTTCCCGATATACTTTACTTGGATTTCTAATCGACTCATAAAAAGATAAATTATTGGCAACTCTTGATTGAAATGATTTATATGTTAAGAATTTAAATTTTAAGTCGTGAATCGATAAGGGTTTGGGAGAGCACAAATTAAGTCTAGACTAAATAATTCATTAGCCAAAACTCTAAATGATGCACCCCGAGATTAGGTTGCGACATCTGCTGAACTTCCTTTTTTGTATCTAAACTAGCACCTCGAAAACAAATAACTGATAAACAATCAATTACGGCTCGGATGGATTCTTGTGTTTATCAAGTCGGAGTTCTCATGTAGTTTAATTTAGGGAAACTAGAGAAAATTGATAGCCTTCCAGACCTCTGAACTTGACTCAGAGAAGTACGGAGTGACAAGAAACATTTATTCTATGGTCGTGATCCGCAGCCTCGGATTCTACGTAAGCTTCCGAGACTTAGCTATGTCACATCCATGAACACTTCAATCAAAGAGTAGCTATCTCATCACATGGCAGCTTTTCTGGGCTAGGACTGGATAATTTCTCCACCATCTCCGCGTCGGCCTCAGGAACTCGAGCATCTTTCTTGTACTTATACCAGGAAGCCCAAAACACATAATTTTACATTATAAGTGTAAATTATGTTAGAAAAATCCCACACGAAAGAAATGATGTAATATGACATAGTTAATATGTTTAAATTGACTCATAACTTATTGGCTTAAATTTTTAAATGAAGATACGTCTAACTAGATAAATTGACGGGTTCGGACTTAAGCTCCCTCTTAGCAATCTCTCCGGATGAAATTATCAGGCTTTTACTGCGTGCTCCCAGTGCCTACACTGCACAAGAGGGAGCTCACAATCCATAAGTACTATCAATAGTCAATACCTTCCACATAATGACATTTAAGGTTAAAAGTATCTTTGATAGTATTAGAATTTTGTAACTTTAAAACACAGCTAATAATTTCCAGCCATGAAAATAAGTTTCATTATATAATTGGAGGTAGGTTTTTACATTGGTTAGTTTGACCAACTTCTTTACTTCAAAGTAAGTTCTTCATATCTGTCATCAGTGATTCTGCCAAATGCTAAGTAATTTTCCAGAAGAGTTGACAGTACATTTTCATGAAAATTTATTGCAGATTACGAAAACTAAATGAAAACCGAAAATACAGGTTTCCTGTTCCTCTAGCCTAGTCTGATCTGGTGGGGAAGATCATTCCATAAGATCGTAAATGCTAAATGCCCACAATTTGAATCTATTCTAACGGGCACGACATGCTAGATTTGCCCAAGTCATTTTCCGTCCTTGCATTAGGAATTTCAAGAATGTTTTTGACCGCATCAATTTATTTAATACAAGAGATGGAATAAGAATGAAGAGCCATCAAATCAACAAATAGAGATAGACCAAGGTATCTCCAATTGCCAATTTTCTTGGACTTCATCTGTCTGTGGAGGTGCTTTATTTCAGCTGCTTCTGCAAAATATGGAAGTCATCTTCATTATCCACTGAAGATGAGACAAAAAGGGAACCTTTGATATGTCCTAAGATAGATGTCATCGAGAATATGGAGAAAGAGCCTGGTGATGCTTCAGGTATAGGTATGTATATATATAGCTACCACCCCAGTCTGTGTTGTTCATAGCCACAAACACCGGGCTAATCATACAAGCTCAACTCATCACAATATCATCCGAGGACTCAAAACAAATCAGCAATGGTAGTGTATTGTTTCTGTCACATTATGGTTCTCATATACCTGCCACTTTCTCCACTTATCAATGTGTTCTTCTTTTTTTCCTGATTTTTCCCTATCCCCTGGTGCAGGTTGACAAGAATGTGGACATGTCCCTTAGTACGGCAAGCACGAAGAAGGGTGGATACAGGGCTTGTATGTTTGTGTTCGGTGAGCATGTCCATATTAACTTGATTATGAATTTTCACTATGCTAAATTGTTTGTAGAAAGAGAAATTAACTTTCAGAGGAAATTTTTTTACCTTAATTTAATAATGCAGGATTGGCATCGCTTGAGAATATCGGGTTTGTGGCCAACATGTCAACCATGGTCCTCTACTTTTCCTATGTTCTCTACTTCAGCCTGTCAACATCTGCAAATCTTCTCACAAACTTCATGGGCACGGTGTGCTTGCTCTCCCTCGTTGGTGGCTTCATCTCGGACACTTACATAAATCGACTCTACACTTGTCTGATATTTGGCTCCATGGAAGTCGTGGTAATTTCAAAAATATACTTTTAAACCTTGAGAGCAGGATAAACAAGGTTCTTTGCTTCTACTTTTGTGTTCATTGGATGCTGATATCATATGCAGGCACTGGCTATGGTCACAATTCAAGCGCATTCCAAGAATCTTCACCCTGACCCCTGCGGGAAATCATCATGCATTCAAGGAGGCAAGGCACTCTTTCTGTACACCTCTATAATTCTGCTTGCACTTGGTGCTGGTGGAGTTAAGGGTGCTCTTCCGGCGCTTGGTGGCGATCAGTTATATAGGAACAGTGTCGAAGGAGGGAAGGCTCTTGCTAGTTACTTCAATTGGTACTTGCTCAGTACAATTCTTGGAGGGATCGTTGGAGTAACTGGCGTTGTGTGGGTTAACATGAATAAATCCTGGTATTGGGGATTTTTTATCGGCACGATGACTGCATCGGTTGGATTCATCATTCTCGCTCTTGGGAAGCCATTCTACCGTTTTCCTCCCCGTGGGAACAGTCCTCTGTTGAAGATCGCACAGGTTATTGTTGTTGACTCACCTAACCTGCGTTCTTTGTCATTTAGCATAAGCAGTTATCAGCTGTAATATTTGCATTTCAGGTCATCGTGGTTTCAATTCGGAATAGACACTTATCGCCACCAGTAAATCCTGACGAATTGTATGAGATTAGTGAAAAAGAAAGAGATCCATCTGAAGAGAAAATTCCACATTCCGACCAGTTCAGGTACTAAACTAAAATCTTTCCATAGTCCATATAGAAGGTTACTTGCAAACTCCAAGACTATCTGGATTTCGGCCGTAACTTTGCATTCGCAAAACCAACAACGAAGACCAAAATCTTCGTTTAACCAACAAATCATTATCTGTTCAAGTTTACATCGTATAGAGGAAAGTCCGGATGCCTCTGTCGAATTGTCCCTCTAAAAACGATCCCCATATTCTAAGACTGATTAACGAATCTCTTTGATCAACCAGGTTCTTGGACAAAGCAGCTATTCTCCGTGACGGAACAAATGCAGAACCCTGGAAAGTCTGCACAGTAACCCAAGTTGAAGAAGTGAAAGTACTGACAAGGATGCTTCCCATACTTTTCAGCACAGTTATAATGAACACATGCATGGCACAACTGCAAACATTTTCAGTTTTACAGGGCTACCTAATGGATCCCTACATTGGTTCATTCAAATTTCCGTCTGCATCAATTCCCGTTATACCCCTGTTCTTCATGTCCATCCTTATACCCACCTACCAGTTTGTTTTCGTTCCCTTCGCTAGAAAAATCACCGGCCATCCGACAGGCATCACGCAGCTCCAGCGCGTCGGAGTAGGGCTCGTCCTTTCGATCATCTCGATGTCAATCGCTGGAATGGTAGAAGTGAAGAGAAGGAATCGCGCCATTAAAGATCCGTTGCATCCCATCAGTGTGTTCTGGCTCTCTTTCCAATACGGTATATTCGGAATTGCAGATATGTTCACGGTGGTCGGACTGCTAGAGTTCTTCTACAAGGAGGCGCCCTCGGGAATGCGGTCGCTATCCACTTCTTTCACGTGGCTGTCGTTATCTTTCGGCTACTTCCTGAGCTCCATCTTTGTCAACATCATAAACTCGGTCACGAGAAGGATCGCCCCGAGCAAGCAAGGGTGGTTGCACGAGACGAACCATAGCCCCAACAATCTGAACCTGTTCTACTGGTTCCTGGCTGTGCTCAGTTGCCTCAACCTGGCAAATTACGTGTTTTGGGCTTCCTGGTACAAGTACAAGAAAAATGATTCAGAATTCAAAACCGAAGCCGAGCCGACAAATGGGCAAAACTAGAACATTGTTATCTCCTTTTTTTTTTTTTTGACTTCTTTTTCCGTAAAATTATTACCTGAAGCCTGCGGGGTCACTGCACGCTAAACACAAGGATCTTGGGAGAGATGATGGAATAAGTGTTTCTGTATAATGTTGTCAATGATAAAGCATCAACCTTTGTGTTCCCTGATGGTGCTTTTACCTTCAATCACAGTGATATACAGTACAATCAATCAAAGTTGAAACATCTTTGTGCAAGAAAAACAATCAACGGCTGAAAAAGCAAGAGTGCGCAAGATTGGGTGTCGTGCCTCGTACCCATACAATTGGCATCAGCTTTGTCGATCTTTGACACTTGATGCTCGCAGATCCTCGTAATCCGCTGGCTTCTCTACATGTTACCACACCGCCATGCCTTCTTCAAGTATCTTCGCAATCCACTCTTAGCATCATCAGCAAAAATCGAATCTTTATCACCGTGCTCGAGCCTCTCGGAGGCGACCCCGTCGACCCGGAGTGACGAAACGCACTCCGACCTCCTCGCCCTCTGCTCGAACTCGCAGTCGCTTCGCCGGACCAAGCAATGCCACGCTCTGGGAATCGTGGGTCGCTCCCTCCCTCGCAGCGTCTCTCTCTGCGCTTCGCTCATCTTGGGCTACGCCGGTCATGGGGACAGCGCGGCGTGCCGCGTCCTGTTCCGTCAGACGGTCGTGCATTGCCACACGGCCTTCTTGTGGAACACCCTCATCCGGGCGCACTCCGTGTGTGGAGCTCATGATGGGTTTGAGACGTACAACGCGATGATCAGGAGTGGGGTTCGACCTGACGGCCACACCTTCCCTTTCGTTCTCAAGGTTTGTGCGGACTTTGTGGAAGTGAAGAAGGGGATGGAGATTCACGGGGTCGTGTTCAAGTTGGGTTTCAATGGCGATGTCTACGTGGGGAACACTCTTTTGCAGTTTTACGGTAACTGTAGGGATTTGAGAGGCGCGGAGAAGGTGTTTGTCGAAATGGCCGAGAGGGACGTCATTTCGTGGAATACTGTTATTGGAGTCTTTTCGGTGAATGGTTTGTATGAGGAGGCGTTTGTGTTTTTCAACAACATGAATTCGAGGTCTGGTACGAGGCCTAATACGGTGAGCGTTATTAGTGTTTTGCCGGTATGCGCCGGGCTCGAGGATGAAGTCATGGCGTCTCAGATTCATGCTTACACGATCAAGGTTGGGTTGGTTACAAATGTGACAGTTGGGAACGCGTTGGTGGATGCATATGCAAAGTGTGGGAATGCAGTGGCTTCAAGGCATTTCTTTGACGAGATGGTTGAGAAGAATGAAGTTTCGTGGAATGCGATCATAACGGGCTTTGCTTATGGGGAGCGCAATGTAGATGCCTTGGATATGTTCAGGTCAATGGTCTCTGAGAGTCTGAAGCCAGACTCTGTCACCATTTCTAGTATGCTTCCTGTGCTTGTTGAATTACAGTTGTTTGATTTGGCGGAAGAGGTGCATGCATACAGCATACGAATGGGTATGGAATCTGATTTGTTCATCTCCAACTCACTGATTGACATGTACGCAAAGTCAGGCCATCCAACTAAGGCTTCTACCGTGTTTAACAAAATGAAGGTCTGCAATATAGTGTCGTGGAATGCTATGATTGCTAACTTCACTCAAAACAGGCGAGAGGTTGAAGCTATAAATCTTATACGAGAAATGCAAGTTCATGGTGAAGTTCCAAGCTCGTTAAGTTTCACAAACGTGCTTCCTGCTTGTGCTAGGATGGGTTTGCTTTCTACTGGAAAAGAGATCCATGCAAGGACATTTCGCATGGGACAGTCCTTTGACGTGTTCATCTCCAATGCCTTGACAGACATGTATGCAAAGTGCAGCTGCTTGAACCTTGCCAGAAAAGTTTTCAGCATGTCACAGAGAGATGAAGTAACATACAATATACTAATTGTCGGCTATTCTCAAACTAGTTATTGCTTAGAATCTCTTAGTTTTTTAAAAGAAATGCAATCTACGGGTATGAACTATGATATTGTTTCCTTTGTCGGAGCTATCTCAGCTTGTGCAAACATAGCTGCAATCAAGCAGGGTAAAGAAATCCATGGGCTACTGGTCAGGAAACAACTTCATACGCATCTCTTTGTTGCAAACTCACTGTTGGACCTATACACAAAATGTGGAAAGATTGACATTGCTAGAGAAGTATTTGACTGTATGCCATACAGGGATGTAGCCTCTTGGAACACTATGATCATGGGTTATGGGATGCTGGGAGAAATAGAGACTGCTATTGACCTTTTTGAAGAAATGAGGAATGATGGTGTGGAATATGATTCTGTTTCATATATTGCAGTCTTATCAGCATGCAGTCATGGAGGGCTGGTTGAGAAGGGAAGGGAGTACTTTAAAGAAATGCAGTGTCAGAATCTTGAACCAACACAGATGCACTATGCTTGTATGGTTGATCTTCTTGGCCGAGCTGGCCTTTTTGAAGAAGCTCTGGAACTAATTAAAGGCCTAGCCTTTGAACCAGATGTTAATATTTGGGGTGCTTTGTTGGGGGCATGTCGTATGCATGGGAATATAGAGTTGGGCCGTTGGGTGGCTGATCATCTGTTCAAGTTGAAACCAGATCATTGTGGATACTATGTACTTCTTTCCAATTTATACGCAGAAGCAGGGAGATGGGATGAGGCAGATAGAGTGAGAGAATTGATGAAGTCAAGAGCAGTGAAGAAGAACCCTGGTTTTAGTTGGGTTCAGACACACGATAAAGTGCATGCTTTTGTGGTCGGAGAGAAAGTAGAGGATTTAGATCCGTTTGTTTGGCTTGCAGAAGCTGGCTAGTATGTTCTAAAATGGACATTAAGAAGAGTGGCACATCAGCTAGGATCTCAAATGCTCACTGCAAAGTCTACCCTGCAACTCAAGAACCAAGGGAAAAGACTGTAAGCGGCCTCTCAAGGTTCTAGCTTTGTTATTCCCAAATAATTACATGCTGGCAATCACTATAATAGGTCTAAGATTTGAACTACAGCACAATAGAAAGTGATAGCAAATGATAATCCAATGAGATTACTCTGTTTAGAGACCATCACTTTCAATGTTTCCAGAGAATAGTAGATGAAAGCTTGTTAAAGTACTACAAATTACTTAACAAAAGCAAGGGCAACATCTACCCTGCACAAGAACGGAATTTACAATGCCCATGAAATCAAATGGATGCGAACCGTGAGATTTGAGGGAGGAAGCGTCATTGGGAATTGGACACTGTGGACTGTAGAAACTGGAGGTAAGCAATCTGGATCAAGCTCCCGCCAGGTAAAGCAAACTTACTAGAAAAGGGTGTATCCGAGTTTCAGATGAGATGCTTGGTGGGCATGAGAGCGCATTCAGGATCCATCTCGATGCGGCACATGCTACAGCGGTAGGTCAAGATGTTGTCCGATCTCTTACATGCAACACATGGTCAATTGAACACGGAATCCTTGGCTCGGAGGATGAGAGGATGTTGTGGATGTGAGAAATGTTGGATTGCTCGCGGCAATTGCTCAGCACATGAATTGTGAATTCTGAAGGACGGGCAGTGTTGGCAGGAATAGCTCTCACTCAAGCAGCATTTCTTACACGCTGAGCATATATCATCATCATCCACTTCCATGAGAGCCAAAGGGTGCTTGTGCAAGAAATATTGAATTTTGCCCTCTCCGACGAGCTCATATTTTGTGGTAGGCTTGAGAGCACAATCGGGACTCAGGGTGAAATTACATTCCCCGCACCAATACAGAAGCTTGCTGTCCCATTGGCCGCAGCCGCAGCAAGCGTATGTTGGTCCACCGAACACCAAAGGCAGAGGATGGAAAGGATGAAACGGATGGTGAGTGATCTTCAGGGGCAACTCAGCACAAGAATTATGTAGATGGAAGTCTGCACATTCTCTGCAGCTATACACAAGGTCCAAGCAGGATCAGCCGCACGCGGCGCAATTGATCCTGTAAATTCAGCCGGGATCTACCAGTTTGAGTTTCAAGGGGTGATGGTGGCTGAAGTGTTGAATCTCCATTATTTTGAGGTCTTCTCCTGTATGGTCCGACCTCGAAGCAGATTGACATCAAATGAACTTTGCGTATTTAAGCGTCGATTTCCTCGAAAACGGTCAAACGGAAAAGGCAAAGTCATGTGTTGTATATATTTTTTTGAGTATTTATTCGTCGTCTCCTTTTGTTTGCAAGTGTGGGTGGACATTGTCGTTTTGTGTGGAAAACAACATGCAGGGGATTGTACCATAAGTTACGGAACACGAAAGCTCTCCTTTACTGGCCATTCCCCAAATCTGTATTTTCCAGTACTTGGCCTAGGAAACATCTCCATTCAATCATCCATTTTGCCACTGTAAGAGGAATATTTCTTGTACGATTCATCTCGGTTGGCCTACGTGATTTGGCGAACGTTTTATACGAAGCAAAACAACGATTCAACTTCGACCAGGAAAATCCTCATCAATGATTTTGAGGCCAACGATCTGTTGAATTCAAAGCCGGAACATAAAGCAATAGAAATAATTCTGGATTTTCCATGTAGCTGGAGTGTGGATTTCATTCGAAATCACAAACATCTCAATTCCCGCGGTGAAAAAGAGTAAGAACATGTTTCTCTTGTCTCCCCTTTGCAGCAAGTGCAATTGGCCTTCACAAATCCACATAAACTTGATGTGTTCTTTCAATTTCTCCATTTCCTCATAAATAAATATAAAAAAAAAAACAACTGAATGAGAAAACGAAATCTCAACATGAGCCTGGAGTAGAGAACATGATTTCTCATTTGCGTCAACTCAGCTGAGTCCGACCCCAACCATCATTTGTGTCAACTGGCTGTCACCTTAAAAACCCAACAATGTTTCTGCCATAGGCATTCCCAGCAGCCGTGAAAAATCGGTCAATATGATATCATTTGTACAAAAGAATTAGCGTTCAATTTAGTCAAATCGCCAAAATTGGGAAATCCGAACCAATGCTACGATTGATGACAAAACACTGCCGAACAAGAGTCATCGCCATCTAGGGTCCACATTTTCAACTCTTCAAGTCGCCTCCGAATTATATCTGGAGCAACATCAGCAGACCAGTACAGTACCTTGTTTTCTACTCCGGGAGAAGCCCGGTCAAGGCTGCTTATGCCGATGTCAACCCCGAGGCTTCTATCATCGATCCTCTTGACCCTCGCCCTCTTGGATTCTAGAAAACTCGCTGCTATGTCTGCAAAATTGCTGTTTTCCCGTGAGATTAAAAGCTTATCCCACAAAGAATCTCCTGCTTCAACTACATGTACAAAATTACCGAGCCATAGTGTCCTGACATCAGAGGAACTCCGAACAAAAATAACACCCAAGCTCTTCCCTGCATATAAGTCAAAGGTGGAGTCGGTCAAGGCCCAAAACATGCCTCCATTAGGAAAGAGCATGTTTGCATCCACCACCCAAGCATTGTACCTAAGTTTTAAACATTTCTTAATCGCATATGTACTCATCAAAACATTCCTGATCAACTCTGGAGAGGAATTCTCAGGTCTCTTCAGTTTGTTAGCCCCCACACTATCCAGAAATTGGTCTGCATCAATAACAGGATGTCCCCTTCTAGCAAGATCAAACAGCAAATCTGACATAGGGCCCATAAGTATGTAGTTACGAATATTCAGCCTCTCAAAGTGGCAGAGCATGTTCCTGATGATGATCTCTTGAGACCCAAAGAGGCTCACAAACACTATAGTCTCATTTATTTGCACAGTGTCAAGAACAACGCCAAGGCCATTGAAATTCCTAATGACCCTACCAGGAAGCACCTCTCTAAAACAAAAATCATACCACTTCAGATTACTCAAGGGCTGCATCTCGAGAAGATTGAAATCACGAGGAGCTCCATTCAGAAGATGAGAATCTGGCCCAGCTGTTTTACCATAGTTGACACCGGTATCTCTGTGAGAGACGCTAAGTGCTCTTTCTTGTAAAAAGTTGGTATAAATATTGAAATATCCACGATCATGAATGAACTTTATGAACCATGGAGTCCATATTTTCTCTCCCAACCTCCTGTACCATCCTGTTGTCACCTATATTTCCAGACTCAAGTCATCAAATGAACATGATGAGGAGATAATCAATGTGAGAAGAACAGAGTAAGAAAGAGATTTTCAAACTACCATTCCCTCAAGGATTGGCTTGATGCCCTTCGCCTTGTGATAGTCATACCACCTCCTAAACTCCTTCCAATGCTTTGGAAAGAGAATCTGACCCCAAGTCCCAACTAACTGATACAGGAAAACTCGAGTTGTGCCATCAACCTGCAATTTGTTTCCATGTTTACCTGGCCATAGCAACCAAACATATTTTACTAGATTACATAATAACCGAACATCCAATGAGAGATATGGATCACGCAACTGGAAGGATCCAGGAGATAGTTTTGATTTCTCTACAAATTAGTGAGGAAAAAAAAATGGCAGCTCATTAAGCATCAACTCTCCACTTGTTTAAGGGCTCATTCTCAATGCTTTCAGCACCAGCGATCTTTTCATTTGTTTTTCTTCTTAACCCCGTCGGCCAGAAAGGCCCCAATCTTGTTTTGTTTTAATGAACTTATACCATACACATCTTCCCATGGACAGGTCATGCAAAAAGTGGGACTAGTTGTCTACTGTATTACCGTCAGATATATGCCAGAGATTACCAGTATGGATTTTGAATTTACCAGCTTATAAAAAAAAATAAACAGATATGAGAAGGATAACAACATGGTGTTGAGGCACCTATTGAGAAGTCGCACGTGGAACCGCATAAATAGAATTTTAAAAAAACAGCTTTATCAGAGTGACTACAGATTATATCAGAAATGATAACCAGTATACACTCTGCCAGCAGTTAGTCATTACAAGAAAATACTCTACCCCAGTTTGAGGTATTCAAATAAGTTCTGGTGTCCTGGATAAGTCAAAAAAAAAAATCTTAAATCTTCTCCAAACCTTAATTGACTCGACCGCGAGCAGTTTTTATGATAGAAGCAAAGATGAGACCACAGTTTCCTAATGAAATCATCTTGTAGCATTAATAAATCCTTAGACTCAATATCCGACATCTTTTGTATTGCAATTGCCTTCACTAGGCAACTGTATACTCTCTCTCATGTTGCAATCCACAATGAGACCTTGGTGCCCATTTATGCTGACACCAATTCCACAGTTCCTGAAGCAAAACCTGCTTGCCCAGCAAAATTAAGACGAAAACTCACAGCGTTGATGATAAAAGATTCAGCAGAATCTGCAACGCGTCGCTACAGAGTCCAAAGTCAAGCTACGATCTTAAAAATTTCAGACTTAGCATCAGCGAGATCACAACAAGCCTTCTTGACATTTCTAAGATTACTCGAATCCTTACTGATCATTGAATTAACATCACCTTTCAACCTAAATCCACAGAGCTACTGTTGCAAAGTTAAGTTAAACCTAACGGCAGATTTAACCTGAGCTCCATCGGCAAGCTACATCATTCCATCTCCCCTCATATATTAATTCGGCAACTCAAGTAGACTCAAAAATTGCCAAGAGAATTCTACGAATGAAAGGTACCTGGGACAAACCTTGGTCGCTGAAGCGTCACTCCGTATATCATCGGGCTAAAATTCGAAGCATTGTAGTAAAAGTTCCATATCACGGACTTAACGAACTTGTAGAAAAGCGGCGAGACCTCCAGGTCATCTTCCACAATGAAGGCGAACTCGTCGTCGGAGCTCGGCCACCACGCCTCCAGCCACTGCGCCTGCAGCCCCGCGTTGGCCGTCCGGTAGTGCACCAGCTTGTCGCCGAACTCCCACCTGAACCCATCGACGAAATCCAGGATCTCACGCGAGGTGCCCAGGCTCGATTCCACGTCGCCCGACCGGTTGCCGAAGTGGTCGATGTGGACGTGGAGGTGGACGGTGTCGGAGAGGTAGTCGGCGGCGGCGAGGGAGCGGAGGCAGCGGGAGAGGGAGTCGAGGCGGTTGAAGGCGAGGACCTTGATGAGGAGGGTGAAGCTGGGGCGGCCCGGCGGCGGCGCTTGGGCCTCGGGGCGGGAGCCGGGAAGGAAGCGGGGGCGCTCCGGGTTAGGGTTCCGGGAGGCGGGGAGGGAGGTGTTGGAGTGGCAGTAGAGGAGGAGGAGGACGCAGAGGGAGAGGAGGACGACGACGACGAGGTGGTGCCTCTGCGGCGATCTCGCCATCGGAGCTCTCTAGGGTTTGCGCGCGCAGAGAGAGAGAGAGCGAGAGGGGAGGGGAGATCTCGGGGGAGAAGAAGGTGAAGCTGAGCTTCTTCGGCGTCAATGGCGGAGCGCAAGAGAAGAGCGGTGCTTCGCTGGCTAGTCCGCGGTAGTGATCACGTGACGTTGGCTTCTCTGTCACGTGAATGGAGCAGGTAAATATTCTGAAAGTAATCCTTTTTGTATTAGAGGTGAGCAACAAAAACCGTCTTTTTTAATTTAAAGCTAAAAAAAGAGACTGTCCGGACCGGGGACCGTCCGGACCGACTGATTCTAGATAGTTTCTGGTTTCATACGTGGAACCGCTCACTCGGACCAAACTCTTCTTAGAAACTCCGTTGCCGGTTACCTTTTGAAGGAGAGTCGCTTCTGCCTATTCTGATGAGTTGAACTCTTTCCCGTCATGCTTCCGATGCCTTCAATCATCTTCGTCGCCGTTTCTTGCCATCTTCAAGCCGCACCTCCCCTCTACTATTCATCTCCAACTAGAAGCTCTATTACCGGAGCTCGTTTTCATGGGAGACGCCATCTGGAACCCCCTCGTGCAATTCGACCGGTAATCGCGATTGGGATTTCTCCTCGACAAGGCAAGGTTCAAAATCTTTTGTCTCGGTACGTCTATGAACAAGAACAAAGACTGATCTAGTATTAGGTCTATTGTTAAGGATTTGATCTAATCTCTACTGATGGATTTGGTCTAGTTCGGTCCGATTTTAGGACTCGGTGGGTTGCTTTCGAGTGAGAACCAGAACCACCCGGATGACCCCTAACCTGTGTCTTTGAAATAATTAGTCCATAAAAAATATGTTCATTATTGATAACAATTTATATTTAAAATATTTTTGTAAATAATTCAAATATTTTTTTATTATTTATTTTTATAAGTGATGTAAATAATCATTTGTAGGAAAATCTTTTTCAATTATTTTTTTTTGCAAAAGAACCTGCATGTGTAGTCCTTATAATCTTGATGGAATTCACTCTGGTTATTCATTTATTACATCTACAGTAGCGCCTATGTACAGTGTACAAGCATCTCAACAAATTTTACGCTTTCAGTTCTTGTACCCTATGGAGTATTCAGATGTAGTACCTGTACTTTGTATTTGCAAAAATACGACTTCTTGTAAAGATTCTAAATATTATTTCTTAAAGAAAATATCATAAGAAAGTCATAAATTATGCTCACTATGATAATAATACCTTGATTTTTTTTTGTCACAAAAATTCTTAAACTTGTTTATTATGACATAAAAAGATCCAATCAAGAGCCTAGAACCGGCGACTTCGCCAGTCATGGCCGATGCCCCATCGATAACGGGACAGCGTACACAAGCAGAGGGCCTTTGTTTTCTTTCTTTCTTTTTTAAGTTTTAACTTTTTTTCTTTTTTGAGTTTGTCTTTTTATGGAATTTTTTTGGCTTTTTAACCTAATTTAATTAAGATTTTGTGTAAAATTAGGATTCGGATCAAAATAACGTCGTTTTAGTGCTTTAGTTAAACTTAATGCCACTTAAGACGTCACGTTGGAGAGATGAAATATTAAAAAAGATGACGTCAACATTTTCCGTAAGTTAAATTGGACGAAATTAGCGAAATGACTCGCCTCGCCTAGGTCCTCGCCAGGCCCTTGCTAGCCGCTGGCGAGGGTTGGCCTTCCTTTTGGACGGCGAGGGTTGCCCAAGCGAGGCCGACCCTCATCTTTGGTTTTCGAGAGTGGACTTGCCCGACCTTTCTAAATATAGTCGATGGACGGCCATTGCTTGAGATTAGCCACGGGCGAAATGAAAAGAAAAAAATTTGAAAAATGAAAAAAAAATGTCAAAATAGTAAAAAAGATGGAAATGCCCTTAGACCAGTCAGACCCTTTTTTTACGAGGACATGACGACTTCCGGTCTTTATTTGAAACAAGATCTACAACAAACCCTATTTGAAACAAGGTTCATATAAAGTCCTTATTTGAAATTTATCATTTATCCCAGGACATTTATATCTTCCACGAATGTATATCTAGAATTACGGAGACCCTTTTTCACAATCTCAAAATAATTAGAACATTCCTTTTTGGATAACTTCAAATAAGTTTGCTAATCCATTTTAGTATTTTAACGGGAAACGTTGCGAAAGGAATTTCTTTTTTTTTAGGGCACCTAAAAACAGAACCGTAATTCTATATCAATTAAATTATATATAAATAGTATCTCGTTATTTATCTCGTAATTGCTTACCATTTTATATTATCTATGACATCCTTCATAACACGCTTGGCCTGTATGATAACGACTCATTTAATATTACGCATGATGAAACAAAGTTTCCACAAATAAATATAAAGTCGTGCATAATAATATAATGATTTCACACTAGAGATAATGACTTAATACACAATCAATACCGTGGACGGCTTGCGCTGATAGAGACATGATCGAAAGCGTACTCGGGTCAGTTTAGAGCGCGCATGGAATCCTTTCTGGAGTAAAAATTTTGCTTCAAAATGGATTTCGGAACAGAAATACGTTTGCTAAAAAATTTCCAGAATGCATTCTGGAGTAATGTTTGCATTATTGAATAAAAATACGTTTGTTAAAAATACTTGATTCTATAATATATTTTTAATTTTAGAATGCATTTTTTATTCTAAAATGAGTTTTGGGCAAGAAAAAGAGAAGCTACTTTTTGTAGCTTTTCTCCTCCAAAATGCATTCTCCCTATTTTCTCTATTTTTCTCGCTAATTTTTTTTTTCAGAAAATGCATAAAAATTGAAAAATTCATAAAAATTTCCTGAAAATAAAAAAAGTTAGATTTTGGGAAAATAGGAAATTTGGTGAATTTTTTTCAAAAAATATAAAAAAATTTAACATTTCAAAACTGTACAAAATGACTTAGAATACCTTTGGGCACTCATTTTGAGTGAAATTTCATTTTTTTGAGGTGCCCAAAAAAATCAAAAAATAAAAAATTTCAAAACTTCAAAAAATGACTTAGAATACCTTTGAGCACCCACTTTCAGTGAAATTTAATTTTTTTGAAGTGCCAAAAAAAATAAAAAAATAAAAAATTTCAAAACTTCACAAAATGGCTTAGAATACCTTTGGGCACTCATTTTGAGTGAAATTTATTTTTTTCGAAGTGCCCAAAAAAATCAAAAAATTAAATATTTCAAAACTTCACAAAATAGCTTGGAATACTTTGGACACCCACTTTGAGTGAAATTTAATTTTTTTGAGGTGTCCAAAAAAATCAAAAAATTAAAATTTTCAAAACTTCATAAAATGACTTAGAATACCTTTGGGCACCCACTATGAGTGAAATTTAATTTTTTTGAGGTGCCCAAAAAAATAAAAATATAAAAAAGTTTTAAAATTTCACAAAATGACTTAGAATATTTTTGGGCACCCACTTTGAGTGAAATTTAATTTTTTTTATGTGCCCAAAAAAATCAAAAATCAAAAATTTCAAAATTTCACAAAATGGCTTAGAATACCTTTAGGCACCCACTTTGAGTGAAATTTTTTTTTTATGTGCCCAAAAAAATTAAAAAATAAAAATAGATTTCTGTTCCAGAAATTAATTTTTTGAGCAGAATTAATCATGTTTTACCAAACAGATTTCTTTTATAGAAATCAATTTCTGGCAAAAATTCTATAAATCAATTTCTAGCAAAAATTTAATTTATGGAGCAGAATGATTACCATTCGCACTCTTAGCAATTCATGATCAAATTGTTGCGTTGACCCAAACTCGGGTTGGAATTTGACCAAAAAGTCCTCATATTAGCGAGGAATTACAGAACAGGGACATCTTTTTTACCACGTCAACGTCAAAGCACGAGCAGCGGAAAGAACGAAAACGGCACGTCGGTTCAAATGCCGACCTTTATCATGAGAATTTGATACTGCACTTTCCTGGTTGACCTTTGGTACCGACGGAAGGCCCAAAAAAAGTATTCCAAAGCTTGCTCTTTTCCTTTTGTTTTTATTATTTAAATATTATCAAAAGCAACTATTTACTTTACTGCCTAAATTAGAAATACTATCTAATTTCAACGTATTATGAAAAAGCTGCGTGCAAATCTATTTGTGAATATTTAGGTATCTGTGAATATTTACATATTGCGACGGTTTTGGGAGCTCCGCGGTGAGAAAAAAAAAGTTGGAAGTGCTTCCGAGGCAAGATTCGGACTTTGTTTGGAGTGATTTTTAGTTTTGCGTCTTTGCTCCCTTTTTTGTCAAAACTTGGTGAAAAAAGTTTTAATATATTGAATTACATTTTAGGATTCATGAAAGTGAAAAAAGTCACTCGCGACTTGTCTTAATTTCCATCAAGCGAAATTTTAAGTTAAGTATAAAGTAAAATACAAAAGTCAATCCATACACGAAATTAGTTTATTTGACTTTTAGAATTTTAAATACGGATTATTTAGAGTGAGTTTTTACTCTTTCAATTTTAACTTTTCTCGAATCTCATGGGTACGAGTGTTGACCTTTTTTTGTGTAAAATATTGAAACCTTTAAAAGTAGTCTTACGTTGAGATGTAAATCAATATACAGTTTGTTTAAATTTAGGTATTACTTCAAGTTTTGACGGGAAAGTAAAAACAAAAAATTACTTTCGACTTCTTTACCAAAACAAAAAAAATTACTTTCGACTTTGAGAAGTGTAGACAAGCACTTTTATGCATTATTAAACATCTAAATTAAAAATATAAATATATATATATCAATTATCACTTACAGGGTTAAATCACTTCATTATTTTCCAGGAATCCAAAATTATGTTCTTTTGACGGGAGATTGAGATACCTCTTATGGGATCGTTTTAAACCCGAATTCAGACTTATATAACTTATGGTCGTGGCTATTATTTTATGTCGGAAAAATAGTAAGAGTGTGTTTGTTTCACGGAAAATGTAACGTTTTTTCGAAAGATGTTTTTCAAAAAATCATTTTTTAGAAAAATAGTTAGTTTTTCTTTGTTTGGTGATACGTGATTGAAAATATTTTATGGTGTTTGGATCTTATTTGGAAGATGATTTCAATCCCATGATTTTATCTCAAATAAAAAAAAAATCAAATTTTTAAATATTTTTATTTTTAAAAATAAAAAAGAAAAAGAGAAAGGAAAGAAAGGAAAGAAAGGAAAGAAATATTAAAAAACAAAGAGAAGCAATTCCGGAAAGTGTTTTCACCTTCTTAGACTAGAGAATTTACTTTTCTAATTTTATACACGAATATTTTCTTTGACCGAAAAGTATTTTCAGTTGATTAATTTTTGACGAACTACACGGGTGAAAGTCCGGAATATGGATTCTCAAAAAATACTTTTTCCCGAAACAAACGCATTCTAAGAGATACGTTCAAACTGCCAGGGAAAATATCTATTTAAAATTCAGATCGAGAACAGTAAAGCAATTCTTGCATCCTTGACAACTTGAGCAAGATTTCCAAAGTTGACGGATCCATTAATTACAGATGTGCCTTTCTCTGTGCATTTATTTTAGTTAATGTCTCTCCATAAAATCATCAACTATTTTATACTTTAAATACATATGAGAAATTACAGTACGCGGTGCATTTTTGTTTTACTACACATTGCCATACTTGGAATTGCTTGGGCTATATGAGGGCACTTTCTCCCATGCAAACGTGCGAAAAAAAATTGTTAGTAGAGTGACCTTTCCACGTCATGTTAATCTTTTTAACTCGAGTCTAGGTTAATTAAAGTATAACAAGCTTAATATATAACGGAGATCAAATAAATAAAGTACCGGTAGGCTCGCTTCAATCTATATATATTTCACATTTACTTTTGATCGGCTTCATCTTCCACGTCATCGTCATGATAACCCGTGGAAAATATTCTAGGATAAAAAAATAACGATCGATCGGAAATTATGTATCGTCTCGGTCGTCGTTTTCGACTGTCAATAAATAGTTAATTAATTTTTTTTATAGCCGATTAATTTATTATTATTATTATTATTATTATGATTTATTTTTGGCATCCTCCATGGCCGGTGTATTGGGCTGATGATTTTCTTCTTTTGGAATAATAATAAAAAAAAAAATCCTGGGGGGGAGGGGGGGAATCGACCAATCAAGTAGTGGGACCCGCCAAAACGTGGGTTTGGGTTTTGAATAAAAGTCCTTAGCGCCTTTTTTGTGCCGCTTTCTTACTACATTCCCATTCATTTAAAGCGTTCGCGTGCGAATAATTAAAAGAAGAAGATAATTAAAAAAAATTTTAAGTTAATGACCGAAATTAGCATAAAACCTTTTTTGAATTAAGAACTGGAGCAACTGCTTATCTTCTGACACCCCCCCACCCAAGCCAAAAAAAAAAAACACAACTATTTTTTCCCCCTCGAGAAACTATTAATCTTCCAAAAAGTAATATTAGTAAATAACTTCGATAGGCGTACGGCATGGTTAATCCCACGCGGGCCTCGTCGAAAGGGTTCAACATTTTGCCACCGAACGTATCTCGACTCACTTGAAAAAGATCAGAATTCGAGACCGATGCAAGTGCATCGCCACCTAATAGAGATTTGTTCGCGTGGGAGTGAATTGATTAGGAACCGAGAGATTCGACGATGCAAATGCGACCTTACTCAGGATACGCACGTGGCAAGCGACTCAACAAGTCGGAAACACACGCCAAGCCAGCACTGTGTAATTCGCCTATCACCGCCATCCTCATATTGCTCGATATCTCGGGAAGATTTTCATCCGTCCCGGTGACTGAAGTGATGTGACCGACCGATCACATTGTTCGAGCCTAGATTTGCGATCCGGCGTGGCACACGAAACTCCAAGATTATAGTTAATTTGGGCGACAGCAAGTGCCGGCGTCACCATCGTAGGAACGAGATTTTGTCGTGATCGCGGCTCAGAGAGTTAAATCGCATAGATGTCTCTCTCTATCACTCTCCAAAAGCCAAGAAATGTAAAACACGGGGGAGACGAGAGAGAGAGAGTCTTAGTGACCGAAGTGATGTGACCGACCGATCACATTGTTCAAGCCTATATTTGCGACCTGACGTGGCACTTGAAACTCCGAGATTATAGTTAATTTGGCGACGTTACGTGCCGGCGTCACCGCCGCGGGAACAACGCTTCGTCGTGATCGCGGCTCGAAGAGTTGAACCGCGGAGACGTCTCTCTCAATCTCTGTCCAAAAGCCAAGAAGTAAAACACGGGGGGGCGGGGGGGGGGGAGACGAGGGAGGGCGGCTTTTCTTCTCTCTCTCTCTTTCGCCCTTTGCTTTTGAAAAAAGCACAAGCACCAACCTTTACCTGCTCCTCTCTCTCTCCCTCTCTCGCCTCATTCCCATGCGCAGTCGCATTCAATTTGTGCGGGAGGGCGATTTCAATTCGAAGCGAGAGCTCCCCCTTCTCATCGTCATCATCATCGTCCCCTCTGAAATCTTCTCCCGAAGCTTTAAGGCGGAGGAGTTCATTTACTCTTTCGTTTATTCAGTGATCTTGTTCTTTCGTGGGTCTAACGCTCGGGTCGTCCTTTTTCCTTTTCTCGCGGGATCCGTGAGTCTTCTCCTCGCTTTCCTTTGCTCCTTCTTGGTGTCTCTCTCTCTCTCTCTCTGCCTCCCTCATCTGGGTTTTCCATTTCGTTGCTCTGGTCCTCTGCTTGATCGTGCTTCTCTGCGAATTGTCAGTGTTGCTTGCTGGTGTCGCTTTTTCTTGCCCCGGAGGTCCTCCTCCGGTTGTTTTGGATTCTGGGTCGTTGCTTCTTTTTTTTTTTTTTGTAACCTTAAAAAGTGGTCTGTTTCTCGAAGAAAAGCGTCGTTCCGTTGATTCGGAGACTATCTGTATCTGACACGACTAGCTGTAAAGTTCTCTGGGATGGGCTCCCTTTTGCATTTGGTTACCTGGGGGGGTTTTTGTCTTACTTATCTTTTGTCCACAGGCTTCGAATTTGAAAGATATCTGGAGCAATTCCGTGTTGATTTGGCCTAATTCAAAGCACTTTGATATATATTCTTTTTGTTGGATTCTTTGGACGAAAATGATTTCTGTAGCCTTCTGATATATTCTTTTTTTTCGGATTCTATGTAAGAAAATGATTTCCGTTTTCTTTTTTCTTTGTATTTAAGCTTTGTGTTTGGTTTGGTTTAGTCGACAGAGCAAATTCGTTTCCAGTATGACGAGGGTCAGCCGAGACTTTAGCAACACTATGCCAAAGGAGGCCTTTGCTGCGGTGTCAGCCGATGTGATATTTGCTTCTAGTCGTTTCCCGAATTACAAGATCGGGGCTAATAACCAGATTGTTGATGGAAAGGATGATCACAAGACTTTGTCCATGAAGGAAGTCGTTGCGCGCGAGACTGCTCTATTGTTGGAACAGCAGAAGCGTTTATCAGTTCGTGACCTTGCCAATAAGTTTGAGAAGGGGCTGGCTGCCGCTGCCAAATTGTCTGAAGAGGTAAATTTTTCTTGGGGTTTCTTGATTGAGTTGAGCATTTGTCCTGAGTTTTTTTATTGTCTCAGCTAGTTTATGCTGTCAAAAAATTAGAGTTCAGCCAGAAAATACTCTTGAAGATCATGAAATTCATGTTTCTCGTGTTGAGGTCATTTATAGTGGCCGTCTTATGAGGGATTGGTTGATTGCACTTTATTAGGGTGTGTTTTACATTTCATCGTGTCACCTCCGTCTCTCAATTATGATGCTTTCAGCTAAGAGTTATCATGGCTTAGCTGCTATGTGCAATTGAATAGTGGGTATCTTGCGTGGACTTCAGGCTAGACTTAGAGAGGCTGTTTCCCTGGAAAAGCATGTTATCTTGAAGAAGCTTAGAGATGCATTGGAAGCGCTAAAGGGACGTGTTGCAGGACGGAATAAGGATGACGTAGAAGAAGCTATAGCTATGGTGGGACTCTTCTCTCTGCTCCTCCTGTCATCATTTCTTATTGAGTGCCTTTGCCCTGTATCATAAATCGGTGAAACTCAAAAGCTGACTGTTGTCTGTTCGTGTTTTTGCGTGATTGAAGTTAGCTCAAACCTTTTATATATATCATGTTTTGAGTGCTCAGACAGGTTATATTATGGTAGGGTGGCAGATTGCAGGGTGTCTGGAAAGGAACCCCAAGGATAATAACTTAACTTTGTAGACATGAACTTCAAATGGTGGATTGAAATGCCTGGTGCTCGATTGAATATAGGTGCTTATTTGGATGTTCGCTTCCACTGGTTCACTTGCATGTTATTCTCTTGATGTTCGAATCTTGCCATTTAGATTACAGGCATATTTAGAGGTTACTTTTACTGCTCATGAACCAATCATCCTTTCTATATTTGTTTGTCTCATGAAATTGGCGTAGAATGAATTTAAGTTATGGTTATGCGAAGTAAGACTGACTACATGCAGCAGCACTTCTTAAATGGTACTATCCATGTGGTTTTCCTTGTGCATGACCTGGACTCAATGGCTGCTACTTTTCTGTTTCTCTGGTTGTCTTGTTTTGTGTCTGTTTGATTGATTATTTTGTAGCCCGTTCTATATAGATAGATTCATAGAGTTGTGGACTGACTTCTTTGTCCTCCAACACTTTGGTTCGTTCCCCTTTGCCTAATGGAAATATTTTCTTACTATAGGGTGGATCTCATGGTGCTATCTTTCACAATATGATTTCGATTGTTTGATGCTGCTTATGCTGTCGACTGAAAGAATTTAAGCAAGTCTCACTTTCTTCTAGGTGGAAGCTTTAGCGGTTAAGTTAACTCAACGAGAAGGAGAGCTTATTCAAGAAAAGGCAGAAGTGAAGAGACTAGCAAATTTCCTAAAGCAGGTATAATTTGTGCTCGGTCAACTTGTGTCAGTGTTTTGAATTGTCGTGGTCTGTCATTCCGGTGAGGTGGTCATGATGATATGGACAAGGAGGACTGGTGCCTATTGGCTTTCGCACGCTATTTTACATTGTTGATTTTCGAAATTGGAGTGAAAATTTGTCGCTCTTTTCCTACACAAATGAGCTTTAAATGTTCATCCCTAAACGACCATAAAATGATTGTGATTATTTTTTCTTTTCTTTGTGCTTATTTCGACCAATTAGACCATTAGAAGAGTGATGCTTTCTTGAATCCACGGCAACCAAATGGACTTATTCTTTTCTCATTCAATTTTTAGTCATTATGTGGATTGCTTGGTTGTTAATTCGGTAGGCTGCCATCTTCATCGTAGGCCTCAGAGGATGCCAGGAAACTTGTTGAAGAGGAAAGAGCTTTTGCTCGGGTGGAAATTGAAAGTGCTAGAGCTGCAGTACAAAGAGTGGAAGAAGCCCTTCAGGAACATGAAACCATGTCTCGGGCATCAGGCAAACAGGTGCTGATATGGTCCTCGGTGAAAGCATAGGGTCCCCAGTTTTTTGTTTCCACCTATACAAGCTCCATGGACATTCGACCGCATCATTTATTGCAATTTATTCCTCAAAAAGTTAACTTTGTTACTAAGAATATAGGTTAAAGAAAGTTACTTTGCATGTTAAATTCATCACTTGCCATCTGTCCTTTTACAGAGATATTTTTTGTAGTGTAAGTGGATGATCTCGGTTGTGTTATGTGCTTTGGATGGATCTAAGTGTCAGGTATTTTCAGGATCTGGAGGAATTGATGAAGGAGGTTCAAGAGGCTAGACGCATCAAAATGTTGCATCAGCCAAGCAAGGTACATTTTGTGTTAGTGTTGATATTTTTTGGTCTTGAAAGCCATAGGCGATTACCAGGCACTACATAATAGATGCTATCCAAATCAATACGGAGATTATATCCATCCATGGATGGTATATTTTGTACATTGCGAGATTTCCTCTCCACACTCTTGTTTTGCGTGCACCAATGTACATGGTGCATATATTTGTATATAATTCCAGTATAGATAGTGAAAATAAGGTGCCAGGTGCACTGAATCCGGTCTACCGTAACCTTGAAAGGGCCTATACTTAGCTCTCGAAAGAATAGAGAAGTTCATGCACTTGTAGTGAAAGCAACATGAAGCCACTTACTTTTCTTTTGCTTTTAACATGGATCCGGCCTTTCCATTTTTTTAACCTTATATCCTATGGATGGTGAAAGTGGTTGTTGAATACTATATGGGAATGTGGTCTTTGGAGGAAAAGGGCACACAAACATGTTGTATTTTGGAGTTTTGGGAGCTTGATTGGTCAGGATTCTGTATATATACATGTGCCTTTGTGCAGGGTACTCTTAAGGAAATCAAATCCTTTCCCCAAGGCTGTGTTTCTGCTTTCAGCAATTCTGTTTCTCACTAGAATCAACTGTGTACACATAATGTGGCACCTACTGCTAAGCACTCCAGGCGGCTATGACATGCAGAATAGCATTTGATGGATTTCATGTTTTGTTCCTTTAAATGTGTTTATCTTTTGACATCCCTGCTTCCTACATATTTTGTTTCCTGTTTCTATCTGAAGACTTTCTAAATTGTCGTTTCTTCTCTCTATTTTTGTTGTGTCCACAGCAGTGTACGACTATGCTTGGCTTCTTTTTAACAACTAGTATTTGGATCATGTGCGATGCGCTTGAGTTGCCTTGATATGATAATCATTTTACAGTCTTGGAGTACAAGCTCTTTAACAGGGGTTGACTTGCCAATTTAATCATCTGATTAAAGCTCCATCTCTTTGCCCGCATACTTTAGAGAGTTTAGATTCTGACATAATTGACACACTACTGTAGGTCATGGACATGGAACATGAACTTTGTGCCTTAAGGAGTCAACTTGCCCAAAAGTCCAAACGTGCACTTCATCTTCAAAAGGAGGTTGGTGTACTGATAGGCTTGATTATTGATCTTTTGAAGGTCAATATGCACCCATGTAGCGATTGGACATGATTCTTGCAAAGTTTGTTTGGTCATAGGTTGTTCTGACGTTAATGCAAACGAACAATGACATTTGTGTTTACTTTTTCTTATCTCCTGGTTTTTTATCTTTTGCCCATATCTTTTCCTCCCCTTATCCAGTTGGCAATGTGCAAGAGAGGAGAGAAGAATCCTCTTCTATATGAATTAGATGGCCCTGAAGCTTTGGGATCCATTTTGTGTATTCTTCCTTGCTCTGATAATGCTCCAGAAATATCTGAGTTCTCAGTCCAATGGTATCGTTTGTCATCTGACGGTGGCAAAAAGGAGCTCATTTCAGGTATGTATTTCTACATTAGACAGATCAGTTTATAGGTCCACATGCTAAATTTTGTTTTCTTTTTGGCTGGATCTGTGGAAGCTAAGATTGGAAGCTCTGCAACTCCCTGGCTCCTAGCACAGGGCTTTAATGCCATCACAGACAAAGATGCTTTACATGCATATTCTTTTCTTTTTCCTCAACTTTTTTTTCGCAGAAAGCTTGCTAGGGTGATGCCTTTTGTGCTGCATGGGGTTTATAGGTTACTGCTGAGCAATGACCTCTATGTCTTTCTGCCTATCCACTGCTTTTATTGGGCAAGGAGGGTGTATGTAGCCTTAAGAAAATTTCAATGTAGGATAACTAAGTATGTGACGCTTTGTTTTAGGTTTGTTTGATGCAAAATATTGTTTTGCACAAGCTCAATCTGCTTGCAGGAGACTTGTTTGCTTAAATAAAATATTTTTCTGGACAGTTAACCATGCTAGTGGTAACATTATGGAAAGTGGAAAATCTATGTGGGAACTTAGGTTACATCTTTTAAGAATCAGTCATGTGCAAAATTTTTAGATGTTCACATCAGAGTAAAACTCATTGATCTGGTGGTTTTTGGAAATCTGTGCTAAAGTATAGAAAAATGGCAGAATTAAGGCATATTCTTTACGCCCAAGCCTTGAAATAAGTGGTATTGTCTGCTTGATGCTACCAATTTCATTGGTCACCATGCAGGAGCTACCAAACAAATTTATGCCCCAGAACCTTTCGATGTTGGGCGAGTTCTGCAAGCTGATATATTTTCAGAGGGCCAGCACATTACACTGTTAACCACTGGCCCAATTGAGCCAGGTATGCTCTTTATAGTATATATTCCTATTTACTTCTCTCTTTCTATCTGAATTTACTGCTTTTTGTGCCTATGTATGTTTTTGTTAAAGCAAAGACTAATGTCATGTATTTGTTGAGCAGCTCCAGGTCTTGGAAGTTATGTTGAGGCACTTGTTCGGAAACATGATACTGCATTCAATGTATGTCTCCCACTTCCTATTTAATGGACCAGATTGGTCTTCCGTACCTATCTGGAAGAAGCTATGTCCTCAATGTTCAATTGTCTTTTTATGTCCTTTTTCAACGTAAGCATCTGAGATCCATGAAGCTTATGTGATATATTGTGCATGCAACTGCTTGATTTTCATAAGTGTGTGGATTGCATCTCCTGTCTCAAGATGAGTGATGGCTGTGCCCTACATCTCAGCTTCATTTAAGTGAATATAGGTTATAGTGAAAGCTTGCATTTGTGTCGGAATCTTGGTGTATTGCCTTGCTGCTCAAAATGAGATTGTCTATGCATCTCTTTGAAGATGATCCTGTATGTTTTCTTACATAAACTCTGCGTACAGTTTTCTTATGTATGCCTGTTGTGATGTAGGTAATTATCTCTCAAATGAGTGGTGTAGACCACATATCAGAATCTATTCACGTCCTTCATGTGGGGAAAATGAGAATGAAGCTTACAAAAGGAAAGACAACGGTTGCAAAAGAATACTATTCCAGCTCTATGCAGGTATAAAAAAGTTCAAAAATTGCTCTGGAATGAAATTTTATGCATTAGCCAAGGAATGGGGCATCAAACTTTTTTTTCCATGGGGGGCTAATAAGATGTGTCTGAAAGTTTCTGTGTGTCCTTGCTGTGGCTTGACTGGGCATTTATTGGTTTCTATACCATGCTGTTAAACCTTGAACAGAAATATGCTTAGGTTGCTTTTCTGCAGTTTGTTTGCTGAAGTTTACTGTTGGGCCTGGATATTGGAACATTAGCAATCCAATAATATGAGATCAGTGAAAGAAATTGTGAATGTTTTCAGAAGATCTATAGAATTGTGTCAGCACATGCATACAATTTTGTCGATATGAGCTGTCTTCAAATCTATATCACTTGAAACTGATGTTGCAAATGCCAAGACATGGGCCATCTTGGTCAGTGCGTGCATGCACATACATAGAACCCAAGTCAGAAATTGCTGCTGAAGTAGATATCCAAACTTAGCACTTGAATGTCTATCTAAGTGAATCCAAGCATTTACATTATCCGATTTCTTCAAGCACACGTTAACCGTCTTGAGTTTGTGGGGTCATCTCATGCAATTCACCTGCTGTTTAGCTGTGTGGGGTTCGAGGAGGCGGAAATGCTGCACCACAAGCAATGTTTTGGCATGTTAAGAATGGTACTTCCTTCGTATTAGCATTCGAATCGGAGCGAGAAAGGAATGCGGCCATAATGCTTGCCAGGAGGTTTGCCTACGACTGTAATGTAAGTCTCCGAGCATGTTCCTGCGTCTAATTCTCATTTTCCTTGTTTTAATTTTCAGTTGATACTGTTAAAAAAGAAGCTGAACGAGCTTGTTTAACTTGGCAGATCATTCTTGCGGGGCCAGATGATAGATCTCTATCGTCTACCTCCCAATAGATGCCCTATTAAATTGCCTTAACAAACATGTAATTATCCGAGTTTCTTTTTCATCCCATGTATCATAAGTTTGTAAGAGTAGAATGTCGGCTTTACGATCCTTGCGATTAGCCGTACTGCCTTCTCAGGCTTCCATTTTCCTTTTCCCTTTAAATTCGTTTTTGCCCCAGTTTCGGGCTGCTAATTCTAGCCCCCCAACATTCAAGGCACCCTTTTATCTGCCTTAGTCATTGGATTGTAACAGCATGAGTTTTCTTGCTGCGAAATCTGTCGCTTTTGTGTGTTGATTTGACTGATATTTGGTTCATGGTAAATGAAATGCTTGGAATTGTGGAAAGAAGAATGATTCAGCTGCTCAACATGTATGTGGCATATTTTGTGTGATTTCTGGTACTAATTATTGTTATTAATAGATTGAAACCCACAATTTCTTATTCACTGCATTTGCAATTCCATTGACATGAACGAACTCTGTTGGTAACATACAGACCGATCGAAATCATAGATTGGTACGGTCGATTATATGCCGTCATTTACCGCTGAAGTACTCCAAAAATAATTGGCGCAATTGTAATTTTAACATCTAAATAGATGTTATCGAGGGTTCACCTCAATTACGGTGAGATCAACAAAAAGTTTTCACCGTGGAAAATTCAGGCGGGTTTGATTGCCCAAACCCAAACCGACCCAATTTAGCCAGAGGTTGGTGCAGATTTGGTGATGGGAAATCGAGCCGAAACGAATAAATGGTGCTCCGGTTGAAGTAGAGTGAAAAATCAGCACGTTTTTAACTTTGCTAAGGTTGCTTTGTTTTGTGAAAAATATTTTCCAAAAAAACATTTTCCTTATTTTTCAGCATTTGGTTTGCTTAGGAAAATGAGTCAACGGAAAATATTTTTCTACTCAATGGAAAAGTTTTTCCTATCAAAGCTTAAATTCAAGGAAATTATAATGTTTTTTAGAATGTGATTAGGTATCGGCATTTAGAGTTAAAACTTTACGCTTGGGCATGGAAACTCAATGTTAGTTCTTGGGAACAAGTCTCGGGCTGCCAGGCTTGCGTCCATTGAAGCCGGGTTTGGGACTAGGACCATGGTGCTTGGGCCTAGGCCCTTGACACCCATGCTCGGGTTCATCAAGGCCAAGCCCAAACCTCTGGTGTTAGCACTCGATGCTTTAGCACCTGAACTCGGGTCCATAAAGGTTGTGCTCGATCCCCAATGCTTGAGCTCTAGTCCAATCCTTAGGCTAGAGTCCAAAAAGACCTTGCACGGGTCCTCGGCACTAAGACTCGGGTTGTTGGTTAATGGAATGTTTATTCTTATAAAAATATTTACAAAAATCGATTTTTTTAATATTTTTAATATTTTCTTTTCTTTTTTGATTCCTTCCTTTTCTTTTCTTTTTCTTTTTTATTTTCTTTCTTTTCCTTCCTCCTTTTTCCTCCACCGGCCGCATGCCACGGCATCAATTGGCATCCTGGCAACCGGCCAAGACGCAGGTTGATGAGCTCGAGGCTCGGCCAATCCAGGCGAGCTTGAGCTCCCCAAGCCTCGAACTCCGTTGAGGCCCACGAGTTCGCTAGCTGCACAAGCTTCGTCGTGGCCGGTGAGCTCACGGCTCGCTTGTGGCTGTTGTCGCCAGAGGAAAGGAGATGGGAATGGTGGCTAGGAAGTAAAGGAGCGATGGAGAGGAAGAAGCATAAAAGAAAAACCAAAAAGAAAAGAAATAGAAGGAAAATAAAAGGTAAAAGTAATTTAAAATTTTAAAAAAAGAGATTTTTTTAAATAGTTTTCCTTTGAAAAATCAAATCATATTCTCCACATCAAATAACAGAAAATATTTTCAAATTGATTGTCAAATTTCAGCCAAATATTGAAAGATAATTTTTAAGGAATGATTTTTTTTTGTGAAATAAATAAATCCTAAATATTAGATGATGTCTGACCAAAAAAAAGTACTAGATGATGAAAGAATAACGCCCTGTTGCTGTAGGATAAGACGTTCATGTTTCATCCGTCGATCCACTTTCGGTCCATTAAAAGTTAAGATACCAAAAGCTACCCTCTATTCCTACTTTTTCGAAGGAAAAAAGTGCCAAAATACTCCCACGAAAAAGGTTCCAAAGAGATTTCAAGGACGCGAATCGGGCACAAATGCTAGGTGAACCCGATACTCCCTTTAGGGGAAAAAAAAAAAAAAGGTTGTAAGCCTATTACATCTTTCCAATTTACTTATAAATTTTTCAATTGGACTAATTTAGTCACAAATATTTTCGCAACCCTTGCCTACCACGAGTGAGAACTAAATTAGTCAAATTAAAATGTTAGGATTGAATTGATACTAATGTGACGGGTTTTTGACTTTTTTTTGTACTTCTTCTCTCGCTCTCAACGAGGTGCCCATTAGAAGCGATGAATCATATAGAGACAAGATGTTTTTGCATGGTTTGCGAACCATCTCTAGCCTAATATCATCTTAACCATTTATGTGAGATGCAATGATTGAGATGAGTTCAGTGTATAAATATTTTTTCAATGTTGTTGTCGATGAGTGCCCAGTGTCACTGGTATTTAGAATTTTCTCAATTTTCAAGACATTAATTGTAATAATAATTAAATATTAAATCATGTTTTTATTTAATAGTTTAAACTTTTTTGAATAATTAATAGTAATCCCACAAAATCCCACATGTTATCAGAGTTGGATGTCCTAAGTCCAAATCTTTACAGACCTCATTTGCCTCCCCAATTAATTATGTTCATTACTAGGCAAAAACAAAAAATTACACTGAACAAAATCTCATATTAACTGTGTATTTGGTTTGATAAGCGGTCTTAAACTTTTTTAGGTCTATTTTATCTCTAATTCTTTTCATTCTTTGACTTTTGCTCTGCCTCTTGCAAGTGCAAAAGTTGAACCCTACACTTATGATACTAGTGTCTCCATCACTTCAATCCCTTTAGGCCAACTTTCAAATGTGATTTTAAAATACACTTTATCAAATACTATTTGCATTTTAGAAAATCTCTTTACCCTGTATTTTACTAAAGACATTCTCATAAAGTTGAACCAAACAGGCTCTAAGTTGCATGTCTATCGACTAAACGGCCCCTTCTTTTAGAGAGAGGGGGTACACTACTGGGACTGAAATCAATCCTCTCTTCTCCTTTTTCTTCTGTCTGCTCTTCTTGGTTTGGGCTCCTCCCGCAGAATCCGAGTATAAACTTGCAAAGGAGGCCCACTTCCTTCTTCACTTCGCCAACCCCCACCCAGACAGCCGAAGATGGTGGTGAAATTAGCCACACCATTCTCTTTTCAGGTCTCTCTCTCCCTCGTTTTGAGACGCATCGCCTCGTTCGATTTGGCTCCCGTAGTTCCTTGTGATTTTTTTGGCTTTTCCGCGCTTCTGTGTCATCGTTTTCTGTGTGGATTTTTCTCCGTTGCTTGTGATAGAGCTCAGGCTCCTCGTGGAGGTGAAAACCAGGTCTTTTTGTTGCGAGGCTTTAAGAGTCTGGAGGTAACTTTGTCTTTTTTTCTTTCTCGTAAAGACCGATGTATGTATGTGGTGCTGTTCTATTCCGACGGCACCGACAAGATCATGCGTCTCTGAGGAACGGTATTCAGAGTGCGAACTAGAATTAGACTAGACCGTTTGAAATTGGTGAAGCCCAATTGCCCGCGATCTATCCCGACCGAAAAGCTTCGGTGGCACTTACAATGTGTTGTGCTGTAGATTCGTTTGTTTAAGATTTTAAGGTTTGTGTTTTCGAACGTTCTTTTAGGATCGGCCGCGTAATGGGTTCTGATCGAGTTGACGATGGGCATCGAAATTAGATTGAAATGTGTTTACATGGGTGTGAATTCCTTTTGTTGGCGACCTGAACCAAGTGCTTAGATTCATGCTCTTTCATTACCTTTTGGCTGTTGGGACCTGAGGATTCCATTGGCAGATTGACTAGTTATACAGGGTTTTTTAGCTCTCTGCAAAGTCAAAAAGCTGCCTCTTTGGAACCTTCAGGAGCCAAATTGTGATGAAAATGATATCCTACTCGATGGGATGCTTTGAAACTTGTGGTCTACGTACCTCTCGTGATCTGCCAGGAATTTTTTATTGCGTTTCTCCCGCATATTAATTGGTGCTGTTAGAGGATTTGATGGGCATTCTCTCATGCTTATCCACCTCCTCCACATCATTCTTCAGGTATAGGAATCCTCTTGCGGGTATCGGTATATACATTGGAGCCAAAGAATACTTTGTGAAGGCGAAAAGATGGCTGATGAGGATAGAGATCTTATTGAGATCTTGGAAGAACACAACCCAATTGATATGGCCAAATATATCAATTATGTCAGCGCACCGCAGGCTGGTGCCATCGTGACATTTTCCGGAACAACTCGCGACACATTTGAGGGCAAAACAGTCTTGGAGCTCCGGTATGAAGCGTACGTGCCGATGGCCGTACGTTGCATCAAGTCTGCATGTCAATCGGCTAGATCATCCTGGAATCTCATGTCCATCGCAGTTGCCCACCGCCTTGGCCCTGTCCTAGTTGGAGAAACGAGTGTCTTCATCGCAGCATCATCGGTTCACCGTGACGATGCGCTGGATGCTTGTAAGTTTCTGATTGATGAAATAAAGGCATCTGTCCCCATTTGGAAGAAAGAGGTATACACCAATGGAGAGGTGTGGAAGGAGAATAGGGAGTTTTTGGAAAGGAAGTCGGAGCTCGAGAAAGGTGCTCGGGACGAATATAGGTGCTGCAGGAAAAAATTAGAGAGCAACAAGCCAAACGGGCATGGCTGTTGCGGTGCTAAAGTCAAGATAGATGATGGCCGTGATGGAGAGAGGAGAGAGGCTGAGTGAGAGAAGATTGTAATTTACTTTTTGCTGCTTTTAGCATTTTCCTTCATCTAGTGCAGACCATTATAACTTAGAAGGATTGTGACGTAGTTCTTTGAGGTTGTAATGTCCCAGGAATGTATGTCAGCCTCGTCAAATCTGCAAGTGACTATACCGAAGTTTCTTTCTTTGCTGTTTATTACAGTGCTCAAACATGTTTCAAGGGATGCAGAATTTCCAGTACTCTCAAAGTCCCTGAGCCCGAGCGGCTCATTTTTCTCTCTCTCACCAACTGATGTTCTTTCCCCCAGCAGTTGATAATTCTGGGAGTATTGCGTAGAATCCATCATCTGCAGAAGGGGAAGGATCTTATAAAGCGGCTCAATTTTCTCTCTCACCAACTGATGTTCTTTCCCTCACCAGTTGATAATTCTGGGAGTACTGCGTAGAACCCATCTTCTGCAGAAGGGGGATGATCTTATGAAGAACTATGCTCTAGTGACATGAGCCTGAATTATGGAGAATGCTAAGAAATAGAAGTCACCATGAGGAAGCCTGCTATGGATGACCAAAATCTACATTTCTTTCATTCCTGATGTCCAATTCCCCCAGGTTCACTTCTTCTTTCCTGATTTCCTGTTGCCCCGATATGAGCCTGGTTTACGTGATCAGGCCTAATGCCCAATTCCCCCAAGTTCACTTTTTGAAATTGGGGGAGCCCGTTGCATCTCTATAGTTCTTCATGTTGAAATTGAAGAACAAATTGAGGTACGTTGAAAATTTGATGACCATTCAAATTGAGGTACGTCGAAGAACAAATTAAAGTCAAATTGAGGTACGTCGAAAATTGAAGAACAAGATGAGCCTGATTTCCGTTGCATCTTCTTTCCTACTTTCCTTATATTCCCCGAGTTAAATTTTTGAAGAGAACAAAGGGGAAAAAGATAAGGCGGGGCCCGGGCGAAAAGCCCCAAATAGAGGAGAATAGAGGGGAAACAGATAATACTCTAAAGAGACAATGCTACTTCCACAAGCTGAGTGAAATATCCAAGAGAAGTCAATAACGGCAAATCCACACATTCATCAGTCATTTTTCACATTATCTCCAACGAAAATCAGTCATCATCACTAAGAAAGCTAAGATCATAAAAGCCACATGATCTCTCTCCTCCCAAATACACAAGCAGGAAACTTCTCTCTACAACTGAAGACCCCAACCGGTGTCCTGCAGAATGAAAACTGGCCCTAGCAATGAGCGTCTCACGGTGTTTTATATCCCTAATGGGGCCCGGGGGAAAAGCCCCAATAGAGATTCATTTTGACTTGGCTGGATAACCCCACCCAAGGATTGATTATCCCCTTCATTGTCAAAATGGAACAGTTTTAGGACTTGCTCAGGTCCCGACTCACAGAGGAGTGGAGCCGGGCGAAGAGCCCGCCGCTGCCGGCGCAGGTGCGGCTGGACTCGACGGTGAAGTTCAGCTGCGTGGGGGCGGGGGACAAGGTGGTGCTGGTGCAGACGGCGGGGTGCATCGACGACCTGCTGAGGAGGAGCGGGAGGAGCGAGAAGGGGCTCAGGGAGGGGCTGGTGCTGGTGTACGACACGGCGGCGGGGGAGTGGAGCAGGGGGGCGGATCTGCCGGAGGTGATCGCACGTGCCGCGTGCGCGTGCGTGGAATGCTAAGGGGGGGTGCGAATCTGGCAAAAAATGTAGAGTGTGCATCCCGTGGGTGTGTGCGTGTGGAGCGAGAGAAGCAGACAAGATTATCTGTGGAAAGTGGCAAGGGCATGGGCATGGGCATGGGCATGGGCTATTCTATTGGGCAGGATAACGGGACGCGTGGCGCGTGAACCTCACTCGCGTCGTTTAGCGTTCTTCTGTCTTAATTTGATTGATCAAGGATGTTTCTTAATTTGTATTTACTTTTTCTTTTTTTTTATCTTGGGTCTAAATTTGTATTCACTTACTAAATGTTGCTTTTCTTTTTACTGCTTTTTTGGGTCGTATTTCTTTTTTTTTTTTTTTTTTTACTGTCTTCGCTTAGTGATATGTACCTCTTTGGGAAAAGAGAGAAAAAGGAAAGGCGAACGAGTAAGAGTAGTAGTTAAAAAATGGAGATGCAGGGGATCGAACCCTGTACCTCTCGCATGCAAAGCGAGCGCTCTACCATTTGAGCTACATCCCCTTTTCGACAATCTGTCGTCATTTTTTATGTATTAATCATACTGTTCGCAACAATTATTGCCCCAATGCTTCTTCTTTTGGTCCGTTTCTTTTCTTTGCCGCGCTACTTTTCCTTGGCCGTCGTGTGGTACATGTTCTTTCATCTTTAGATATCTCCATCCCCTTTTGCCCAAACTTGCCATAGATTTGATCTCGTTTTGGTCATTGATTCCGTGATGAAATCCACGGTGAAACCTACATGATTAACAATTACGATAGACTTTGAGTACGTACATGAATTCCCACTTTACACCGATTTACCCTTTCAACCCGACCAACAGTTCACCTTCCCATCCAAAAAGAAAGGACTAGCGATAGAAATCTAGATGTTGACTAACATAATAAGTAGCAATAAACCCGGCTGAAGAAAGGAAAACAAAAGCGCTAAACGAGCAACAAGGCCGACATTAAAAGAAACAGGGACAAGCGAAGGGACATAGAAGAAACAAGATGATTACCGTTTTCACTACTCCCCTTGTTTTAATCCGTTCTGTAAACGCTTCGTAGTCTATGCTATGGAAATTAGTATCCTTTTTAATAGAATGGCCAAACGATCTCATTCATCGGTTGGATCTCCCATTCGCTCGCGCAAGCGATCCCACACGACATTGATTGCAGAACGAATTAGAGTTGCAGAGAGGGAGGGAGCGAGAGACTCGATTCGGGACCCTTCAATTCTTCATCTCATTGAACCTTTGGTTGCTGATCGAAGATGATTGGCCAAAGCAAAGTCGAAAGTGGCGTTTGGGTTTCAAGTTTGAGAGAAGAGAAGCCCACTGAAACATTCTTCATTCCAACTCCACGCGTGGAATCGGTTCTTTTTCAAGGAAGTTTTAGACTGCGTATGGTTAAGTTTTTCCCAAGGACTTTGAGTCTCTAAAGTCCCTTGGGAAAAAAAAAAAAAGGTGTTTGGCCAAAAATTTTTGGGTCACTTTGGGAAATTGCCGGCATTGGCAAAGCTGAAAGTTTAAGGCAGATAGGGACTATCCGTCTAGTAAAGATAGCTATATTAATCCAATACCGCCACTGTACCAACGAGTAATTTACTGATTCACGACCAATGCAAAGAGGGCTTACTGATTCATTACCCTTGATGAATATTTGACTAGTGTAAATAGCCATGATCGACTTAGACGGGCTTGGGCCGACGGCGGCAAATTAGGCCCAAAAGCGCGTCGATTGGATTATAAACTATACATGGGAAGGGGGGAAACTCCAATGCGAGACAAGAATATCATCCGGCATGGCAAAGTGATCGCGTATTGACCATAAACAAATTGAGGGAACCAGATTCCGTGAGCGTGACCATCAATCAAATGGGGGACGACTTTGAATTCGATTCAAATACCAGAGGGCGGTGGTGGCGGAGTTCCATGAAAACGTTAACAAGAAGTTCACGTTTGTCCTTTTATTTTTGGCCACGAAGGCTAAATTCTAAGGGAAAGTTTGGGCCAATATCCCTCCTTTGACTCCACCGGATTTCCCTTTAGGTATATGGCTTAATTTTGGGATTCTTAGGAACTTTTTTCGGTTTATCTTCGTCGACCCATTCGCATATTATGCGGTCTCCATTAATGTTAATGTCGGATCCGTGATCCTATCGCGCAATGCAAAGGCCAACAAGCATGAGAAATTTCTCCTGAGGGAGGAAGAACGTTTGGCAAGAAATTCGAATACACACATCGGCCTGCTCATAATCCGATCGCATGATAGATAAACGGGACTTCGGAGCTCTTGGGGTTAACAACCTGCTATTTGTATTCAGACGACGTGGCTATCGTCACTTCATCGGCCGATTCATTGGTAACCAAAAACTATTGTTATTTCATGCATGTCAAATCATTGCTTAAATTCGTGCTGGTGATGATATGAGCTTTGGGGTTTCACAACGTGCTATTTGTATTTGGATAACCTGTCTATTGTCACTTCAGCAATCGAATCGCCGATAACGAAAAATATTTCGCACATCGAATCATTGCTTAGATCTGTGTCGGCGACGATATGGGCTCCCATCATATTCGCTCTTTTCGCAACAATATAGCGACGATTCACGAGAGAGACTTCATCTTTGTGAAACGATTATATCGCTCCGGTAATGAAGATTGAGTTCATATCGCCCTTTTTTTTTTTCAATTATTTTTCTAATCAAAATGATGGCATGACAGGAGATGGAACTAACTTTACACGTTGGAGCAAAATTGGAATCGTCAACCGCGATTGCTTCGTTGCCAATCCCAATTCCCATGTTCAAATCTTGCTCTTGAAGCACCCAAACTCAAAAGCCAATTCACGATATAGGGAAAAGTCAACACCCACCCAAATCCCAGTTGACCGCGATTCTTCTCATCGGCGCCACCCTGGCGTGCCCACCACCCCACCTGCCCGAGCCAATAATACTGACCGGAAAAGTCAAGCCCAACCCCGAGAGGCCAATCAAGCTGCTGATTGGATTGGCAAAGCCCACCGAAATAACATTCTTACTGCTAATTGGTTGTCGTTACCCCGCTCCACCTTTCAGAAAAATTTTGTGCTCGGAAACTCTTATGTCCAAGCCTAAAAAAAAAATTAGCCGAATCGAAGACCAAGCCTCGCCCAAAGATCAAAGCAGTCTTTCGATTCCCAAGAATCTTATGTGAGACCGTATCAATTTAACGGTTCATACTAGACCCATCAAATGGGTGAATCGGATCGGATTAGGGTCGAGTTGAAAATTATTCGATCCAAATTGATCCATTTAATTCGTCTTAACCAGTTTCCCGTTCAATGCAAATATAGTGATTTATACTCGATCCGATTCATATTATCGAAACACATCCAAATTTAATTTGAATTGAGATGAGAGTGTAAAATGAACAATCTCGAGATCGATCAAGAGCAAAAAAGTTGTAAATGTGGGTTAGGCTTATCTAA
The DNA here is from genome assembly GCA_024500025.1 of Syzygium aromaticum. Lineage (NCBI taxonomy): Eukaryota > Viridiplantae > Streptophyta > Magnoliopsida > Myrtales > Myrtaceae > Syzygium > Syzygium aromaticum. Next base: position 6,463,542 of record CM044894.1, read on the forward strand.
ATTGTGAATCCATTTAACGCTCATCTTTTTGTGAACTTTATCATTCTAAACCCAATTCCGGCCCATAACCTAAATATAATTAACTCATGTAATAGCTCAATCTATCAAGAATTGATTAAGAATTGAGTCAATAACCTATTTTGACATATCTAATTTATACTTGCAAAATCGATATCTTTCTAGGATTCGATTTGACGCGACACGAAGCAGCAGCACCATCGAAATTTCCGGGACTGTAATATCTAACGTGGATTTGAGATTAAGTTAAATTAAAGAGTTTGAAAAGAAAATAAAAGAAGGGTCATGATTTTTTCTTTTTTCTTTTGGTCATAGGCGAGCATGATTGGCTACAATGGAAAATCAATAAAACAGCGACCCAAATACGAAAGGCCACGGCGAGCAGTCTTCGGTCCATACGATAGCGCTATCAAATTGAAAACAATTCGCTTTGGCCCCTTCTCTCTGTTATATAATTGTCTTTTGGTAGACCGCGAGAGAGACTCCGAAGTCAAGGAACAATGTCGTCGACGCCGACGCTGGGAGGTATTCGCGAAGTGGAGGGGAAGGAGAACAGCCTGGAGGTCGTGAGCCTCGCTCGCTTCGCCGTCGAGGAGCACAACAAGAAGGAGGTACTTGGAATTTGATCCGGTTTGATGGGTGATTGGAATTTGATGAGATTTTCGTGGGTTTTGTGTGGTTCTTTTTTGTTTTTTCTTTTGGCTGAAACGATTGCTGTGGTTGAGCTAATCACGAGTGGTGCTGACGAAAGAGAAGGGATTTTGGGATGTGGGTGTGCTGAATTTTGGGGATCTCTGCTGGAATTTGATCGTGATCTCGTTCGGTCAGGAGCAGATGATTGATGGGTTTCTGGGGTTGGGTTCTTGAGTATCTCTCGAAGGGGAGGGGAAAAATCAGTTTTTGATCTGGAGTTTCTTAGAAAGGAAAGCGCGAGCTTGAAGTAGCGGAGAGTCTATGCTTATTTATATTGCTCCCATTTTTTGTTTTGGTTCGAATTGTTTGTCGATAATGTGCTGATGGTGTGAAATCTGTTGTCGGGGGTACCAGAATGCGATGCTGCAGTATGTGAAGGTGGTCGACGCGAAGCAGCAGGTGGTTGCGGGTACTGTGTACTACATCACCATTGAAGCAACCGACGGCGGTGCCAAGAAGTTGTACAAAGCTAAGGTTTGGGTGAAGCCGTGGATGCATTTTAAGGAGGTCCAGGAATTTAAGCCTGTTGATGCCGCCCTGGCGAAGCTAGCACTTAGCTTCAGGGTAATAATTTCTAGAAATAAAATATCCGTGCTAAATGTTGATTAGGATTGTGTTTGATGCTTGCTCCCAGCATCTAGGGATTAGTTTTCTTTCATATGCATCTTCCTTGGCAGTTGCGCTTGATCTCTCCTGAGATACACTCTCATGTCAGAAACATGGTTTGTATGCAGTTCCAAACTTCCAAGGTTACCATTTTCATCCTAATTTTAATTTCTGAGGATGGAACTTCGGTGTTAACTCGACAACTAGATAACGACACGCGGGTTACACACTTTGTCTGATTTGTTTGTTTATACATGCGATTGGAGTTCTCACTAAAACACTAGTTTGTCATGGGGATACTTTGGTAGGTTTTATCTGTAGTCTCAGGGCAAGGCTTGCCATTGCCAATTTGTTTTTCACACCAAAAGATCCATTGCACTCGGTGTCTAGGACCGGTAGACAGCCACTTTCTGCATTGTTGATAGGTTATTCGCCTATCGGTTGAATGTTTGAATCTAGATGGTATTGTTCTCCGTAGAACTCACTGAATATTTGATTGCCATGCTTAGCACGAGACTCGAGCTTCTTGATTTGGTTTTTGTAGCTTTATTAATTGTACCTTAACGAGCTATGTAGGTAATTTTTCTGTATAGTCGTTGGATGATTCAATGAAATCGGATAAACAAATATATCCCAAACATGTTAAAATCACACGTGCCCAAACACCATTTCATGCTTTAGGGAACTAAGTTTGTTTAGCAGCAGTATTGTCCGTATGGTCATAATTGTTGACCTAAATTGATTGAGCCTTACCAATTATCTCTTTCTTTCAATTTCAGGGTGGCCGAAGATATGTATAGGCCTGCCTGCGGTTTTCTAGGAGGACCCAAAGTGAAAGGCACATAATAAAGTTGAAGGTGTTTCCACGATAGGATAAGAAACTACTTGTTTTCTGAATTTGCTTGTAAGGACATATGAAAGTTGCTACCTGTGTACCCATCGTTATGTCGAGTGTAGATCTTGAGACATGACTTACTTTCTGTGTTTCTGCTTTAGTTCTTACCAATCAGTTTGGTGCTTTGACCATGTGTTATGTAAAGCTTAAGTATTTTCCTCTTGGTTATCGTTTATAGTTCTCTTCGTGTTGGTCAGGGGATCTGATGTTGTCCAGTTTAGCTAACTATGGCGGAAGTGGGGAACCCGAATTTATACTCAGCTGCCTCTAGCACGCCGAACATGGACTCCAATTTCCATTCGTGATACCTCGAACTGTTTCAGCGGACAAGCAAGAACATGTGCCACATATTTGAACAGTATAGTACACTAAGTGAAGAAATCTATCTTTAGCACATCATTTTCTACTCGCACAAGGGACGGGGCAGCACAGCACATGGTGAGACTAGAAGGGGAAACTGTAAGAGACTCTCGAACCGCTCCACAAGTGAGTGCAAACTGCAAAAGTTATAGACCTTAATCTTACCACGCACGCGTAAATACCGGGAAGACTAGAGGTGTGGAAGGAGAATAGGGAGTTTTTGGAAAGGAAGTCGGAGCTCGAGAAAGGTGCTCGGGACGAATATAGGTGCTGCAGGAAAAAATTAGAGAGCAACAAGCCAAACGGGCATGGCTGTTGCGGTGCTAAAGTCAAGATAGATGATGGCCGTGATGGAGAGAGGAGAGAGGCTGAGTGAGAGAAGATTGTAATTTACTTTTTGCTGCTTTTAGCATTTTCCTTCATCTAGTGCAGACCATTATAACTTAGAAGGATTGTGACGTAGTTCTTTGAGGTTGTAATGTCCCAGGAATGTATGTCAGCCTCGTCAAATCTGCAAGTGACTATACCGAAGTTTCTTTCTTTGCTGTTTATTACAGTGCTCAAACATGTTTCAAGGGATGCAGAATTTTCCAGTACTCAAAGTCCCTGAGCCCGAGCGGCTCATTTTTCTCTCTCTCATCAACTGATGTTCTTTCCCTCAGCAGTTGATAATTCTGGGAGTATTGCGTAGAATCCATCATCTGCAGAAGGGGAAGGATCTTATAAAGCGGCTCAATTCTCTCTCTCACCAACTGATGTTCTTTCCCTCACCAGTTGATAATTCTGGGAGTACTGCGTAGAACCCATCTTCTGCAGAAGGGGGATGATCTTATGAAGAACTATGCTCTAGTGACATGAGCCTGAATTATGGAGAATGCTAAGAAATAGAAGTCACCATGAGGAAGCCTGCTATGGATGACCAAAATCTACATTTCTTTCATTCCTAATGTCCAATTCCCCCAGGTTCACTTCTTCTTTCCTGATTTCCTGTTGCCCCAATATGAGCCTGGTTTACGTGATCAGGCCTAATGCCCAATTCCCCCAAGTTCACTTTTTGAAATTGGGGGAGCCCGTTGCATCTCTATAGTTCTTCATGTTGAAATTGAAGAACAAATTGAGGTACGTTGAAAATTTGATGACCATTCAAATTGAGGTACGTCGAAGAACAAATTAAAGTCAAATTGAGGTACGTCGAAAATTGAAGAACAAGATGAGCCTGATTTCCGTTGCATCTTCTTTCCTACTTTCCTTATATTCCCCGAGTTAAATTTTTGAAGAGAACAAAGGGGAAAAAGATAAGGCGGGGCCCGGGCGAAAAGCCCCAAATAGAGGAGAATAGAGGGGAAACAGATAATACTCTAAAGAGACAATGCTACTTCCACAAGCTGAGTGAAATATCCAAGAGAGGTCAATAACGGCAAATCCACACATTCATCAATCATTTTTCACATTATCTCCAACGAAAATCAGTCATAATCACTAAGAAAGCTAAGATCATAAAAGCCACATGATCTCTCTCCTCCCAAATACACAAGCAGGAAACTTCTCTCCACAACTGAAGAATGAAAACTGGCCCTAGCAATGAGTGTCTCACGGTGCTTCAGCTGATAGGCTTTTGGCTGGCGCTAGAAGAGCCACACCACCTCGATCGGGACTCGAGAATTTCCTATAAGCAGCTTTCAGCTTACTTTCTGTAGCCGCTGAGTGCAAGCCAACAAGAAGCTTTGCACACTCCCTGTCCACAAAAATGAAGCACTTCAACATCAATGATAAACAGACATATCACCATCCCAATTCAAGAGATGGAAGATGAGTGTGACCGTAATATCAACTCACATTAGCTGATCTGCAGAATACCCTGTATGGTGCTTCAAGGTTTCAGTCCAGAATGGGTGTTTCCCAAGGGTGCATCGGGCTGCATAAACTGCTGATGCAGCGATCATAGAGGGGCAATAGAGAATTATCGTGGAATAGTGCATTAAACCCAACTCGGCCAGGAATAACACCATGTTCTCCATCTGCATTAGCAAAAAAATTTATTGGTCACTTCAATGAAAAAACACAGCATTAATACAGTAATTTTGGACAGGGTTTTTACCTCCTTATCAGATGGATTAGAGGCTTTGATGTATCTGATTAGAAAGACATATGGTGTGGGAACCGTCAGATACCATTCCAGCTTCTCCAATATTGATTTCTCCATGACTAGCACTTGTTCTCTAACATAAGCATTGTCTGATATGAATACAAAGTCATTGACCTGCAAAAAACCCGAAATCCAATTTCAAAACTTCCTCAAAAAAAAATTTATGGTGAAGCAAATCAGGACGAGTTAGGGAAAAAGGCAAGGACCTCCGGTGCCCAAATCTCTTCATACTTGGATGCTATGAGCATCGCACTTATGCCGACCAACTGAAGCTCCCGCTTGCGGACCACTTTCATAGAAAGGTACCGGTCGACTATGTTTACAGTGAGATACAGAGTTTCGGGCATGAGTTCGAACTTGCGGTGAACTTCTATCAGCCAGTCCATTAGGATCATTCTCATCTTGACATTGATTTCCAGTTGGTTATCCATGTAATCATGTGCTCGACCATCGCCCTGTTGAAGTGTTAGATGAGTGAGCAATACGAAAGCGCATAAATGTGCACATATATCAGAAGATGACGTTCTGCTAAAAAATTACTTCTGCGAGTTTGTAGAACTTGTAGATATCATCGATGTATTCAACCATGGCCAACTCATCATTAGCATCAGCTTCATCAATGTCCACTAAGCAGTCCTTAGGCTTATTAGCTAGCCCACAAGCAGCCTAAATGTGAACAAGAATTAGTTTATCAAAAGAACAATAAGCAAAAAGAGTAACAATAGCAAAACATACATAAAAGAGGGTACTGTGATAGTATGATAACAGTTTCCGAATTTTACCTTGCTTCGTGCTGTGAGAACAGAAGTGAGACTCTTCTTCTTGGAGGACCCTTCTTTGAGTACCCTCCTAACGGCAACTTTACTGTTCTCTTCTTCAGTGGAGCTTATCACAACAACTGACTCAGGTACAGGCTTATCAAGGGCCTTCTCTCTGGTTGGAACTGTTACTTCTGTCACTGTTCTTTTGTTTGCTAATGCACGATCTACAGCTTCTTTGAGTCCCCTTCTAACAGCAACTTTACCGTTCTCTTCTTCTGTGGAGCTTATCACAACAACAGGCTCAGGTACAGGCTTGTCAAGAGCCTTCTCTTTGGTAGCAGCTGTCACTTCTGTCACTGTTCTTTTGTTTGCTAACGCACGATCTACGACTTCTTTTGCAATTTTCTAACACACAAGAGAGTGATGGTGAGCCAAACTTTGCAACTTTATTCTCATTAACACAAGTCGAAATGAATTGACACATATAAATAGGCCCCAAGTTTATACCTTGTCCTTCTGGGCCGCTTGTGCCTTCGCCAGTAGTTGAGCCTCAAAGTTCCTGCCATGTAAGACCATTGAGAGAGAGAGAGAGAGAGAGAGAGAGAGAGAGAGAGAGAGAGAGAGATGAGTTTAAGAGAAGGGTTAACCTTGTGACGGGACGAGAAATTTGAGCGCCGGGTTTCGCCTGAGCAGCTCGCTCTGACACTAGATTACCGATGTCCTGAAGAACTCGCCTGTGCCTTGCTTCTCCGGCCACATTCTTCTGATTTTCTCCTCCTACAAGTACCCGGAAAAGTTTAAGAATGAGTCAAGACACGAGAGCTCTTGGAAGAACCTACTATCAAAAACTAGCCATCAAGGTGAGAGACCCTGAAAACTTTATGTTAAAACTCTCTGCGTCACCAACCTTAATTTCATTTTCACGTTACAGTATCGCCTCACAAAACAGAGTACTAACGAGAACAGCGAGAATGATCGATGTAAAATTGCCTTGCGTGAAGGACACATAGAATTCAAACCGTCGAATTGCTGACGAAGATCGCTCGCGGCTTCCACGTAATCTCCACCAAACCAAACTCAAAATTCACACCCAAATGAAAAAACTCTTCACTTCTTAGAAGGGTTCGAAAAACACCCACAAACGATCTGATCAAAGAAGGAACGATCATGGAGTCAAAGATCAAACTTTTCGAAGCCAATCAAACCTCTGGGTTGTTGACCAACAGCTCTCGCGGCCATTTCTTCTCGCCCCCTTCCTCCTCCTCCTCCTCCTCCTTCCTCCTCGCAATTGGTCCCGAAGACTCCTCCGATGCTCGCGAACAGCGCCGACAGAAACCCCTGGAGACGGCCGTTCACCGTCGCCTCGCCTTCTGCTTCCGCCGACGCCACCCTCGAAACCTCGCGGCCGGTCTGCAGAAATCTATCACCACCCCAACCGACACTTCTCTCCCTTGTTTCGTTTCAAATTTGATCTCTCCCTCTCTCTCTCTCTCTCTCTCTCTGCGTCTCTCTAGGTTCTTTGTTGAGCGAGTGAAGTGCTGTGACTTGGGGAGAGCCTCTCTCTCTCTCTCTTTTCGCCATGGTGGTTTTTAAAGGAATCGACGCCATGCCCAACGGTACAATATCCTCTGGCGAGATCTCTGCCGTTGGATTGAGAGGATCGAGCGGCTGTCATTCGCATTGACGGGACTCCCCTAATTTGGAATTTTGTAGCCGTTGGGTTTTCTTGGACGGGGCGGGGCCGGGCTTTTCTCGGGTGCCCGAATCCTGTTGTTTTTATTTAGGGCTGTGCAAATAGACCGGCTCTGTCTGGCAGCTGGACCGGGCCGCCATAAAAACCGGTCTGGTTCTAGGTTCCCGTTCGAACTAGTCCGGTCCCGGTTTAAAATTTTTGGAATCAATGGGAACCGGTCCCGTTCCCAGTTCCGAGTGAAGAGCCACCCGGAAACCAAACCGACTAGATCAAATGTGGAACAGATTTATACAACTTTTTTTTTAGTCAAGCGTTTCATACAAATTAAAAGGCTTTTATCTATCTCTCTATTTCTCTGTTCTCTAAAACTTCACTCAAAAACCTCACGACTTTCTCTCTCTCGTGTGTGACTCACCCTCCTCCTCGCTCGCTCGCTCGCCGCTCATTCGAGTCTCGTAAGCCTCGCTTGTTCCTAATCATTTTTGCTGGCTCGCCCTCATTCGTCTATTATTTTAAACCCTTTAATTGCTCAAATTATATTATTTTACTATAAAAAATGATAAAAAATAAAAAATAAATAAAAAAAGGTTATCGGGTAAACCTTAGAACCAGGTCCGAAAAAAAAAGGATAAGTTCTAGGTTCCAAAAACTATGACCCGATTCTAACAAGGTAAATATTAAATTCCGAGTCTGAAACCTACCTATCCTGAAACCGATCACTTATAATTTTATTATTTTTCCCTTTTTTTTCCACAACATGGCAAATCAATGAAAAACTCAAGGCTCTTCAAATTCATGGATATATGGAAGAGTTTGATACGTTACCCATTAGACTTTTCGCCAAAGTCATTCACCCCTTTTCACCTAATAATCCCAATTCGAATCCAAAGAGGAAATTAGAAAGAGAGAAAAAGCGGTTGGGACTTGGACCCTCAAAATTGCGTCTTCATTCCCTTACAATGTAACAAGATCTAAAACGAAGTGGGCCCCCCCCATAAAAGGAAAAAGAATATCACAAAAAGAAGCAGAAACGGAAAAACGAAAACAAAAAAGAATGAATAATTACAAAGACGAATCAATGTGACACGATTGTCTCAAAGCAGTGCAACCCATCAAACTCCAATGCAATGCAAGGCCCTGTCGCTTCATCCCTCTCCTCTGTTCTTCCATCCTCGTCACCTCCTTGCTCTTCCTCATCATCATCGCTCCTCTTCCTCTCCACGTCCACTGTGGCATTGTGGAGATAACACTGGCGATGATCCACCCAAATCAAACCCAGTTCAAATCAGACATACGTACATTCACCAGAGAAAAAGGAAGAAAAAAGAGAGAAAAATTTGCAGTTTCCTTTTACCTCCTCTGTGAAGATCGCCAGGGAAGCAAAATCCGTGGACAGAGACATTTTCTGTCTTCTCCTTGCTTTCCAAATGGCGGGTCTATCCGAACAAGAAGCAGATTATCTTGGTAAGAGGATTGCAGGAGGAGAAATTTCTGAAATCGAGAGCACTGCCTTGTTATACATTGCATAGGTGTGGTGGGTCTGTCCCTCTCTTTTTCTCCTGTGGCCACACAAAGATGAGAGGTTGAAGAGACTGCAATACCTGTTTTGGGAAACAAGGAAACCGGATCACACCGGGTTTGCTACTCCAGTCACATGTCATTTTGTCAAGCGATTGCGATGCAGTGCGGTTGCTGTTGATTAGGTTAACGTTCCGTATGAGACTCGGGCGTAATGTACGAGTTGACGCGTGCGATCTTTCATGGAAGGTGTTGCAACGAAACTTACTTTGTCTTCTTGTAAGATTTGAAATCTGGATTGAAGTCAATCACCGCGAAGATGGTAAAATTAAGTAAAACTCGGTAAAAGAAAAATCCATACGCACGAAATTCATTTTCTGGTCTCAGCCTATCCAAGCCCGCCTAAGGCCAATTGATTTTATTTAGAAAGCTCGTGACTGTTTTAATCATGAGCGTTCTTGGATAAGGATCTCTGGGCCTTGTGCTAGGCCCAATCGACGTCAATTTATGTTTTAACTCTAGTCATTAATTTTTATAATCACAAGACACACTGGTAGGGTCAAAGAATGATAATAATCCAAAAGTGGTATTCGATTCTAATGTTAGGGTTGATCGTGGGTGGGATGGCCTGCCAGGCTACCCCAAACTCGTTCGAGCCCTATAGGCTCGAACAGCAAAATGGGCAAGCTTGAGGAGGTAATTTATCATATCGGACCCAACCCACCCAATCCCTCTCAAACCTGATCAAATTATAAAAGAACAAAACTTATATTTATTTTTTCAAAATAAGGTTGGACCTTCGTAAGGGATTTTAGGCTCCGTACATATAAAATGTAATGCATTTTTAACATTGTATCTCTATTTAAAGAAAAACTGTTTTCGAGAAATTATTTTTCGCCTTTCTGGTATTTAGATGATGAAAAACTGATCGATCTATAGAAAATAATTTCTATAGACCAAATTCAAACGACTTCCTCTTCAAATAAGAAAGAAATCGCCTTCCCTAAACGATTAAACAAATCAAAACTAACTATATCTTTTAAGAATGATTTTCATAAAAAAAAAAAAAAAAAAAACCTTCACTTCAATCAGACAAACCAATCCTAAAAATCTCTTTCAAAGTCGCGGAGGTGCCTTCACGAAAAGAAAGGCCTCACGTGATCGAGTTGAAAAAGGACGGGGGTGGTTCCTTGTCGAGTCACAAAAGTCCCATTTTTTTTTTTTTTTTGCCCCATCAAAATTCACTGCCAACCCTAAAAAAGCCAAGGAAAAAAAAAAAAAGAGAGAAAAGAAAGGGAAATTTTAGGACGAGCATTGATTATCCCACGGCGGCATTGTCCACGTGCGCGTCACGTGCAACGATGCTCGAGATAAGCCAGGGCGAAATAATAATGACAGCAGCCACGTGCCAAAGCAATCTACTGTTAGGGGAGCGAGCGAGTCCTAGCTTCCGGCGCAATCTATGAAAAAGGTCAAAATTCCCAACCTCGGTATTATTATATTCCCTGCCAACTCCTCCTTCCTTTCTCTTGTCCCCTCTATAAGATGCTCTAGAATTGGAAAGCAAACCCCGCATATTTCTTACATCGAGATTCGTTCGATTCTGATGACAAGCCAACCAAATCGCAGCCCGAGAAAGCGAGACTCCGATTCGATCCGGCCCCGAAGCAGCGCGGGTTCGCATTCTCCAACCGGGCGAGGCCGTCGAGCTGGACTCGTGTATCTCGAAAAATCGAATAATTGGAACCCGATACAATTAGCCTTATCAAAATGGGTTATGAACCTATTTCTTAACTCGTATTTGATGAGTTGAATTGTTATATGAATTGGTTATATTCAGTATAAGGATCGCATATGGGTTATTGGTATTAAATGGGTTTGCAGCTTATTTAGATTTTAACTCACCTCTCTTTCAGCCTTATTTGATTTTACGCTTCCTTGCTCCGTGCTCTCACTTCAATTGAATTTTCCTAAATTTGATCAAATACAAAAGTGTTCTAGCAATATGGACCGGGTACGGTCACTAGATTTGCGTTGCTAGGAAAATGAGTCAAAATGAGGTAAATAAGTCAATTTAGATCGGACTATTTTTTATCCGATCCACTTGTTCGACAAGTCTAGATACGATGGATGGAGCGTGAAGCCATGAGAGGATGTACGTCGAAGTTTTACGTTGTCAAAAGGATTGCTCGTATTATTGTGGCCGAGACCAAAAGACGCTCCACTTTCGTTCGTCATGATTAGGACGAAGAAGATCTTACAACCATGTAATTATTCAATTCCATATAGGTAATGCACGTTTGATTTCTTTATCGTTGTCCAAGTACTTTCGGAGCTGTTTCTTTTTCTTGGGATAAAGCCACGAGTCCCTAAACTTCTTCGATTCGAGTGATGTTGTCCATATGCCTCTTCATTTGTGCAATCGAGTCCGTAAATCATAGGTTTGTCTGTTCATTTGGTCCTTCCGTTGGACAACGTAACGGGATTAGATGACACGGCTGTTAAATGGTCGTTAAATGCCCCCGCCGGCATCTATAGGGCGGCTACATGGCGTCTCCGTATAAAGAATTTGACTGGTTTTGTAAGACCTAGGTTATTTTCCGCGAAGAAACTTGAAAAAGAAAATCTTCAATGTCATTGGTAGTCATAGTCTCTAGCGGAGCGTGAGGCGAGTTATGGACGATCGGTTTCAGGGTAGGTAGATTCCGAATCTGTTAGAGTCAATTTTTTTCTGGAATTGGCCTAGAATCGACCTGGCCGGTTCCAAAATTAATCAAGGACTTGGGCTTAACTCAAATTAACGCAACTATTATTTTAGGAAGACACGTTATGAGAACAATCCGTGACATAGTAGTTAAGCCATTGATGGATTTCTTAGATTGTCTAGGTTCGAAGCTCGTATCCAACAAATGTATCTTCTTTTTAAGCAAAGTAACAATAGAATAAACTAATGATTCAATTGCCGAGCCACAAGAAGTCAAGACGAGCGTTTTTACGGTATAAAATCGTTCAATTCCCGAGCCATGAGAAGCTAAGACGGGCGTTCAGCGACAAGCTAGCCCAATCGGAAGGATCATCTCTAACCGAGCCAAAGACAAGTGAATGGCACTTAACGGCCACATCAGCATTTTTAGTAAGGTTTTTAACGTAAGGATTAACATGAAAAAGAGAATTATAAGGGCGTTGCACGGAAAAAAAGAAGAACGAAATTTTTAGGGATGAGATTGCATGAATTTAAAAAAAAAAAATATTAAAGGATAGACCGATGGATTTATCCTCTGCTTTCCTTTTCTTTTCACCTTTTGTTCAAAAGTCTTTTCGGAACTTGACGATAATTTAGACATTACATAAATGAATTTAAATCGGCGAGAAACTAGTCCGACCGTGACATTACATCAATGTTTCTTAATAGATTACGATGTGGTGATAAGAAGACCTCTCATCTCCGTCAATCTTTACTTTTCAAGTCTTTTCGACGTCCCGGTGTACCGGAGGAGAATCGGTCCGGCGGAGAACCTCCCCCGCCACCGACCGGGGCGCGGCGGGCTTCCGTCCGCCGCCGCCCGCCTACGCCCTCCCTAGAGAGAGAGAGAGAGAGAGATTTCACTCGATTTCTTTACTTTTTCTTCCGTCCTTCCTTCATTCTCTCTCTGTCTCTCTGTATCTCTCTCTTCTCGCTCGCTCGCAGAGAGAGTCGGAGTGAGAGAGATGTCGGAGAGCTGCAACTCTCGCCACTTCTCATGGCTCATGAAGTCCTGCTTCCCCAACCCTAACGACAAATCCCTCTCCCACCACCACCACCACCACCACCACCAACCTCTGAAGGTCGCCGCCCCTACCCTCTCCTCCCTCCCCGACGACCTCCTCCACGAGTGCCTCTCCCGCCTCCCCGCCACCTCCCTCCCAGCCGCCGCCTCCGTCTGCCGCCGCTGGTCCCGCGTCCTCGACTCCCCCGCCTTCTCCGACCTCCGCCGCCTCCACGGCCTCCTCCGCCCCTCCGTCTTCGCCCTCTCCTCCCTCGACTCCGCCCTCCTCTCCGCCTCCCTCCGCCTCGACCCCGGCCCCGGCCCCGACCCCCTCTGGCGCGTCTCCCTCTTCCTCCCCGACGGCGGCGGCGGCGGCGGAGGACTCCCCCCCGCGTGCTTCCAGGGCCTCGTCGCCCACGCGCGCCTCGCCGCGATCGGCCCGAGGATCTACATCATCGGCCGGAATGCCGTCGCCCGCTACGACACCTGGACCGGGACCGTCGCTTCCAGGTCGCCCATGACGTTCCCGAGGAAGAAGTTCGCCGTCGCGGTGCATTCCGGGCGAATCTACGTGGCCGGCGGCGGCGGGAGGACCTCGGCGGTTGAGGAGTACGATCCGGATTGCGACGTGTGGAGCGTGGTGTCGCACGCGCCGAGGAGGCGGTACGGATGCGTCGGCGCTTCGGTGGACGGCGTGTTCTACGTGATCGGGGGCCTCCGGATAGGCCCCCCCACGGCGGGGGGGACCGACCCGTCGCGCGCCGCCGGGGCGGAGGCGCACGTGTACGCGAGCTCGATGGACCTGTACGACGTGGAGGCGCGGGGGTGGCTGAGGAGCCGCGCGGTGCCCGGCGGGGGTTGCGTGGTGGCGGCCTGCGCCGCCGTCGGCCACGTCTACGTCCTGGCGAGCCACGCGCTGGAGCTGTCGTTCTGGAGCTTCGACGCGCGGCGGAGGGGCGGGGGGTTCGGGGAGTGGAGCCGGGCGAAGAGCCCGCCGCTGCCGGCGCAGGTGCGGCTGGACTCGACGGTGAAGTTCAGCTGCGTGGGGGCGGGGGACAAGGTGGTGCTGGTGCAGACGGCGGGGTGCATCGACGACCTGCTGAGGAGGAGCGGGAGGAGCGAGAAGGGGCTGAGGGAGGGGCTGGTGCTGGTGTACGACACGGCGGCGGGGGAGTGGAGCAGGGGGGCGGATCTGCCGGAGGTGATCGCACGTGCCGCGTGCGCGTGCGTGGAATGCTAAGGGGGGGTGCGAATCTGGCAAAAAATGTAGAGTGTGCATCCCGTGGGTGTGTGCGTGTGGAGCGAGAGAAGCAGACAAGATTATCTGTTGAAAGTGGCAAGGGCATGGGCATGGGCATGGGCTATTCTATTGGGCAGGATAACGGGACGCGTGGCGCGTGAACCTCACTCGCGTCGTTTAGCGTTCTTCTGTCTTAATTTGATTGATCAAGGATGTTTCTTAATTTGTATTTACTTTTTCTTTTTTTTTATCTTGGGTCTAAATTTGTATTCACTTACTAAATGTTGCTTTTCTTTTTACTGCTTTTTTGGGTCGTATTTCTTTTTTTTTTTTTTTTTTTACTGTCTTCGCTTAGTGATATGTACCTCTTTGGGAAAAGAGAGAAAAAGGAAAGGCGAACGAGTAAGAGTAGTTAAAAAATGGAGATGCAGGGGATCGAACCCTGTACCTCTCGCATGCAAAGCGAGCGCTCTACCATTTGAGCTATATCCCCTCTTCGACAAGCTGTCGTCATTTTTTATCTATTAATCAAACTGTTCGCAACAATTATTGCCCCAATGCTTCTTCTTTTG